>JAENPR010001193.1:0-196798 GCA_018135685.1 Themeda triandra
GATGTCAGTTATATTTTCCTGCCGAGGTTTAACTGTGTACAAGTTGTATGGTGGCATTGTTGCAATGGTCTTGTCCCTATTGACTGTTGTGTTCTAATTTCAAGGTTTACAATATAAGCTATCTTGACTAGATGTTTACCAGGATAGCCACAAACGTAGGTCTCAGAACAGAAAATTTAAAACTAGTATCTTCTTATCCAACCAGTTAGAATACACACACAAGATATTGAACCACAATAAACTTATGCAAGAAGAACAACAACCATATGAGATTGCAGTGCTTAAATTCCATAACAATCTTTTTTTTGTTTGTTGGGGGGGGGGGGGCACAAACACTTTTAAAAGAAGGAATGATATCCAGAGTTCAGGTTTCCATTGCAAGCAGCAATACTTGAGCACAAGTAGTCAATGATAAAGTAGGACAATGCAGGGTTAACAGCTTATACACAAGCCCGATAAACCTTGGAAGAATTTATCAACCTAATAGATTTAAGAGAAGTTCTGGCTTACAACAAAGAAAACCTGAGGCTGCACCAACCTCACTAATGCTAGCAATGTTGTACCAGGACCATAGGTAGCATCCAATTTACCATTACTACACCTCAATTTCCCCTGGACAGGCACCAAGAGTTTTTTCATGTACTGGAGACACCAGAACTTGATCCCTCACCTCTAAAGGCCTCCTCCCAAAGCTGCAAAAATTTACACTTTTTGAGAACAACCTTAGCTGAATAAAGTATCGAATTCACCACTGGTGAACACTTGCTTTCACAAATAAAACAAATGAAATTCACATGAACACATATGTATCTGTCATTTAGTGATGATATCACCACGTATTTGTTTGTTGCCAAGTCACATTAACAGATCAGAGGTGAGGGTTGAGTAGGATTCAGGTCGGGCATGTCACATCAGAATTGTAGAAGCTCATCAATGCAACCAAACTTCCTGGCTAGGCTTAGTTGTCAGGAACCTACCATCTAAGCATGGCATTTCTTAACAAATGAATAATTTTCATGGCATATCTATCCAGTTTCTAAAATAGTCCATAATAAAAACAATTTAGGTAGGATAACATAACGATATCGAATTGGGTGACATTCCACTTCATATAAATTCAACATTCTTCTGCCTAAGATTTCATGTTAGTAACTAGAATATTACTCAGTCTGAAAATTATTGGAAAACTGAACTGAACCAAGAAAAATGTACCTGGAGTGCAGAAGCTCAAATAAGGAACAACAGCGTGCATGCTTCTGGCCTCCTCGCAAACTTTCTTCAGCTTAGACGTCTTCAAATCAACTGTGAAGAGCGCAGTATCTGCCCTTAATAAAACGACACCGATCTGTTCCACAAAGCCAACCAGAACTGGTTCGGTTAGGATGGCATTACTACAGAGCAGCGGTTCTAGCTCCATGACTCCGTCGTGTGTCCAAATAGCATCTGCTTCAGCACCATGTTTCCTCGACCACATGTATAGTTTGGATTTCTGTACAGTAGCGATTCCCAACCAACCATCCTCCGTGGTTCTAAGCACAGCTGGCTTCCGATAGAATGGTGTACTAGGTGGTATTCCAACTGCAGACAATTCATGGGATTCCAAATCATACTTGAGAACTCTCGTCATACCCAAGAAAGCAAAGTAGAGCGCATTCCCCACAAGCACACTGGGAGAGAAGAAATCAACATAGCCGTCATGTTGTGGAGTGGAAATTAGGTCGCTCCACGATCCAGCATCGGATGAGTAGGTCCATCTGAACGTCTCATGAAAATATGTGACCACCAAAACCATGAAGAAGGCTCCCCGATGGCAATCAAGGTGGTCGCAAGCACGCCAGCGGCGGCAGCGCAGACAACTACCGCCTTCCAGGTGCACGCGGCCCAGGCCAGCTTGGGAAATGGAATTGGAATCTCCCTCTGCTCGTCGGTGATGGGGTCCCAGACTACGAAGACGGTCCCAGCTGGTACCCCATCGCGAAGCAGCAGCACGCGCCCGTGGCGCGCATCGAGCAAGCGGTAGGGGCATTCGGCAAGCGGCGAGCAGAAGGTGCACGTGGGCACGAACCGGGTTTGTTGGACGCTGTTGGTGTCGAACCCGCTGCCACAGAGGAATCCCATATAGGGGGCGTGCAGTGGAATTCGCGGTACATGCGGCGGAAGCGGCGGCCGGAGATGAGGCGGCACCATGGCTTGCAGACCAAGGATGCCCGGAAGAGGCTCGCCGGTTCGTCGGGAGGGAGGCGGAGGAGGATCTCCTCGATGAGGTCCTCCGGCAGGGCCGGCGGCGGCGCCATCCCCGGATCAGGCCCGGCCCCAAGGGGGGGCGAGAGGGACACTCGTCCCAGGTCCAGAAATAGGCTGGGCCCCCAAGGACATACGTATACACTACTAGTAGTACATAATACATACGTATGTTATGTAATTGGGAAATATAAAGATGCAAGTTGCCGACTCCTTAATTCCCCATGGGGCCGTGATTAGCGCAAGTCAGGCGTTCCACTTTCCTGCCTGGCAGCATTGACTCAAGCAAGAAAGTAGTATGTCATCAAAAAATTCTAGTTAGTAATTGTTTCTCCAGATTTTTTAACAGTAATATGTCATTAAAAAAGTATCCTTCTCGCAGTGACAAAAGAAATAAGAAAAAATAAAAGATGATTTGGCTGAATCACAGAGGGGTGCTCTTGATAAATTTCTTAAGAGCAATACAAACACTTAAAGAGATCAAGATGTATTGGCAATAGTTGTTAGAAGAAAATTTTGAGGTACTAGAGAGTAGTAGTACCAATAGTATTATCATGTTCATATAAAAGGGTCCAAAATTTTAGCTTCGTTCCAGGTCCAGAAATTCTTTGGACTGGCCCTGCCCTGGATGGTGGCTCGGGAGAGTTTGGTCGGGTGGCTGGACTTTTTTTTTTTTTTGATAATTATATTAGGTCGGGTGGCCGAACTGAACGGAAGAACAGGAGACCCAGTCTGATTCCGCTGCGGCGGCCCAAAGGCCCAACCCTTGCTGGCTAGTGGGGCCTAGGTGGCAGCGAGGCTTAAATCTTTTGGTTTAAATTATGCCCTCCTCAGTCCTCACCAAAGTTATTTTTCACTAACAGTTCGTCTTCTTTTTATATGAGCAAACCATCGAGTGCCCTCATGTAGTCTTCAAAGATTTATTTATGACAAAAATGTTTCGTGCAGGTGCTTTTCCTTGTTATTTTTCAGTGCAACTTTCAAGTTATTGTGGTAGATGATCGAAGAAAGAAGACATACTTTATTATTTTATAAAATAGTTTGTTTTAAATTAACATTGTACGTCTTTTGTATTATCAAAATTACTTTTACTGATATATTCATATATTATATCACATACAAGCATATATAGCCATGCAGTCCGAGGCTCGTTGGCCCGGCCCAAGGCACGGTGTTTTGGCCTGGACCAACCATGATGGTCCGGTAAACAACGGCCCCGGGCTGGCACCGCTCCAGCGCGGCGAGGGGGTGGGGGAGAGTGCCGAGGCACGCGGCACGACACGAGCACAACTCGCTTTTAGTGTGGCCCGTTGGTGCCAGTCTTGGCCTACTAAACCCTATTTTATCTCTCTCCTGGCCTTGGCCTCGCTAAAAGGCCCATATTCACAACTTTCCACCCCTATCGGCTATCCACATGACTCCTCCCTCCTACCACCTCTCCCACAATCCCAATCAGATTTTCCTCGCCTCCCTCACCCTTGATGCCACAACCGTGGCTCTCTCCACCACCTCGACACTGACCCTCCTCCTCGGCTCCCCGTCCCTCTCCTCCCCCCCTTGCCGCCGACGTTGGCCGCCACGTAGCGCCAGGCCGCACCCGCCTCCGACACCCTGCCCCGTCCTCGTCCACTTGGACCCTATCCAGCACAGCCGCGCCCGTGGCCGCTCCGCCACCATCTGCCGTCGCCACCATCGGCCCCGCCCCCTACGCCCTCGCGTCGTGCGAGGCGCAGCTAATGGCCGCCTTCCCACCCCTCGTTGTCTCCTCGAGCAGTCATCATCACGAGCCCCGAGCTTCGTCCGCCGATGGGGGGTGCACCGCCACAGGGCCGTTGATTAGCATGTGCGACCGATCAATGCCTCCAAAGTTTAAAGGCCTCCAAATTTTCACCAAGTAGTAATTAATAATGGTTAATCATTATTGGATAGAAGAAAATAAAATGCAATGCTACAACATAGGTCCTATTGCCGATTAGCTAACTAGACAAGAAGGTCGTAAGCTCGGTGGCCGATGCCCGTTGGCCTGCTTGGCTGGCTTCTTAGATTTTAGGGTATTTTCCTATGTTTTGCACAAGGGCCTCCAATTTGTAGGTACGACCCTGGCCACCATGACCTCCCCACACCTCCCCCGGGACCGTGACCAGATCTTTGTGCAAGCATGGCGTCAACCTCCTCTGCGGCATCAAGCTCACTGTCTGTCGCGTGGCCTCGACTCGCCGTTGACTGCCTCGACTCATGGGCCTCGGGCCGCCTGGCACGTAGGATAGGCCGTGCTTTTGGGCTGGCACAGCGGCCCAACATGCCGTGCCTAGGCCGTAGGCTAGGCACGAAGCACGGAGTTGCACGGCCCGTGAGGCACGATGACTCAAACCCCTCCGTGGCCTCAAGCTCATGTCTGTCGCGTGGCCTCAACTCGCCGTTGACTGCCTCGACTCATGGGACTCGGGCCGCTCGGCACGTAGGATAGGCCGTGCATTTGGGCTGGCACAGCGGCCCAGCATGCCGTGCCTAGGCCGTAGGCCAGGGACGAAGCACGGAGTTGCACGGCCCGTGAGGCACGACCGCTCAACCCCTGTCGGGCCATGTCGGCCCAATGGCTATCTATAGATACAAGACACTAATTTGTAAAAAAAAATCCTAATTGTAATCACATTAAAGAACTATGGTGTCTGATGGATTGATGCTTACATTTCAACGAGAGGGGAAAAAAGTTGCTTCTATCAATAACTACATTTTTCTTTTCTTTTCCTTTTTTTGGTGCAATTATTCAGCAAGACAAACGATGTCTGACCATCAAGCCCTGCTGCAAACATGGTCCATTAGAAAGAAACTGAAGTACAAATAATACTGATGAGCGATGAAGTGTCGAGGAAATGTAGGACAAAACAAGGAGAGATAAATTTGCACTCAGTTCCGTGATAAATTGAGCTTTGCTGATGAGATAAAGAAAAACACTATACTCTGGCTGGAACCAAGATGAGAACTGAAGCCAAGCCAAAACTAATTTTTTGTTGTTCTTTGACGATGTCAGTTGTACTTTCCCGCCGAGGTTTAACTGTGCACAAGTTGTATGGTGGCATTGTGGCAATGGTCTTGTCCCTATTGACTGTTGTGTTCTGATTTCAAGGTTCACAAATATATAAGCTATCTTGACTGGATGTTTACCAGGATAGCCACGAACGTAGGTCTCAGAAAAGAAAATTTAAAAGTAGTATCTTCTTATCCAACCAGTTTGAATACACAACACAAGATATTGAACCACAATAAATTTATGCAAGAATAATAACTATATAAGATTGCAGTGCTTAGATTTCATAACAATCATTTTTTTTTTTTTTTGGGGGGGGGGGGGGGGCACAAACACTTTTAAAAAAGAAGGAATGATATCCAGAGTTCAGGTTTCCATTGCAAGCACAAGTAGTCAATGATAAAGTAGGACAATGCAGGGTTAACAGCTTATACACAAGCCTGATAAACCTTGGAACAACTATCAACCTAATAGGTTTAAGAGAAGTTCTGGCTTACAACAAAGAAAATCTAGAGGCTACACCAACCTCACTAATGCTAGCAATGTTGTACTAGGACCGACCAAAGGTACCATCCAATTTGCCATTACTACACCTCAATTTCCCCTGGATAGGCACCAAGAGTTTTTTCATGCACCGGAGACACCGGAACTTGGTCCCTCACCTCTAAGGCCTCCTCCGAAAGCTGCAAACATTTACATTTTTTGAAAACAACCTTAGCTGAATAAAGTATCAAATTCGCCATTGGTGAGCACTTGCTTCTCACAAATAAAACAAATGAAATTCCTTGGAACAAAACACAAACATATCCATCATTTTAGTGCCGATATCACGATGTATTTGTTTGTTGGCAAGTCACATTAACATATCAGAGGTGAGAGTTGAGTAGAATTAAGGTCGGGCATGTCACACCTAAATTGTAGAAGCTCATCAAAGCAAGCAAACTTCCTGGCTAGGCTTAGTTGTCAGGAACCTAGCATCTAAGCATAGCATGTCTTAACAGATGAATAATTTCCATGGTATATCTGTCCAGTTACGAAAACAGGACATGAGAAAAAAACAATTTAGGTAGGATAACATAGTATTATCGCATTGAGTGACATTCCACTTTATATAAATTCGTCATTCTTGAGCCTAGATTTCATGTTAGTAACTAGAACAATTCTAAAAATTATTGGAAAACTGAACTGAGCCAAGAAAATTGTACCTGGAGTGCAGAAGCTCATATAAGGAACAACGGTATGGATTCTTCCGACATCATCACAAACCTTCTTCACCATAGACTTCTTCAGATCAACTGTGAAGAGCGCATTATTTGCCCTTAATAAAATGACACCGATCCGTTCCACAAAGCCAACCATTACAGGTTTGGTTAGGATGCCATTACTAGAGAGCAGCGTTTCTAGCTCAATGACTCTGTCACGTCTCCATACTGCATCTGCTTCAGCACCATCTTTCCACGACCACATGTATAGTTTGGATTCCTGTACGGTGGCGAATCCTAGGCGACCGTCGTCTGTGGTTCTGAATAGTCCAACACACTGTTCATAGGATGATGGTAGTCCATTCACAGACATTTCATGAAATTCCAAATCATACTTGAGAACCCTCTTTCTTCTCCAGGACTCAAAGTAGAGGGCATTCCCCAGAAGCACACTGGGAGTGAAGGAATCAACATGGTCCTCAAGTTGTTGACTGAAAATTGGGTCGCTCCACGATCCAGCATCGGATGAGTAGGTCCAGATGAACATCCCAGCAGAATATGAGGAATATGAGGCCACATAAACCACGAGGAAGGCTCCCCGGTAGCAATCAAGGTGGCCACAGGCACCACCAGCAGCGGCAGCGCAGACAACTGCCGCCGTCCAGCTGGACGTGTACCACCTCAGCATGGGCATTGGAATCTCCTTCTCCTCGTCGGTGATGGGGTCCCAAACCAGAAGGACGTTGTCCCTCCAGGTACATACCCCATCGCGAAGCAGCAGCACACGCCCGTGGCGCGCATCCAACAAGCGGCAGCGGCGGTCGGCAACCGGCGGGCAGAGTTCGGCGCACGTGGGCATGAATCGGGTTATGTGGTCAAAATCTTTGGTGAGGCTGCCGCAAAGGAATCCCAGCATAGGGGGCGCACCGTGGAATTCGCGGTACATGCGGCGGAAACAGGGGCTGGAGATGAGGCGGCACCATGGTTTGCAGACGAGGCAGGCGCGGAAGATGCTAGCCGGTTCGTCGGGAGGGAGGCGGAGGAGGATCTCCTCGATGAGCTCCTCCATCAGGGTTGGCGGCTGCATGCCGGGATTGCTGCTGGTTGCGACCGGCGGCGAGAGGATGGAGAGGAGAGGACTGAACGGATCGGAAATAGGTTTGACTGATTGAGCACCCACCCGATTCGGCCCAGGGCCCAAGGCCCATCGAGGATGACAGGTGGGCCTGGGCGGCAGCAGCCTGAGGATTACAAATCTGGGTTCCGTGAGTTTTGTACTGGACAGCTCAAGCACGTTTCTTGCGACGGCTCAAACAGCGACTTTTGCTTTTCTTCTTCTTTGTGCGAGGAAGTAAAATAGTTTTTTCCAGTAGAAACGAAAATTATAAACTATTTAGTGCAGTTAAAAGCCATGGGTTATGTGGTCTTGATGACTTGACACGACATTTCAGCAAGAGAGAAAAATTTGTAGAGATGATCAAAATTTTGAGACACATTTTTGGAGAAGGTGCTCTAGTCTAGCAATTAAAAGATTTGTTAAAAGAATGGAGCAGCTGAGGTAAGCTTTTTTTTTTTTTGGAAAATGGAGAGCTAAACAATAAATTATGAAGTGCATCTTGAGCAGCTGAACCCTGTAAACTAAATATATATGCTGACACCACTGTAAACAAAATACTGCATAGATAAATTTCCAGATATAACAGTGGTCTTCCACACAAATGAAATGCATGTCAGGTAACAGCAAACCAAATACTTCAAGTTCATTTCTCAACCCATGCACAAAGTTTAACCTGACAAACCTGAGTTTTGCCACAACTAGTTTTAACACACAATTATATACAGACATGATTTCTGCACTAGTTAAATGACTTTTTTGCATCAGCCTTTGCACTGAAAATCCCAAATTGTTACTTGCACTGAAAGCCATGGGTCATGTGATTCTGATGACTTCAAAGTTCAAATACAACATTTCAACAATATTTTGATGGCGGATAACCCAATTTGTTGACTTGATGCAGCTTATTTTTTCAGTTAGAGAGAACCACCACTCTTTCCAAGACACTCACTCTTCAGTTTAATCGTCACAAGAATACTCGCTTCCTAGAAACTGGAAGCTCAAACACTTTTTTTCAGCAGACACAAATGGCACTTATAAACCAACCATTCATCTGACATGAACATGCAATTTATATCTGACCGCTATAGCTACAAGTACAAGTTGTTCAAAAGAAAACAACAACCATAGCCTTAGCAACTTTCCTGACATTCAAGTCTATTTCAGCTCAAAAAGAAACTCTCAGTTCATTTTAACAGCCTTTCATGGCAACTAACCTGTGAAGAAAGCACTGAATAGATGCCATTTACAGGCTACCAAAAAGAAGTGTGCACAGAAACACAGATAAATTATGACAACTAAATCATCAGCCAAACTTCAATTCAGCGTCACAATTCACTCATTCTCAGGAAGAACCCCTGGTAAAAAAACACAGGACAACAGCTTCAGTAAGTCAAAACAGAAGCCCCAACATTGTTCATGCTTTAAGACCTTCATTCAACAAGGCGAATAATGATTCTAAATCACCACCTTCTGCAACCTTGTTCCATTCAAACTGGAACTCAAGTGCAAAGCCATACTGATGACAGATCGATTCAGCAAAATGAAACGAACAAAGAGGAACAAATCTGTATGAACAGAGTTTCAACAATGCTATGTGGCAAAGATGTCAGACTCCAGAATAAGTTGCACGTCTCCAGATGTAACAAAGATGAAAATTGTTTGAATGCTCAGGGTGAAAACTGATGTGCTTTGTTGTTCTTCGATGACGTCAATTCTTTTTCCCGTAAGTTTTACATGTGTGCAAGCTAAGTTTGTGTCAAATGGTCTCTATCCTGACTTTGTTGTGGTTTCAAAAGTTCATAATATTCTATATAAATAAACCTAGATAAACTCAAAAAAGTTGACAATCAAAAAGTGAGATTCAAGGTATTTTAGGACAGAGAAAGTAAAGTTATTTTTCCCAAATTAAGCAGCAAGGTATCCCTTCATGCTTAGATCTCCTAAATCTTCCTTGCTCATGCTGCAGTTCTATCCAAGCAACCACAACTTCTATCCAAGCAGTTCTCTAGTTTAATCCTCACAGGTTAACACTCGCTTACTGGAGGTCTGGAACTGAACTGCTATCATTTTCCAGCAAAGAAACATTTCGAGTTAAATAACCACACAAAATGGGTCCTAACATTTCAAGATTCATAATTGCATTCAGCACATTTAGTCAGACCAAGTAGGACAATGCGGGGAGAAAAACAGATTACATACAAGCCCAGATAACTATGAAATTTTGGCAACAGAGATCAAGCAAAAAAAAAGTTTAATGGAAACACAAACCATAAAAGCTAACATATTAAAAAGGTGCTATCTCATCATAGATCTCATTCTACCAATCAGTTTGCCCTTCCTCAAGATGTCAGATGACATGAGCACCTCAACTTTCCAAATTTTCAACCCTCATAGGTGTTCATGCACTTGGGCCACCAGCACTTGCTCCCTCGCCTGTAAAAGCTGCTCCCAGAGCTGCAGAAATTTACAATTTTTAAGAACATTAGATGATTTAGGAATCAACTTTCCCCATGATAAAGAATTACTTTTCACAAACTAAAGAGCACTTAACAGCAACACTTGCACCAATTCAATAGAAGACAATGAATTCAAGTTGAAGATAAATAGGTTCCTTGATATAGCACTAATATCATCAACTATTCAGTTTTATTAAGTCACATTGACAGATCAGAGAACAAAGGTCAAAGATAGACACGATGTCAAAATACATAATGGCTTTTCTTTTATTATCTCTCCTGTTGCTGATCTTCCTTGGCTGAGGCTTAAGTTGTTAGGGCAGTACCATCTACCATCAGAACAAAACAAGCATAATAGATTTAATACTGATATCACCAACCGATTGGATTTTGTTAAATTACATTGACAGATGGAGTTCGTGGGCGAATAGTATTAGACACAATGTCAAAGGAATCACTCTTTCTATTAGCCCTCCTGCTCAAACCTGCATACCCCCATGGCTTATGCTAAGTTGTCAGGGCCGTACCATCAAACATAGACGAACAGAGTTCTAGGCATATTATTGAACAAGTTCGATAGATGATCCGACATAAAAAGATTTAGGTAGGATAAAAACAGTCTGATAACAGATTGTGATATTCCAGTTTTGCAAAATAGTTATTCCTGAGTATACCATCCAGGCATCCAAAATTGCATGTTAGCATTTCATATATTGCTCGTTCTTCTGAATATTGTAAAACCGAGAACTAAGCGAAAGTGTACCTGGAGTGTAAAAGCTCATGTATGGGAAAACATTGTAGATAGTATGATCCTCATACAACTTCTCGTACAACTTCTTCACCTCACGGGTCTTGACATGAACTTTGTAGATGACATTGTTTGCCCACAAGAAAAAGACACCGCTGCGATCCACAAAGCCAGCCACATAGGGTTCAGCTGACCCCAAGAAGGCATCAACAGGGAGCAACTTCTCGAGTTATCCACCTAGAAGAATAGGGGATATCCTCCTGGACCAAATGTAGAGCTTGTAATCGCGTATTGTGGCAATTCCCAGTTCACCACCCTCCATGGTTGTGAACACTTTTGGCACTTTTAGCTCATTATACACACATTGAGCTGGAACTTTCATCCTAGAGATTTGACCTGATTGCAGATCATACTTGAGGATTTTGTTTGAGGATGCAAAACCAAAATACAGTGCATTCCCCACACACACACTGGGCATCCGTGCTTCGTTCCTGATGAAGCCAACGGAGACTCGGTTGCTCCAAGTAGCAGATTCGGATGAGTAGGTGCACACGTAGCTATCCATAGCTTGAGGGTCATCGACAATGACAATAACCACGAGGAAGGGTCCGCGGTGGCAATCAAGGTGGTCGCAGGAGCCTCCGGTGACAGAGCGAGAGAACCGCAGCAGCCATGCAAATCACCCCCGCGACGGCATCGGCGCGGGCTGGGCACCTCCCGCCGCTCCTCGGTGACGGGATCCCGGACCACGAGGTCGACGCCGTCGCGCCCCGCGGGGTGCCGCTCGAGGAGGACGCGGCCGTGGCGTGCGTCGAGCACGCGCCGCCCGCGGATCTCGGTGTCGGGGGAGCGAGAAGGCGGCCGTGGGCACGGCGGGAGCCGGACTCTTGCCGGCTGTGGGGACCGGCCTAGACGTTGGGGAGGAACCCGGCAAGATCGGGGGCGCGCGGTGGAGCTGGCGGAACCGGGCGCCGGAAGCCCGCGCCCGAGACGAGGCGGCGCTGGGGAGCCTGCACGACGAGCGCGGCGCGGACGAGGCGGCGCGGGCTCGTGCGGCGGGAAGCGGGCAGATCTCCTCGATGAGCTCCTTCGGCAGGGCCCGCGGCGGCGGCGCCATGCCTGATTGCGGCCGGCGTCATGCCGACCACCTTTGCCAGCGGCCATATTTTGCCGGGTATCCGGAAACCAGCAAAGACTAATTTTTGTCGTCGGCTGGAATTTGCCGTGTGCTGGCACCAAGCAAAGGCTGCTTTGCGGTAGGCCTTTCTTTGTGGGTGTCGCCAGGTCTTGCACCTGGCAAAGGATGCCTTTGCCGGGTGCCCGATAACCCGGCAAATTATTTTACACCCGGCAAATCAGCTATTTCCTGTAGTGAGCGGTTATGCGGGATTCGCCATCAAACATAAATCCAAACTCTAATGTGGTCGAGGAAGCATGGTCCTAAAGCAGATGCTGTATGGAACGTTACAGAGTCATTGAACTAGAAACATTGCTACAGTAGCAAAATTGAAAAAAGTTACAATCTAAACAAGGCCTTAGCTGTTGTAGGTGCTGCTGAGATACATGCTGGAGTTAGTGAACGTGGAACAGAGACAAGTCCAGATGCATGAAGCCACATTGAATGCAGACACAAAATTCAAACTCCCCAACATCCAGAGAGAGTATATGATAATGATGATCTCAAACCAGAGGTAATCTAAGGGTGTGTTTGGATTGCGGGTCGGTGTGCGTTGGTGCTAGTTTGACCTAGATCAACCCACGTTTGGATGAAAAATGAAGGAGGTCGGGTTCAACCCGATATGGAATATTCTCCTTAGATGCATCCGTCAAAAATGAGTGAACGCATCCAACCCACATGCACGGTGTCGTCTTCTGTTTCCTGGGCAAGGGCACAGGCCTTGGCCTCCGGCCATGGCGAGCCGTGCGCGGGGAGAGGCGGGGCTAGTGGACGCCGGCGGGGTGGAGGGCAGTGGTCGGCGATGGGGAGAAGGGAGGTGGGCAGCAGGCAGCGGCCGGCGGCGTAGTGGCAGGAGCACCGGGCCGGCCGCAACTCGCATGTTCACTTCGCCGCTGTCTCCAGCGACGCATCCAGCAGCGCTCGCGCAGATCAGCCATGTCCACGGCGGAGCTCGTGGCAGAGCCGCCCTCGTTCGCTATGGCGCTCGCGGCGGACCTGCCCCTGTTCTCATCAGCAAACTTCGCTCCGTATTAGCGGCCCTCGCGGTAGCCCTGCCGCCATCCCCGACGGCCCTTGGGGTGGCCCCGCCCCGTCCCCAGTGGACCTGCCCCGCCCCGCTCTGTTCTCGGCAGGCAACGCGAGCGTGGGACAAAGCAGGGGCTCCAGCACGTGGTAGCAGTGGAGCGGTAGGCAGCGTTGTGGGGCGGCGTGCCCACACCGGAGAAGAATGGCATGTCCCAAGGAGCCATGCTGCCACGGCTCCTGCAGCCGCTGAAAGGTCGAGATGTTATCTGGAGCTAAAAGAAGGTGGTTGAGTGTCCGACAGTTGGGGCCATGGCTAGTAGCACTAACTAGGTTAAGCTGCCATCCATCCCAATCCACACAATCCCTCCAACCAAACGAGATGATTGGAATGGCCCCATTGTAAGGTCGAGATGGCGGACTAGAGGGGGTGAATAGTCCTTTCTAAAACTAATCGCACCGGCTAACTAAAACTATTGCGGAATTAAAACTATCGGTCTAGCCAAGGCTTCACCCCTCTATATATGACTCTAGATACACCTTGTAAAAGATCCTAAACAAGCAAGCAAGGTGTCAATCTAGCAAGTGCACAACTAACAAGTCTAGCTTGCAAGGTCACACAAACCTAAGCAACTAGTACTCTAGCAAACCGGGTGTGCACCTAAACAATTCTAATGAGCAAAAGCACAAAGCCAATCCTAAGCTCACTAGATGCTACAACGACAAGGCTGCACAAGCCGAACCCAAGAGCGCAAATCACTTAACTACACAAGCTAAGCAAGACAAGAGGATTACTTCTAGCTACACAAGCAAGAAGGTAACTAGCAAGCTACACAAGCAAACTAATTACAAGAGGAACAACACAAGCTATTCAACAATGTAAAGAATGTAAGAACAAGCTTGTGAAGGAGATTGCAAACCACCATGAAGAGTGGGACAAGATGACTCGGCGATTTTTCACCTGGTTCACTTGGTTGCCACCAAGCTACGTCCAGTTGTGTCGACCAACACCTTCGGTGGTTCCTCTGGTCTTTTCACCTAGATGGTTCCCCGGTGTGACCCTCAAGTCACTTGCCCCTCAAGGCACGCCCCGCAAGGCACCGCAAGACACCACTCTTAAGTGAGCCCCTCAAGGCACCGAGCGAACCCACACACACAAGTGTGGTAACTCAATGACACGCACAATCCACTAAGGCTACTCTTCGTGATCCCCGCGAGGTGAGCACCGAACCTCTCACAATCTCTTCTCCGGAGCACCGTATCTCCACGCGCGCTACCACGGAGCCTCTTGCCACCAAGCCGTCTAGGAGGTGGCAACCTCAAAGAGTAACAAGCTCTCAAGCTTGCAACTCGAACCTCTAGTGCCACAAGACGCAATCTCACAAAGCTCTCGCACTAGAATCTCTTCTTACACTATCGGATGGTCACTACCAAGCATATGTGAGTTAGAGGGCTCCCAAGCACCACCACACAAGCCACCAAGGCCAGAGTGTGCTCAGCTACCGGCCACAGCCGGCCAAAGTTCTATTTATAGAACCACGGTCACAAACTAGCCGTTGCCCCTTGAGACAGCGCGCTAACAAGCGCCGGACGCGTCTGGCCAGAAGCCGCCGGACGCTCTGCTCCGCGTCCGACGTGCCATCTGCTGCCACGTGTCACGCACGTTTGAAACTAGCCATTGCTTCCCAACGGCTCTCTGTTAGTCTGCCTGGGAACCCTACACCGGACGCGCCAGTGACCAACCGCCGGACGCGTCTAGCCAGTTCAAGCCACCGCATGCCGTGCCTTTCTTCCAAACGCCGGACGCACGGACCTAGAGTCCGGCGTCCGCGTCCGCCGACTCCTCAGCCTGCTCTGCCTAGCAGCCGCCTCCGTGCGCCGGACGCATGACCGCTGCGTCTGCCGACCGCCCAACAGGCGCGTCCGGCGCAACGGCCCTTTGCCTCTGGAGCGCGTCCGGCCAACCCGCCGGACGCCTCCGCATCCGCCGCCTGCAACGCTAGCCAGCGCCACTTTGCGACTCCAACAAGCGCCGGACGCATGCCCTGCGTCCGGAGCTCCAACTCCTGCCGCGTCCGCCCGAACCAGCTGAAGTCTCTGGACAGCGTCCGCCGCCTCGGCTGCGTCCGGCGCCAAACCAGCTACCACGTCCGGCGCCAAACCAGCTGCCGCGTCCGGCGCCTTAGAAAGTAGCACTTTCAAGCCTGTGCCGACGCCTCCATTTTCCAACAAACTTTGCATCCAGCGCAATAGAAAATATGCCTCCAATTTTCCCAAACCCAACTCTACCCTACAAATCATCGCCACCTTTGCAAATGTGCCAACACCACCAAGTGTTCAACTTCAAGTGCTCGTGTGTTAGCTTTTCACAAACATTTTTCAAAGGATTTTTCTCTCAAATTCACCACGCCACTCAATCCTAGCACACGCAATGTTAGATTGCTCAAGAGGCACTAGATGACTGATATGCAAACAAGATCACCCCTCTTGATAGTACGGCCATCTATCCTAAATCCGGTCAAGTACTTCTCTACTCAACCTTAGACCGGTGAAATGAAATGCCCTAGGTTATATGTTTGCCTTGCGCATTTCCATTTCCTCCATCTCCTCCAATGTGCCAAGTGCACCGCATGCACCGACATGATCACAAATGATATGAACACTTCACATCATCATGTGACACTCTAGGTCCATAGATCATGACCTCACTTGCTCTTCTCCGTTACCTTGGTCCATCGGCGCCAAGTCTTGCTCAAGCTTCACCGCCCCACGGCCCTTCGCTTCAAAGCCTCCAACTTGCCCTTCACACTAGCAACCGGTCCTTCGAGCCAAGCCTCATCTTGATCATCACCACTTGGTCACATGACTCCATGTCATGTCTCATATGCCATGACCTCCTCCATCATGTGTTGAGCCTTGCAACATCTCCAAGCCATTTCACCTCCATGGCATATGTTGCTCACACACATGTACCTGTGAACTAACTCCTGTGTATCTCAACCATAGCACATGTTAGTCCACCTAAGTTGTCACTCAATTACCAAAACCAAACATGGGATTTTCACCCATCCCTCTAACCATACATGAACTGGGTCCAAACCCTTAAAACTGGGTTGAACCCAACCCAACCCACATGGCCCTCAGGCCAAACACACTCTAAGTAGACATTGGATGTCAGTGCAAACTGGCATGTGCTATAGTGAAAAGACTCAACGAGATCACTAGGCATAGATGACTATACCAATCATGACCCAGTAGGTATGGAGCAACCCCGGCCCCTACCCAAGCCGGTACAGAGCATGTCGCTGGACAAGGGAAGGGGTTACAGAGCCATCGGACCCCTAATGAAGCCAACACAGGTCACACGACAGAGTATGTACGAAGCGACCGGCCCCGCCAATCCTGATGCGAGTCAAGCGACAAAAGGGAAGGAGCCAACAATGAGCACAAGTTCATGCCATCTGCAGGTAACTTCCCCAGGCATACTACCTTCTCTTCTTCCTCCCCTTTGACCATGTAAGCAGGCTTCCCTTTGACTACAAAACGGGAGGCACTCCATCCATAGACACTGAACAACAAAACACTCAGCACATACATCCACATTTGCACTGAGACCTAGGAGCCCATTCCCTCTCTCGGCCAAGCTTGTATAACCCCTGGCAAGTAAAAGATAAGGAACATGAGTACTGCATCACACTACACGTAGGCATTGTTCGACCCGAACTAGTATAAACCTTGTGCCTCCTTGTCACATCACCGATCTCGACATGAATACGTAAATTTACAAGTTGGTGGTTTCATAACACCAACACCATGCTCATGGCCCTCCCCACCCTCCTAATGCTGACCCTCCTCCTCCTCGACTCCCTATCCCTCTCCTCCTCTGCCCCCTCGCCGCCAACCATGACCAGCACGCAACGGCAGGCCGCGCCCACCACCGATACCCCGTCCTCTCCTCATCCCCCGAGACCCCCTCTGTGGCAGCAATGCCTGTGGCAGCTTCGCCACCGGCCGCCGCTGCCGCCACCGCTGGCCCGCCCCCTACACCCTCACGTCGCTTGAGGCCCATCTAACAGCTGCCTGCCCACCCCTCATCTCCTCAAGCCGTTGTCGTCGCGAGCCCCGAACTTTGCCCACCGGTGAGGTGTGCGCCGCCACGGCCTCCACCACACCTCCTCTGTGACCGCCGACCAGATCTTGGTGCTAGCACAACGTCAACCTCCTCTGCGGCCTCGACTCGCCACCGGCGCCTCGACTCATGGGCCTCGGGCCACCGGCACGGTGGCCCAGCAGGCCAGGCACGAAGCACGAGCGACACGGCCCATGACAGCCGACCCCCACCAGGCCGTGCCGGCCCAATGGCCATCTATAGATACTAGACACTAATTTGTAAAAAAATCATAAATTCTAATCACAATAAAGAACTATGATGTCTGATGGTTGATGCTTACATTTCAACAAGAGAGGGAAAAAGTAGCTTATTGCTGAAATTGTTCAGCAAGACAAACGATGGCTGACCATAAATCCTGCTGCAAACATGGTCCATTTAGACAGGAACTAAAGTACAAATAATGCTGATGAGCGATGAAGTGTCAAGGAAATGTAGGACAAAACAAGGAGGGATAAATTTGCACTCAGTTCCGTGATAACTTGAGCTTTGCTGATGATTACAAAATCCAGATAAAAAAACACCATACTCTGGCTGTAACCAAGATGAGAACTGAAGCCAAGCCAACACTTTTTTTTTGTTATTCTTTGACGATGTCAGTTATATTTTCCTGCCGAGGTTTAACTGTGTACAAGTTGTATGGTGGCATTGTTGCAATGGTCTTGTCCCTATTGACTGTTGTGTTCTAATTTCAAGGTTTACAATATAAGCTATCTTGACTAGATGTTTACCAGGATAGCCACAAACGTAGGTCTCAGAACAGAAAATTTAAAACTAGTATCTTCTTATCCAACCAGTTAGAATACACACACAAGATATTGAACCACAATAAACTTATGCAAGAAGAACAACAACCATATGAGATTGCAGTGCTTAAATTCCATAACAATCTTTTTTTTGTTTGGGGGGGGGGGGGGGGGGTGGGGTAGGGGGCACAAACACTTTTAAAAAAGAAGGAATGATATCCAGAGTTCAGGTTTCCATTGCAAGCAGCAATACTTGAGCACAAGTAGTCAATGATAAAGTAGGACAATGCAGGGTTAACAGCTTATACACAAGCCCGATAAACCTTGGAAGAATTTATCAACCTAATAGATTTAAGAGAAGTTCTGGCTTACAACAAAGAAAACCTGGAGGCTGCACCAACCTCACTAATGCTAGCAATGTTTTACCAGGACCATAGGTAGCATCCAATTTACCATTACTACACCTCAATTTCCCCTGGACAGGCACCAAGAGTTTTTTCATGTACTGGAGACACCAGAACTTGATCCCTCACCTCTAAGGCCTCCTCCCAAAGCTGCAAAAATTTACACTGTTTGAGAACAACCTTAGCTGAATAAAGTATCAAATTCACCACTGGTGAACACTTGCTTCTCACAAATAAAACAAATGAAATTCACATGAACACATATGTATCTGTCATTTAGTGATGATATCACCACGTATTTGTTTGTTGCCAAGTCACATTAACAGATCAGAGGTGAGGGTTGAGTAGGATTAAGGTCGGGCATGTCACATCAGAATTGTAGAAGCTCATCAATGCAACCAAACTTCCTGGCTAGGCTTAGTTGTCAGGAACCTACCATCTAAGCATGGCATTTCTTAACAAATGAATAATTTTCATGGCATATCTATCCAGTTTCTAAAATAGTCCATAATAAAAAACAATTTAGGTAGGATAACATAACGATATCGACAAAGCCAACCAGAACTGGTTCGGTTAGGATGGCATTACTACAGAGCAGCGGTTCTAGCTCCATGACTCCGTCGTGTGTCCAAATAGCATCTGCTTCAGCACCATGTTTCCTCGACCACATGTATAGTTTGGATTTCTGTACAGTAGCGATTCCCAACCAACCATCCTCCGTGGTACTAAGCACAGCTGGCTTCCGATAGAATGGTGTACTAGGTGGTATTCCAACTGCGGACAATTCATGGGATTCCAAATCATACTTGAGAACTCGTCATACCCAAGAAAGCAAAGTAGAGCGCATTCCCCACAAGCACACTGGGAGAGAAGAAATCAACATAGCCGTCATGTTGTGGAGTGGAAATTAGGTCGCTCCACGATCCAGCATCGGATGAGTAGGTCCATCTGAACGTCTCATGAAAATATGTGACCACCAAAACCATGAAGAGGGCTCCCCGATGGCAATCAAGGTGGTCGCAAGCACCGCCAGCGGCGGCAGCGCAGACAACTACCGCCTTCCAGGTGCATGCGGCCCAGGCCAGCTTGGGAAACGGAATTGGAATCTCCCTCTGCTCGTCGGTGATGGGGTCCCAGACTACGAAGACGGTCCCAGCTGGTACCCCATCGCGAAGCAGCAGCACGCGCCCGTGGCGCGCATCGAGCAAGCGGTAGGGGCATTCGGCAAGCGGCGAGCAGAAGGTGCACGTGGGCACGAACCGGGTTTGTTGGACGCTGTTGGTGTCGAACCCGCTGCCACGAGAGGAATCCCATATAGGGGGCGTGCAGTGGAATTCGCGGTACATGCGGCGGAAGCGGCGGCCGGAGATGAGGCGGCACCATGGCTTGCAGACCAAGGATGCCCGGAAGAGGCTCGCCGGTTCGTCGGGAGGGAGGCGGAGGAGGATCTCCTCGATGAGGTCCTCCGGCAGGGCCGGCGGCGGCGCCATCCCCGGATCAGGCCCGGCCCCAAGGGGGGGGGCGAGAGGGACACTCGTCCCAGGTCCAGAAATAGGCTGGGCCCCCAAGGACATACGTATACACTACTAGTAGTACATAATACATACGTATGTTATGTAATTGGGAAATATAAAGATGCAAGTTGCCGACTCCTTAATTCCCCGTGGGGCCGTGATTAGCGCAAGTCAGGCGTTCCACTTTCCTGCCTGGCAGCATTGACTCAAGCAAGAAAGTAGTATGTGATCAAAAAATTCTAGTTAGTAATTGTTTCTCCAGATTTTTTAACAGTAATATGTCATTAAAAAAAGTATCCTTCTCGCAGTGACAAAAGAAATAAGAAAAAATAAAAGATGATTTGGCTGAATCACAGAGGGGTGCTCTTGATAAATTTCTTAAGAGCAATACAAACACTTAAAGAGATCAAGATGTATTGGCAATAGTTGTTAGAAGAAAATTTTGAGGTACTAGAGAGTAGTAGTACCAATAGTATTATCATGTTCATATAAAAGGGTCCAAAATTTTAGCTTCGTTCCAGGTCCAGAAATTCTTTGACCGGCTCGCCCTGGATGGTGGCTCGGGAGAGTTTGGTCGGGTGGCTGGACTTTTTTTTGTTTTTTGATAATTATATTAGGTCGGGTGGCCGAACTGAACGGAAGAACAGGAGACCCAGTCTGATTCCGCTGCGGCGGCCCAAAGGCCCAACCCTTGCTGGCTAGTGGGGCCTAGGTGGCAGCGAGGCTTAAATCTTTTTGGTTTAAATTATGCCCTCCTCAGTCCTCACCAAAGTTATTTTTCACTAACAGTTCGTCTTTCTTTTTATATGAGCAAACCATCGAGTGCCCTCATGTAGTCTTCAAAGATTTATTTATGACAAAAATGTTTCGTGCAGGTGCTTTTCCTTGTTATTTTTCAGTGCAACTTTCAAGTTATTGTGGTAGATGATCGAAGAAAGAAGACATACTTTATTATTTTATAAAATAGTTTGTTTTAAATTAACATTGTACGTCTTTTGTATTATCAAAATTACTTTTACTGATATATTCATATATTATATCACATACAAGCATATATAGCCATGCAGTCCGAGGCTCGTTGGCCCGGCCCAAGGCACGGTGTTTTGGCCTGGACCAACCATGATCTGGTCCGGTAAACAACGGCCCTGGGCTGGCACGGCTCCGCGCGCGCGCGGCGAGGGGTTGTGGGGGGAGAGTGCCGAGGCACGCGGCACGACACGAGCACAACTCGCTTTTTAGTGCGGCCCGTTGGTGCCAGTCTTGGCCTACTAAACCCTATTTTATCTCTCTCTCCTGGCCTTGGCCTGCTAAAAGGCCCATGTTCACAACTTTCCACCCCCTATCTGGCTATCCACATGACTCCTCCCCTCCTACCACCTCTCCCACAATCCCAATCAGATTTTCCTCGCCTCCCTCACCCTTGATGCCACAACCGTGGCTCTCTCCACCACCTCGACACTGACCCTCCTCCTCGGCTCCCCGTCCCTCTCCTCCCCCCCTTGCCGCCGACGTTGGCCGCCACGCAGCACCAGGCCGCACCCGCCTCCGACACCCTGCCCCGTCCTCGTCCACTTGGACCCTATCCAGCGCAGCCGCGCCCGTGGCCGCTCCGCCACCATCTGCCGTCGCCACCATCGGCCCCGCCCCCTACGCCCTCGCGTCGTGCGAGGCGCAGCTAATGGCCGCCTACCCACCCCTCATTGTCTCCTCGAGCAGTCATCATCACGAGCCCCGAGCTTCGTCCGCCGATGGGGGGTGCACCGCCACAGGGCCGTTGATTAGCATGTGCGACATGTGCGACCGATCAATGCCTCCAAAGTTTAAAGGCCTCCAAATTTTCACCAAGTAGTAATTAATAATGGTTAATCATTATTGGATAGAAGAAAATAAAATGCAATGCTACAACATAGGTCCTATTGCCGATTAGCTAACTAGACAAGAAGGTCGTAAGCTCGGTGGCCGATGCCCGTTGGCCCGCTTGGCTGGCTTCTTAGATTTTAGGGTATTTTCCTATGTTTTGCACAAGGGCCTCCAATTTGTAGGTACGACCCGGCCACCATGACCTCCCCACACCTCCCCGGGACCGTGACCAGATCTTTGTGCAAGCATGGCGTCAACCTCCTCTCGCGGCATCAAGCTCACCGCATCCATCGCGTGGCCTCGACTCGCCGTTGACTGCCTCGACTCATGGGCCTCGGGCCGCCTAGCACGTAGGATAGGCCGTGCTTTTGGGCTGGCTCGGCGGCCCAACATGCCGTGCCTAGGCCGTAGGCTAGGCACGAAGCACGGAGTTGCACGGTCCGTGAGGCACGATGACTCAAACCCCTCCGTGGCCTCAAGCTCATGTCTGTCGCGTGGCCTCAACTCGCCGTTGACTGCCTCGACTCATGGGACTCGGGCCGCTCGGCACGTAGGATAGGCCGTGCATTTGGGCTGGCACAGCGGCCCAGCATGCCGTGCCTAGGCCGTAGGCCAGGGACGAAGCACGGAGTTGCACGGCCCGTGAGGCACGACCGCTCAACCCCTGTCGGGCCATGTCGGCCCAATGGCCATCTATAGATACAAGACACTAATTTGTAAAAAAAAAATCCTAATTGTAATCACATTAAAGAACTATGGTGTCTGATGGATTGATGCTTACATTTCAACGAGAGGGGAAAACAGTTGCTTCTATCAATAACTACATTTTTCTTTTCTTTTCCTTTTTTTTTTGGTGCAATTATTCAGCAAGACAAACGATGTCTGACCATCAAGCCCTGCTGCAAACATGGTCCATTAGAAAGAAACTGAAGTACAAATAATACTGATGAGCGATGAAGTGTCGAGGAAATGTAGGACAAAACAAGGAGAGATAAATTTGCACTCAGTTCCGTGATAACTTGAGCTTTGCTGATGAGATAAAGAAAAACACCATACTCTGGCTGGAACCAAGATGAGAACTGAAGCCAAGCCAAAACTAATTTTTTGTTGTTCTTTGACGATGTCAGTTGTACTTTCCCGCCGAGGTTTAACTGTGCACAAGTTGTATGGTGGCATTGTGGCAATGGTCTTGTCCCTATTGACTGTTGTGTTCTGATTTCAAGGTTCACAAATATATAAGCTATCTTGACTGGATGTTTACCAGGATAGCCACGAACGTAGGTCTCAGAAAAGAAAATTTAAAAGTAGTATCTTCTTATCCAACCAGTTTGAATACACAACACAAGATATTGAACTACAATAAATTTATGCAAGAATAATAACTGTATAAGATTGCAGTGCTTAGATTTCATAACAATCATTTTTTTTTTTTTTTTTTTTTTTTTGGGGGGGGGGGGGGGGGGGGGGGGGCACAAACACTTTAAAAAAGAAGGAATGATATCCAGAGTTCAGGTTTCCATTGCAAGCACAAGTAGTCAATGATAAAGTAGGACAATGCAGGGTTAACAGCTTATACACAAGCCTGATAAACCTTGGAACAACTATCAACCTAATAGGTTTAAGAGAAGTTCTGGCTTACAACAAAGAAAATCTAGAGGCTACACCAACCTCACTAATGCTAGCAATGTTGTACTAGGACCGACCAAAGGTACCATCCAATTTGCCATTACTACACCTCAATTTCCCCTGGATAGGCACCAAGAGTTTTTTCATGCACCGGAGACACCGGAACTTGGTCCTTCACCTCTAAGGCCTCCTCCGAAAGCTGCAAACATTTACATTTTTTGAAAACAACCTTAGCTGAATAAAGTATCAAATTCGCCATTGGTGAGCACTTGCTTCTCACAAATAAAACAAATGAAATTCCTTGGAACAAAACACAAACATATCCATCATTTTAGTGCCGATATCACGATGTATTTGTTTGTTGGCAAGTCACATTAACATATCAGAGGTGAGAGTTGAGTAGAATTAAGGTCGGGCATGTCACACCTAAATTGTAGAAGCTCATCAAAGCAAGCAAACTTCCTGGCTAGGCTTAGTTGTCAGGAACCTAGCATCTAAGCATAGCATGTCTTAACAGATGAATAATTTCCATGGTATATCTGTCCAGTTACGAAAACAGGACATGGGAAAAAAACAATTTAGGTAGGATAACATAGTATTATCGCATTGAGTGACATTCCACTTTATATAAATTCGTCATTCTTGAGCCTAGATTTCATGTTAGTAACTAGAACAATTCTAAAAATTATTGGAAAACTGAACTGAGCCAAGAAAATTGTACCTGGAGTGCAGAAGCTCATATAAGGAACAACGGTATGGATTCTTCCGACATCATCACAAACCTTCTTCACCATAGACTTCTTCAGATCAACTGTGAAGAGCGCATTATTTGCCCTTAATAAAATGACACCGATCCGTTCCACAAAGCCAACCATTACAGGTTTGGTTAGGATGCCATTACTAGAGAGCAGCGTTTCTAGCTCAATGACTCTGTCACGTCTCCATACTGCATCTGCTTCAGCACCATCTTTCCACGACCACATGTATAGTTTGGATTCCTGTACGGTGGCGAATCCTAGGCGACCGTCGTCTGTGGTTTTGAATAGTCCAACACACTGTTCATAGGATGATGGTAGTCCATTCACAGACATTTCATGAAATTCCAAATCATACTTGAGAACCCTCTTTCTTCTCCAGGACTCAAAGTAGAGGGCATTCCCCAGAAGCACACTGGGAGTGAAGGAATCAACATGGTCCTCAAGTTGTTGACTGAAAATTGGGTCGCTCCACGATCCAGCATCGGATGAGTAGGTCCAGATGAACATCCCAGCAGAATATGAGGAATATGAGGCCACATAAACCACGAGGAAGGCTCCCCGGTAGCAATCAAGGTGGCCACAGGCACCACCAGCAGCGGCAGCGCAGACAACTGCCGCCGTCCAGCTGGACGTGTACCACCTCAGCTTGGGCATTGGAATCTCCTTCTCCTCGTCGGTGATGGGGTCCCAAACCAGAAGGACGTTGTCCCTCCAGGTACATACCCCATCGCGAAGCAGCAGCACACGCCCGTGGCGCGCATCCAACAAGCGGCAGCGGCGGTCGGCAACCGGCGGGCAGAGTTCGGCGCACGTGGGCATGAATCGGGTTATGTGGTCAAAATCTTTGGTGAGGCTGCCGCAAAGGAATCCCAGCATAGGGGCGCACCGTGGAATTCGCGGTACATGCGGCGGAAACAGGGGCCGGAGATGAGGCGGCACCATGGTTTGCAGACGAGGCAGGCGCGGAAGATGCTAGCCGGTTCGTCGGGAGGGAGGCGGAGGAGGATCTCCTCGATGAGCTCCTCCATCAGGGTTGGCGGCTGCATGCCGGGATTGCTGCTGGTTGCGACCGGCGGCGAGAGGATGGAGAGGAGAGGACTGAACGGATCGGAAATAGGTTTGACTGATTGAGCACCCACCCGATTCGGCCCAGGGCCCAAGGCCCATCGAGGATGACAGGTGGGCCTGGGCGGCAGCAGCCTGAGGATTACAAATCTGGGTTCCGTGAGTTTTGTACTGGACAGCTCAAGCACGTTTCTTGCGACGGCTCAAACAGCGACTTTTGCTTTTCTTCTTCTTTGTGCGAGGAAGTAAAATAGTTTTTTCCAGTAGAAACGAAAATTATAAACTATTTAGTGCAGTTAAAAGCCATGGGTTATGTGGTCTTGATGACTTGACACGACATTTCAGCAAGAGAGAAAAATTTGTAGAGATGATCAAAATTTTGAGACACATTTTTGGAGAAGGTGCTCTAGTCTAGCAATTAAAAGATTTGTTAAAAGAATGGAGCAGCTGAGGTAAGCTTTTTTTTTTTTTTTTTTTGGAAAATGGAGAGCTAAACAATAAATTATGAAGTGCATCTTGAGCAGCTGAACCCTGTAAACTAAATATATATGCTGACACCACTGTAAACAAAATACTGCATAGATAAATTTCCAGATATAACAGTGGTCTTCCACACAAATGAAATGCATGTCAGGTAACAGCAAACCAAATACTTCAAGTTCATTTCTCATCCCATGCACAAAGTTTAACCTGACAAACCTGAGTTTTGCCACAACTAGTTTTAACACACAATTATATACAGACATGATTTCTGCACTAGTTAAATGACTTTTTTGCATCAGCCTTTGCACTGAAAATCCCAAATTGTTACTTGCACTGAAAGCCATGGGTCATGTGATTCTGATGACTTCAAAGTTCAAATACAACATTTCAACAATATTTTGATGGCGGATAACCCAATTTGTTGACTTGATGCAGCTTATTTTTTCAGTTAGAGAGAACCACCACTCTTTCCAAGACACTCACTCTTCAGTTTAATCGTCACAAGAATACTCGCTTCCTAGAAACTGGAAGCTCAAACACTTTTTTTTCAGCAGACACAAATGGCACTTATAAACCAACCATTCATCTGACATGAACATGCAATTTATATCTGACCGCTATAGCTACAAGTACAAGTTGTTCAAAAGAAAACAACAACCATAGCCTTAGCAACTTTCCTGACATTCAAGTCTATTTCAGCTCAAAAAGAAACTCTCAGTTCATTTTAACAGCCTTTCATGGCAACTAACCTGTGAAGAAAGCACTGAATAGATGCCATTTACAGGCTACCAAAAAGAAGTGTGCACAGAAACACAGATAAATTATGACAACTAAATCATCAGCCAAACTTCAATTCAGCGTCACAATTCACTCATTCTCAGGAAGAACCCCTGGTAAAAAAACACAGGACAACAGCTTCAGTAAGTCAAAACAGAAGCCCCAACATTGTTCATGCTTTAAGACCTGCATTCAACAAGGCGAATAATGATTCAAAATCACCACCTTCTGCAACCTTGTTCCATTCAAACTGGAACTCAAGTGCAAAGCCATACTGATGACAGATCGATTCAGCAAAATGAAACGAACAAAGAGGAACAAATCTGTATGAACAGAGTTTCAACAATGCTATGTGGCAAAGATGTCAGACTCCAGAATAAGTTGCACGTCTCCAGATGTAACAAAGATGAAAATTGTTTGAATGCTCAGGGTGAAAACTGATGTGCTTTGTTGTTCTTCGATGACGTCAATTCTTTTTCCCCGTAAGTTTTACATGTGTGCAAGCTAAGTTTGTGTCAAATGGTCTCTATCCTGACTTTGTTGTGGTTTCAAAAGTTCATAATATTCTATATAAATAAACCTAGATAAACTCAAAAAAGTTGACAATCAAAAAGTGAGATTCAAGGTATTTTAGGACAGAGAAAGTAAAGTTATTTTTCCCAAATTAAGCAGCAAGGTATCCCTTCATGCTTAGATCTCCTAAATCTTCCTTGCTCATGCTGCAGTTCTATCCAAGCAACCACAACTTCTATCCAAGCAGTTCTCTAGTTTAATCCTCACAGGTTAACACTCGCTTACTGGAGGTCTGGAACTGAACTGCTATCATTTTCTAGCAAAGAAACATTTCGAGTTAAATAACCACACAAAATGGGTCCTAACATTTCAAGATTCATAATTGCATTCAGCACATTTAGTCAGACCAAGTAGGACAATGCGGGGGAGAAAAACAGATTACATACAAGCCCAGATAACTATGAAATTTTGGCAACAGAGATCAAGCAAAAAAAAAGTTTAATGGAAACACAAACCATAAAAGCTAACATATTAAAAAGGTGCTATCTCATCATAGATCACATTCTACCAATCAGTTTGCCCTTCCTCAAGATGTCAGATGACATGAGCACCTCAACTTTCCAAATTTTCAACCCTCATCATAGGTGTTCATGCACTTGGGCCACCAGCACTTGCTCCTCGCCTGTAAAAGCTGCTCCCAGAGCTGCAGAAATTTACAATTTTTAAGAACATTAGATGATTTAGGAATCAACTTTCCCCATGATAAAGAATTACTTTTCACAAACTAAAGAGCACTTAACAGCAACACTTGCACCAATTCAATAGAAGACAATGAATTCAAGTTGAAGATAAATAGGTTCCTTGATATAGCACTAATATCATCAACTATTCAGTTTTATTAAGTCACATTGACAGATCAGAGAACAAAGGTCAAAGATAGACACGATGTCAAAATACATAATGGCTTTTCTTTTATTATCTCTCCTGTTGCTGATCTTCCTTGGCTGAGGCTTAAGTTGTTAGGGCAGTACCATCTACCATCAGAACAAAACAAGCATAATAGATTTAATACTGATATCACCAACCGATTGGATTTTGTTAAATTACATTGACAGATGGAGTTCGTGGGCGAATAGTATTAGACACAATGTCAAAGGAATCACTCTTTCTATTAGCCCTCCTGCTCAAACCTGCATACCCCCATGGCTTATGCTAAGTTGTCAGGGCCGTACCATCAAACATAGACGAACAGAGTTCTAGGCATATTATTGAACAAGTTCGATAGATGATCCGACATAAAAAGATTTAGGTAGGATAAAAACAGTCTGATAACAGATTGTGATATTCCAGTTTTGCAAAATAGTTATTCCTGAGTATACCATCCAGGCATCCAAAATTGCATGTTAGCATTTCATATATTGCTCGTTCTTCTGAATATTGTAAAACCGAGAACTAAGCGAAAGTGTACCTGGAGTGTAAAAGCTCATGTATGGGAAAACATTGTAGATAGTATGATCCTCATACAACTTCTCGTACAACTTCTTCACCTCACGGGTCTTGACATGAACTTTGTAGATGACATTGTTTGCCCACAAGAAAAAGACACCGCTGCGATCCACAAAGCCAGCCACATAGGGTTCAGCTGACCCCAAGAAGGCATCAACAGGGAGCAACTTCTCGAGTTATCCACCTAGAAGAATAGGGGATATCCTCCCTGGACCAAATGTAGAGCTTGTAATCGCGTATTGTGGCAATTCCCAGTTCACCACCCTCCATGGTTGTGAACACTTTTGGCACTTTTAGCTCATTATACACACATTGAGCTGGAACTTTCATCCTAGAGATTTGACCTGATTGCAGATCATACTTGAGGATTTTGTTTGAGGATGCAAAACCAAAATACAGTGCATTCCCCACACACACGCTGGGCATCCGTGCTTCGTTCCTGATGAAGCCAACGGAGACTCGGTTGCTCCAAGTAGCAGATTCGGATGAGTAGGTGCACACGTAGCTATCCATAGCTTGAGGGTCATCGACAATGACAATAACCACGAGGAAGGGTCCGCGGTGGCAATCAAGGTGGTCGCAGGAGCCTCCGGTGACAGAGCAGAGAACCGCAGCAGCCATGCAAATCACCCCCCGCGACGGCATCGGCGACGGGCTGGGCACCTCCCGCCGCTCCCTGGTGACGGGATCCCAGACCACGAGGTCGACGCTGTCGCGCCCCGCGGGGTGCCGCTCGAGGAGGACGCGGCCGTGGCGTGCGTCGAGCACGCGCCAGCCGCGGATCTCGGTGTCGGGGAGGCAGAAGGCGGCCGTGGGCACGAAGCGGGAGCCGGACTCTTGCCAGCTGTGGGGACCGGCCTGGACGTTGGGGAGGAACCCCAGCATCGGGGGCGCGCGGTGGAGCTGGCGGAACCGGCGCCGGAAGCCCGCGCCCGAGACGAGGCGGCGCCAGAGCCTGCAGACGAGCGCGGCGCGGACGAGGCGCGCGGGCTCGTGCGGCGGGAAGCGGAGCAGGATCTCCTCGATGAGCTCCTCCGGCAGGGCCCGCGGCGGCGGCGCCATGCCTGATTGCGGCCGGCGCTCCGGCGGCGCGAGAGAAGAGGACCGAAATGGAACGAAGAACTGAAGAAGGACGGGACGGGTCCATGGTCCAAATTAACACGCTGACAGGTGGGGACAGGGATGGGAGCCAGTCACCGAGACTTTTCTTCATGGCGCAGGCAAATCAAACGAGTCGCGTGTTGGGTCAGCTCTTGCATGGATGAATCCCAAAATATTTTAGTTTTTTTATAGAACTCTCTCAATATTTTAGTTTCAAAAAAGAATTCTCTCAATATTTTTTTCAGCGCATATATTTTAGTGACGGCCGAAAAGGAGAGAGGAAATCAATAAGAATGTTGTCATCAGGTATCTATCCAAGAAACTCTTCAGTTCAATCCTCGCCACACAGCACAAGAATAATATGCATGCTGGCTTATTGGAATGGAACAAAACTGCTGCCATTTCTAACCAGAAATGCAACGAGATGCACGCGCATCTTCATTTTGACTAGCATACATACTCTTCCATGATTCATGACCACATTCTACAAGAATATAAACTGGATAATTCAGATGTTTACATGATCATTCTGTCAGAGTAGTTTCCCTGACAGAGCTCCTTACACATGCAGCATTAGCTACTACTAAATCACCTCTTGATTAATAGTATCTCACACATGATTAATAGAACGGCTAAGAGCATCTCCAAGAGTTTGCCAAAATTTACTTGGCAAATCTAGTGATTTGACAACTTGCTAAAATATATGCCAAATAAAAAAATAGTTTTTCTCCAACAGTTTGCTATCTCTCGGGTGGCAAAACATAAAGTTGCTTTTTTACCTAAGTCCCTACACTTTATAGTAATTAATCAAGTCTAAATCTAAAAACTTCTCTCTCTAGTAAATTTGCATCAGGAACCCTGAGAGAGAAATAAAATTATGTAAATACCCTTCTATCTTTCTTTTTTTTTTAGAATTACACAGTCCAACGCAGACGCTCACAACAAGCACGCACACTCACCCCTATGAATACACGTACGCAATCCTACCCCTACCCCTATGAGCACCTCTGATGGACTGAGTCGGCAGATCTCGAGATTCCCGAAGTCACCACTGGCGCCTCGTCGTCGACGGGAACGTCGCTTACCACTGAATGCATAACGCCGGAAAATCCTAGGAAAATCCAGAAAAAAGGTGCGAGCGTCTTCACATTCACGGCGACGGAACATTGAACGTCGGGGCACAGGTCCGGTTCCGGGCGGCAGGGTTATGCCGGCGGGGAAGGAGGGGCGGAGCATCACGGCGTGCTCGCGCAGCCGTGGAGGGCCTCAGCCTGTCGGTGAGGTACGTATATAGTATCTGTCAAAGGCCCTGTTCTTGGTCCTAGGGCCTCGATCGAACCTACGGCGACGGGATTCCTGAAAGACGTGGCATCGGAGATTGACTGGAACGGCGGAGACAACCCACTGCAGGCTCAAGTTCTCGACTTCTATCCCGTACGTTGATGGACTTTTCTGTCCCATCCTTCCAAACTTCACCGCAGCAAATCAACATTCACGAGGAGCAACACAACATGAATGTCGACGGCCACCAATCAGGCCACGGCGCACCGTGCAGACAAGAAATAGTACAAGTCGATCTATCATGTCCATTCAGCACGGTACGACCAACAGCTTTGGATTAGAACAGCAGCACCTGCCGGCCAGGATCTTCGACGTACCTGAATGTTGGACAGCAGGCGCCGCCCGGCGTCGATGATCTTCTGGAGTTGGACGATCGAGGCGGGGGCTGCTCGTGGGATCAGATGGTATGGAGTCGGGGCTCCTCGCGGGAAAGAGATGGGATGGAGGCGGGGGTTCGTCGCCGCGACTTCCTCTTCGCGCAGGCCGGAGGAAAATTCACGACGGCTTCGCACGCAGGAGAAGAGGCGGCACCGTGGGGAAAGACCGATGGCAAGCGGAGTACGCGCGCGTATATTTACGCGCGGAGGGGAGAAATAGCAAGTTGATAAGTTCATTTGGCAAACTGTCGGAGAGTAAATTTTCTGATTTTGCCAAATTTTTAAGACTAGCAACCTTATTTGGCAAACTGTTGGAGTTGCTTTAACACTAGTATCAGATACTTTAGACATGGTTTTATCTAGGCTGCTGCTGTTGCCTCAGCACCTGGTTTGTTCTCAAGGCTAACGATTCTAGGTGCAGCAACTGAAACTGAAAGCCTCCTCCTGCCCCATCCAACTATTTGCCTGCAGTTGAAGCATGTGGTCAATCAACAACGGTAAAGACAAAAGCAACTGAGCAGATGAAGTAAAGAGTAAGTTCTGATGTGCAAACAGGGTAAGTGAACCCTCCTTTTACAAAACCATCGTAACGCTCTGGAAAACCATGGTCACAACAGTGGGATGCCACACAAAGTTCATGCTTGGCGAGTAACAAACAAAATACATAAAGGATCATTTGATTCCAGTTTCATGGACAGAGTATAGCCCCCACGTCATCATCATAAACCTGCAACTTTTTTCCTGCTAACACGCAGGAGAGCTGTGTGTCATTGCATCAAAGAAAGAAGAAAATAAACCTGGGTTTCCATGCACACTAATCTTGCTATATATAATGATTTTTGTACTGCTGAGTACTGACTAGTTGGTAGCACTTGATGCTCATGACATGGGCAATTGTTGCTTACACTGGATTATTGAGCAATCAGGTAGATGAACTTGCACTAAATGCAACTGATTGGCTGCCTCAACTATTTAGGATAAAATTGACTATTGAGTTGCACTATTTTAAATCTGAATGCTAATTTTCTCTGTTACACTGTTTTTGATAAAATCCCATGCAATATTCCAGAATTTTGTTGCAATATAAAGTAGTTAAGCATAAGAACACACATGGAGTAGGATATTGCAAAGCTTACTGGCAAGCCCAGTTGAGCATGCCAAACACTGCTTGAGCTAAAAAATTAATAAGAGAGAAAATGCAGGAACCCTGAGGGAAAACAGACAGAAATCAGCACCAAGGGCACAAAATTCATAATTACTACTACACAATTTAACCTTGACTGAGAAGACCACTGGCCACAAATGACCGTTCGTCACTTGAAGCACCTGCTTTTGGACCATCTGTCGATAGTACTCCTGTTACGGCAGGAATGCAAAAATTCTGAAAGTGACATCAGCTGGCAGAGGAGTCCACTTGCCCAAACTGAACATTTGTTTTCAAAATTTTACCAACCACAAGGTTGAACAGGTTCCCACTAATGGCTAACCAAAAAAGTAAAAACACTAACTTATTGGCCACGCCTCAAGTCAAGAAGTTATTAACCACACTTGGCAATAAGAGAAGAAATCATAATTTCAGAAGAACACTCTTTGTTTAGCTATCATCCACATTTTTATGGTGTTATTATGTGATAACCATTCATAGGTAAGGAATGTACAGAGTTTTAGGAAAGCACAAGACTGAAACCTAAATTGTAAAGGCTCATGTAGATAATGGCTTCCATCTTTTGGATGCCTTCCTCTCCTAACCAAAGTATGGAAACATAACAATTTGGATCACACAATTTTGTGGCACTAGAATTTATCTCACTGGGTATGAAATCTCGAATAAACAAATGTCAGCGATGACAGCCAGACAATTGAGTGCTACATTATCAGTTGTCCCGAATTTTGATAGGTTGTCCAGACAGTATTATCATCTATATCAGGCACTTACAGTGGGGGACTTCCCCTGCTGTACTATTTTCAAAATCTATTTTCAACATCAGGCACACACAATTAATGGATAAGCCATGTTCATGTGTATATAGTGATTTCCTAAGATGTTCCAAAGAAAAAAAAACACTTTTAGGCAGTAGTGACACATACGATGTTGCATTTCCATAAGTTCATTGTTCTTGAGCAAAGTTAGACAAATTGTACAGGAATAAAGACAATCAGGAGTTCAGGACAGGTGAGACAAATACTACGAGTGCCAGTGGTGAAGTTAAACACACACAGTTGTAGTACACCATGGCAACATTTCAGTGGTGCTATAGTAGTAGCCTATGCGCTCAGTAGCAACCCTTCATCTCTAACACGTGCTCAACAAGCCTAGGGCTATTACTAATGGCAGAATCTACAAAGTGAGTCAGTGAGGCTCCATTATTTTTCAGAGAAGTGCTCCCTCTTAGCACCTCTAGTTCTTAGGCCTCTCCAATTTCACAATTACAGACAACCATGGCAGGGGCTGTATCCAGGACCTCCATGCCAAGCCATCAGATTTCACAAACAAGGATGTATAAGTAAGAAACACTAAACTGCGACAATAAACAGCACATTTACATGCCTCACCTATGAGGCTGCTTTCGCCTTTACCAGTTTTTTTGACTTCTGAATTGAGTTTTTTTCTGTCTATAACACAACTAAACTCTCTCTTTTGTCTAACCCGAGCCTTTTCATACAGAGATATTAAGCGAAAAATACACCTGAGCTTTTGTTTAGTGAACCACTGAACCATCACTATCTATGATCCATGTAACTTCTTTGTAGAAAATGTATGATACAAAGGTCAAAGAAATCAGATTGGTAACCGGTTTTATTCGATCAGATTATCAAATTATTCTATGTTCTGTGTTCCAGGCTTCCAGCCAGGAACTACAATAAACAGTTGCCCTTTTGTACTTTTGGCTAATTATTAAAGAACATGATCTGCCTTTAGGGTTAAGACCAAATTTTGCCCCCCACACATTCACAACAAAGGAAATAACTCTCTAGCACTAGCTGATATCACTAGCAGTAGATAAATTGTAAAATTCAAAAGGATCGTGCTCTGCAAGCATACCTGAACATTAAGGATGGGACACGCTCCAATAATATATGAAAATCTGAATAATGTATTTTGAGTCCCCTGTTGTTCTAACAATACTGCTGAGGAGTAAACTGATGATTCTCTAATCTCTAATTGACATAATGAATATGAATTATTCAAAAACCATCACTCATGTATAGGATATTTCTCAACTTTTCAGCTTTGCAATGTTACTCTCGAATCATTCTCCATATGGAGCTACCCTTCGACCCTTCCATGTGTTTCCTTTTGTAAATGAACCGAAATTATCAGCAATTGACACAGCTGACAGATTCTATGTAGGACTTCCAGTGGATTTCTGTCAAAATATAGGAGAGCACTGAGGATGGCGCAAACTACAACTAGGCAAAATTAACATTACACATATGAAAGTGCATTGTTTCAATTTCATATGGTAGTTTTCTTGAGCATATATAATCAGGAATCTGCTTCCAAGGCCCAACCCAATCAAGTTGAGGGTTGTTCTCACTGCAGGCAAGAGCCTAGGAGGCATCTCCTCCACAAGTTTGTGTTGAGGAAATCAACGGTGAAACAGTTGTTTGGAACAAATGTATCTGTTGGGAAAAGGCATCTCAGCAGCGGAGACATGGCACACGCTCACGGGCGCTTGACCCCACATTTATCCTATTTTGTTACACATGCTTTAACCTGTTGTGCAGGAGTAATCGGAGACCACGCCGACCGGTGCGTCGCAGTACCTCCGATCAGAGGCGAAGACATCGGGACGGCGATGAAAACCTTAGCCCCCCAAGCGGAGGCATCGGCTCGGGGGCTAAGACCTCCGGCCTCTGTCGGAGACACCGGGCCGAGGCATCGAGTCGATGACCTCAAGGCGGAGGCATCGGGACGATGGCGGAGGCCACCGGCCTGGGCGGAGGCATCTGGCCCATGGAAGACGGCCCACCAACGGCCCGGGAGCAAGGGAGACGTAGAACGCTTGGGAGGCCCAGGAGGAGCCCATGAACCGCTGAATACTCCGGTGGACGACCTTGCCCCTGCCAGCCCCACCTGGAAGGGTCGTAGGATTAGGGTTTCCCTGTTTCCCCTATGGGGGTGTAATGTCTTTTTGTACTTGGGAGCTGGGCTGGCTATATAAGGAGCCCCCCAGCCCCTGTTGTAGAGGGGACTGACTGGAGTGGAAGTGTTTCCCTTCTTCACGCTCTAGCCTTGTAATTGTGATTACGATTAAATACAAAACCTGCTGGAACCGTGTTCCAACAGTTGGCGCCCACCGGTGTGTCGGCCGAGGATATCACTCACGAGATGCCAACAAGAAAACAAATAGCGGCCGCCGCCGCTCGAAAGCGTGCCGCCGCCGAGGCGGAGGCACCAGCGGAGGCACCGAACCATCGCGAAGGGCGGACCGCGGAGGTCCGCCCGAAGCACGTATGCCTCCGAGCAGGCAACCGAAGATGAACAGAACGATGACGACCACGACGAAGATGAACCACCTCCGGCAAACCAGGACGGCGACCAACACCAGGAAAATGAGGTTGAGAGCCGAAATGCAGCGCATGGAACGTAACGAGACAGCCGAGAGCGAGCAAGCAGCTACGCACGGGGGCAATACACACCTCCCGGCAAAGCGAGGAGATTAGGCAGCAAATGGCAATATTGCAAGCGGAGATTCGAGCATGCAACCCATAACAATGCATCAAAACAACACTACGACAACCCCACAACTCAGCCAATACATGGCCGCAACACCCACGAGAGATACCTCGATCATGGTTTACCGGAGGACGTTCGACCCGAAATCCCCGCTGTCAGAAGGCCTACAGAAAGCACCATGGCCTCCGGGCTACAAGCCCATGGTCCTGCCCAGGTACAATGGAAAAACAGATCCACAGCAATTCCTGATGAGTTTTGAGGCGGCAGTTGCCTCCGCGGGAGGAAATGACAGTGTCCTAGCCAAATCCTTCGTCATCGCCGCGGAGGGCGACGCACTGACATGGTACTCCATGCTGCAGCCCAGCACAATCTACTCATGGGAGAACCTGAGGGATAAGATAATCGCCAATTTCAAAGGTTTCTCAAGTGAGTCATTGTCGTCGGCGGACCTGTTCAGCAACAAACATGACAAGGGAGAGCCGTTAAGGGATTACTTCCAGAGATTCTTACACCTCAGGGCGAAGGCGCCAGATGTGCCAGATAGCGTCGCAATAGAGGCAGCAATTAAAGGTCTCCGCATCGGACCCTTCGCAAGCCACTTAGCGAGGGAAAAGCCAGCCACTATGGAAAAACTGCATGAAGAGTTCGAAAAATACTGCAGATCGACAACGACCTCCGAAAAGAGGCGGACGAAGGTGAAGGCCGAGCAAAAGGTATTCCGGCAGAACAGCAATAGGGACAATAGGTCCTATGACGGTAGTAATGCTCAACAAAGGCAAGTCCTTAATGTGCAAAGCAGCGGCCTCGGCGCCCGACGACGAGCCGGAAACGGTCGAGATGCAAAGGCTCGGAATAACCAGAATTTCAACAAGAACAAGTCGAAGAACTGGAATAAGAACCGAAGCCGAGAAGACATTATTGTATCTTCCATGGGGAAGAAAAGGGGCATAGCACCAAGGAATGCCCCGAAACCAAAGAAACAATGGATCGGATGAAGAGCAAGCAAGTGCCTGCCTCCACCCGTTCGGGAACCGGCCCGGACAAGTGAATCACACCTTCACTCGGCAATACCATCAGCAGTACAACCCAAGCTACCTAGGGTACACCAATGGTGTTTTCTCTCAGCAGAACGTCGCACAGCAGTATTACCCACCGTCCCTACCAGCATGGCGGCCTGTGCAGTACCAGATGTCTCAGTACGGCAACCAGGCACCCGTCAGAGCGGAGAGTGCGATCACTTATGTCAACACTCGACCCCCACAGATATCCATGGTAGAAACACCTCAGTCTTCACATCACCAGCAACTGAAGCAGTACGCAACACTACCTCCACCTCCGCAACAAAGGCAATTCGAGGCCCTACCAGCACCTCCGCAGCAGGCCACCTGCCCCAGTACCATGCCGCTGAACCTCCGATTGAGAATCAGATGAACCCCCATTCTGCTCTGCCCACAATAGGAATGATACTACCGATAGCCGGCGGTTCAGCGATGGAGTTCGAGACAAAGAAACAGAAAAAAGATCACCTCCGATTGGTGAATAATGTGGGCTGTGCGGGAGCACACCGAACAACGAGTGGTCTAAGGCCCAAATCAGTTTTTCGAAGAGGACCTCCGATTGGAGAGTTACCCTCACACCGACGCAATGGTCATAAAAGCGAATGTTGCAGGATGGGAGACAAACAGAATACTGGTTGACTCGGGAGTTCGGCGAGATATTATTTTTGCAAGTGTGTTTGATCAAATGAAGCTCGGCGAGGTCTCAGCTACAACCACCAAATACACCTCGATAGGATTCGAGAGGTAGGAAGATTCACGCGCTCGGGAAAATTTCCCTACCCGTGTCCTTTCAAGATGGGGACAAGGCGAGACAGAATACATCACCTTTGATGTAGTAGACATATACTACCCATACAATGCAATCCTAGGAAGAGGATTCGCAAAACAAAGTTCAATGTGGCAATCCACATGGGTTACCTTTGCATGAAAATGCCAAGACCGCATGGAATCATCACGGTTCGAGGAAGCCGGAAGGAAGCCGTAAACATAGAGAGAGCAATATACAAGGCTCACGTAAACATAAACACGGTGGCATCGAGATGAGCCACCGAGATATGCCCGGAGGAAAGACGGACATGAAGGATCAGGAAGACACGATAACAGTGCCCCTCGACGAGGCAGTGCCAAACAGGAAGGTCACGATCGGAGCGAATCTATCAGAAGAGGAACGGAGAGAATTACTCAGCTTATTGTCCAAAAACAAAGATGTCTTTGCATGGTTAGCAGAAGACCTTAAAGGAATTGGGAGAGACATAATCGAGCACACTCTGGATTTAAATGAAAACGTAAAGCCAAGGAAGCAAAGGCGGAGGAAAATGTCGAGGAGCGAACCTTAGCCGCGAAGGCGGAGGTGCGTAGATTATTGGATGCAAACGTCATACGAGAGGTCAAATACTCAGAATGGCTAGCAAATGTGGTGCTTGTCCCAAAGAAGAATGGCAAAATGCGAATGTGCATCGACTTCACTGACCTGAACAAGGCATGCAAAAAAGACCCATTCCCGCTACCTAGAATAGACGCCTCAGTTGATAAGGCCGCCGGATGCAAAAGATTCTCCCTCCTGGACTGTTTTTCGGGATATCATCAGGTCTGGCTCAGGAAAGAAGACGAGGAAAAGACAAGTTTCACTATACCGACTGGAACCTACTGCTTTGTGCGAATGCCTGAGGGGCTCAAGAACGCAGGGTCAACCTTCGCAAGAATGGTACAAGCTGTACTACGGTCTCAGTTGCAGAGAAACATCATAGCCTATGTAGATGACATTGCCGTGGTAAGCAAAGAACCGGAGAACCATCTGGAAGATCTCAAGGAAACCTTTGCAAACCTTAGGGAGGCCGGATTGAAGCTAAACCCAGAAAAATGTGTCTTTGGAGTCAGTAGGGGAAAAATGTTGGGATATGTCATCGGACCCGAAGGTCTCAGGGCCAACCCAGACAAAACAAAAGCCGTCCTGGCCATGCCCGAGCCATCAAACAAAAAAGAGGTCCAGCGACTCACAGGAAGAATCGCGGCCTTGAACAGGTTTATCTCCAAATCAGCTGAACGCAGCCTCCCTTTCTTCAAAGCACTCAAGGCCAACGAAAAGTTTGAATGGGGACCGAGCAATCGAAGCTTTCGGGCAGCTCAAGAAATACATGGCCGAGGACCTAATGGTGGCAGCCCCGAATAGCGACGAGCCACTCCGTTATACGTGTCAGCATCGCAGGGGCGGTAAGTGCGGTACTCGTGCAAGAGAGACAGATAAATGGTAAGCGGGTGCGGCGGCCAATATACTATGTGTCTGAGGCATTGCAAGGAGCAAAGCTGAACTACACAGAGATTGAAAAGATAGCGTACGCAGTAATCACGGCATCAAGGAAGCTAAAGCACTACTTTCAGGACCACACTATTCTGATACCAACAGCGCAGCCACTGGCCGAGATCCTGAACAACAAAGAAGCCTCAGGAAGAATTGGCAAGTGGGCTACAGAGCTGTCTCAGTTCGAGATCAAGTTTGTCGCAAGAACAACAATCAAGTCGCAAGCACTAGCGGATTTTCTCTCAGAATGGGTGCCAGCAAATACCTCCGAATCAAAATCGGAGGTATCCCACTTGGACACTTTACACGGGTGGTGCCCGGGGAGTCCGGGGGGCCGGGGCTTCCGCAACTGTTTTCACCATCGAGTCGGGACAAAATATGCGGCTAGACTATGCTTCAAAGCAACAAACAATATAGCGAGTATGAAGGTGTCATATTGGGGTTGACAAAAGCAAAAGCACTCGGGGCTACTCACGTCGGTAAACACGGACTCACGGTGGTAGCGGGACAAGTGGAAAAAGAGTACACCGCGAGGGAACCCGAACTCGCAAGATACCTAGAGGTCATGAGAGGCCTTGAGAAGAGATTCAAAGGGTTCACCCTCGGGCACATACCGAGAGGAGAAAACATGGAGGCCGACGAGTTGGCAAAGGCAGCAAACAAGCTTGACATGTGAGGCACCTTTTACCAAGAGGTACAGCAACCAGCCACAGCTAGGTTAAGCAGAGCATTTGCGGAGGTACTACTTATTCACTCAGAAGACTGGAGGCAAGCAATCATAGATCAAATCAGTGGCAATCATGTAACCTCGGATGAAGCCCGCAGCCAAGGCCGGCGGCTCGAGCAAGAAGCTACACCGTAATAGAGGGACAGCTATTCAAAAAAGGCATAGTGCAACCACTACTCAAATGCCTAAGTAATGAATAAGGCCAGGAACTCCTACGCAGCATTCATGCAGGGATTTGTGGATCCCACATAGGCCCAAGGACATTATCCGCAAAGGCCATTCGCCAAGGTTTTTACTGGCCCACTCACATCAAAGATGCCCTACGCATAGTGAAGACGTGCAGCGCCTGCCAAAATTTCTCACCAAAACCAAACGAAGAAGTGGAGGAATGCCAAAGTGGTAATCAAAGACATCAAAGAAGGAGATTGGGTCCTCCGCCGGAAACCAAATGCACCAAACGCAGGGAAACTGCAACCAAAGTGGGAAGGACCTTACCTAGCTCACCAAGCAGGAAGGAAAGGATCATTCCTCTTACAAGATGAAAATGGGAAAGTATCAACCCACACGGAATGTGGACAACCTCGGGAAATACTACATCTAAAATGTAAGGAACCTCCGTAAATCTATAAGCGGGGGCATCCAGTAGTTCATTTTCATGTTTCTTTTCTTTCCCTTTGAACCGGATTGCACTCTTTTCCTCACGCGGGGACTCCTTATCGGAGGTGAGGTTTTTAACGAGGCAACTCCATTGTAATCAACCTCGCAATATATAAAGAGGACCCGAGAAAACAGCAGAACGCAGCAAAGTCGCGGCCGGCAACGCAGCCGCAATATTCGACGGAGCTTTAAGCATCGGAAGAGGTCACTTCAAACTTTGCCTTGACCGGCGGACCTCAAAAGATTTGTAAGCGACCTCCAAAAAGGTTGAAAACCCTTGGAAAAAGGCCCGATCGGTCGGGCACTAAGGGGTACAAAAAGCCAAAAAAGGCATCACTAAAATCGGAAAAAGACCCAGCAGGCAGCTAGGGCACCGATATCAAAGCAAAGATCGCTTAATCAGCCAGTGGCCTCTCAGGCCTCCGCAAGATTAGCGGAGGCATGCCAAACACGATAAACGAGAACTGAAGCAACCAAAGCAATCTAATCGACATAAGCAAAAAAGGCCACCGAAAGCAAAGAGAAGGTAACACGGCTGGCCGAGCAAGCCACTCCAGTCCATTAATTTGCATACAAGCATGAAATTAAGGCTACAAGAATCACCAATGCCCTAGCTCTAACTAGTGTAGACTCTAGAGAATCGTGCTACTTTTTACTATTACAATCAGCAAACGAGCCCGCAAAAGAGCAAAGAGCGCGCAATTCTCCATCGCCGAGAAGGAAGGAGCCTCGATCGACGGACTTCGGCTCCTGGTACCCAATACACAAACTGCCAACCGACACACCTCGCACTAGCCCGTCCCACTACACACCTCAGAAGAATAGGCCAAGCAGCAAGCACAGTTGTATTCGTAGCCGGATACCACTCCAGACCTCTCAGCAGAAGAGCGACGCACCATTGTGATATAGCTATTACGAATTCTTACTCAGTATCAGCTCAAGTGCATCTAACAGCAAGACCATGCTCTCACTAAACCAAAATCCTAGCAAACACTACACCAAATGACCAAGCATCACCAGAAACCATAAGCCTTATATAGCCCTAGGGAGGAGAAAGGCAATTAAATGCCCTGGTCTGCAATCTAATGCATTAAAAGATCAAGATCTGTACCATAACCCGTAGTAGCAATCAAGCGCATTCAACCGCAGAGTACCATCAGCAGCGACTGTTTTGGTCCTCGGGCAATCATGAGAGCATATCAAGAGAAATTAAACACAACATCCATAGCATTTACTAAGAACTGTACCAAAGAAGATCAGAGACAATTAAGTCAACCAGCCATACCAAGGCCTATAAAAGGGAAACGTTTTCAACATCCACCCCCAGCATCACACACGGCACAAGTCAAGAGTAGGGGGATGGAGGTTGATGTATATTTACAAGAGTTTCACAGTAGCAATAGAGAGACAGCGTAAGAATTCGTAAGCAGAGGGCCACATAGACCAAAATGCACACCACCCTTTTCTTCAGAGCATGCACCAACGAGCCTTTCCTCAGGGAAGAAAACGGGCTAGGGGGGACACCGCGTAAGAATTCGTAACATCCCCCCATCCCCGATCAGAATCGCTCAACAAAGGTGTGGAATGTCACATGAAAGTGAGCCCGAGGACAGGTGGTACCTAGTGACAAGTTGAGAGTCCCCATTAGCAAGGGACCATGTCCAATTATCTATAGTAGGAGAAAAGGCAGCACTAAGACCTTAATCTCCATGCCTTAGCATGGAACCATGTAACCTCCGACCATTCAAAAAGATCAATAAAAGGTACCCGACAAAAAGTCTCCGAAATCTGACCAGTAACCTCCGCGTGCAATTCAAACATGGTATGGACTAGCGTTGCAACGCGCGAAGATGAGTTTACAAAACTACACGTAAGCAAAGACAATACCTCCGTGTTAATACCTTAGCTCAGAATTAGGTAACACTGGCATATGACACACAAAAAAACACGTATACGATAATCTAAGATTTCTTCCATAACCTCCGCGTATGAAATGAATACATCTGAGTTCCATTACACAATGTCAGAAAAATCTCAGGTAAAAGGCCAAAAGTAAACACATACATAGCCTCCGAACAAAAGGCAACGAGAAAAAAGAAACATCTCATGGAAAAAACCGACGAGCGCCAAATTCAACAAGGACCCCTCCATGCTAGCGACCCAACGAAGGTGTCGCGCCTATCGTCCAGCTGAGCGCGAACAAATTCAAACATATCATCAACAACTGCGATGAGGGAACACGTCGCCCAGCAATCCCACGTAAAACCGCTAACGTAAATACCATCGCGCATAAGGGTTGCGGGTTCCACCTCCCGCACAGCCCTAAATCGGAGACTGCGCGGGAGGATTGACCCATAAGTTTCATTACAATACGCGCACACCAGGCGCCACAGCAAAAGTAACAAGCGTTTTTACATCATGAGAGACAGAAAAGTGAGACCCTAGTCTACCTCCTCCCCGCGGACGTCGTGGGCCTCAACGGCTTTATCGACACCTCCGTCTTGCCTCTCTTGTAATGTCTCCGCGGGAGAGCTGGCACGAGCCGAGTGTGCACGGGTTTCCGTCGGAACCTCCGTCTCGGCTGTATCCTCGCCGGAGACACGGTTGCCTCGAGGAACTTGAGTGCCTCCGCCGCGGCTGGTTTGGAAGTCTCGCCAAGGACGGGGACACCCTTCATCACAAGTCTAACTGGTGTCCGACCTCCGGCGGCAGCCTTAAAACACGCAAAACATTAACTTCATAAAGAACCAAAAGAAGAGACAAGCAGAAAAGACGAAGGGAGAAAAGGTTCACCTTCCGCATCGCGTGAGCAGCGGCAACGGCCTCCGCCCTACCAAAAGGTGCCCAGAAATACTTCAGGAACTTCTGCACCGTCTTGCGGATTGGGCGGGAGGTCTCCCCGAGCTCTGACGAATCGGAGATCTCAGGAAAATCTACAGTGCTGATATCGAGACCTCCGCGAATCAAGCTCTTCAATAACCCAGTAGCGGAGGCCCGTGCCGCAAAATCAGACACACCTCCGACAAACAGGGACAGCTTTGCCAAATTAGACTTGACCCAAGACATCAATCCCGTGGCGGTGCAATCAGCGGGAAGAGGAGAGGCAATGCCGCCGAATTCCTCAAGGGTGGACAAGTACGCCTCCGCAATCTCAGCACCAGCAACCCGGATTGCCTCGATCTCCGCGGTCAATCTCTCCGCCTCCTTCTTGAAGGTCCCCGCGTTCTCTTCCATGGAAGTCAGCTGAGTGCGGAGGTTCTCAGACACCTCCGTCGCTTTGCTGGCACGTTCAACAGCAACGTCCTTGGCTTTGTCGGCGGTTTTAAGTTTCAGCTCCAAGTCCTCGACCTTTTTCATCGGGGCTCGGGTTGTTGCTGCGCGGCCTCCAAGTTAGAAACCTTGGCCGCAAGATCGTCTTCTCGCGGCCAAGGGTCTCCACTTCTCCCTTCGGGACCTCAATAGCTTGAGTCCGTCGAGCAAGTTCCACGGCTCCCGGTGTTCAATGGCGAAGGCCATGTGGTGAGTCTCGTAGCCAATAATAGAGCAAGTGAGAAACAACATCAAGCAAAAGATGAAAAGGCAATAGGCCAAAGCATACTCACCATGCAGTGGTGCTCCAGTTGAAGACGCAGAAGGCGTTCGAAGGGTAGCCCATCAAGATAGTTGTCCACTTGGGCTGAAGCCAAAACAAAAGAGAAACCAAAAAACAAAATAAAATGAGTGCAAACCCAGAATAAGCGAAAACATACGGAGACGGCGGTGAGTCTTTTGGCAAAAACCTCCGTAATGTTCAAAAATATCATGCACATTTAAGCCCCACGCACCGAACGTCACGGAGGCATCTGAGAAAACAAAGACATGTAAACGTATTCTCGTTAGCAAGTCGTGCAACACCGCGTCAACCAAAATAAGGCGCGAATAGAAGGCTTACCTCCGGCAGAAGTGGAACCTCCGCCCGGAGGCTGAGCACGAGCACCACGCGCTGGAAACATGCGCGCCAGATCAATGCCGGGCGGAGGCATCATCCTCCCGGCAATACCGGCCAGCTCAGCTGCAGAACAAAAAGGTTAATGGTCTCCTCAGACTCAATGTTACAACAGATGTCCAAGAAAAACAACCAAGGTAGAAATTAACTTACGAAGAGAAAGCCCGCCCACCGGACCCTTGTCACTAGGAGCGGAGGCCCGCCCTTCGCCGGAGGCCTGCCCGGCGGCGGCCTTGTCAGCAACAAATTCAGCATCAGATGTGCTTCTCGACAGCTTACGGCAAATCATCATCGGAGACTTCATCGGGGATATCACGAACCTGATGAGTCGGCAAGAGTGATGCCTCAGCATCCCCGGCCTCCTCGTCCTCCCCCGCTTCTTCCTCCTCTTCACCGGCCTCGCCGTCTTCAGAGCTAGACAGCTCGGCAAAAGCACTAGGGAAGGGGTGGACAGACACCTCCGGCGACGGAGCCCGTGCAGAAGCAGAAGGTTGTGAAGCCAGCTCTATCTCCGCCGTAGGCAAGGGCTTAGCGGATACCCCCACCTCCTTGGCAACCTCTTCTTCCCCGTCGTCGCCCTGGTAGCCAGCCTCAGATGCATCTGGAGATGCAGATGCGGAAGCCTCAACAACCTCCGGCTCGGAGGTCTTCTCCTTCTTGGAAGGACCGCGGCCAACAAACGAACGTTTCCTCTTTTTTGACGCCTCCGCCTTGACCATAACAACGGCGGAGGCATTCTTCAATGCCCTTGACTCTATCTTCCGGAGCACCTTGCCGGGGACAGGCCGGGAGGAATAGGGGATTTGAAGTTCCTCAAAGACGCGGTTCAGGCGCGGCATGAAACCAGCCTCCGCCTTCCGCGCAAGGTATTCACGTTCGGAGACCTCTCCGATTAGCTCCACAACTTTCCTTTCAATACGGTTGACGAAATTGGTCCCAGTCTCCCCTCGAGGTAAACTGAGACCGAAGACAGGGCACGGTATGCCCGCAGCTGCTCCGAAAACCGGCAATTCCTTCCGGACAATCTCAAACTTGGGCCTGTCCTTGGCCAAGGGCCAGCAGCCGGAGGCCACTATCTCCTCCAGAAGGTCACGACCTCCGGAGTACTTGCAAGCCAGCGCGAAGGCCTTTCGGCAGGACTTCTCGCGAGCGGCAGCTACAGCGGAAGACGCTGGAAGAGGTTTCAAATTGGTGTGCGGCTTCATCTTCGTCATAGCGGAGGCCAGGGGGTACCTCACAATCTTATTGCCGTCGTCATCCTCCCCGGTGACACCAACGGTCTGCACGTAGAACCAATAATCCATCCAATTGGCCGGCTCCCACTTGCCCTTCTGACACCACGAGATCTCCAATCACTCCTCCTGAAACCTCTTCGCCATAAAGGTACAGGCCCCAAACTGTGCTTTCACTTTGTCCTCGCCAAACGACCGTGGTTGCTTCTGCAGTTCATAGTGCCTCACAAAGGCATTGACATCAGTCTCTCCGCCATAAGACTCCACAACCCAGACAAACTTGCTAAGGTTCAAGAAGGCATGAGGCGTAAGGTGGTGAATTTGAGCATTGAACTCCCCCAGAACTCTCCTCAGAAAAGGATGGGCCGGCAGCCGAAGGCCGCAAGTAAAGAAATCCCTGAAAACGACCGCATACCCCCGGGCGGGGGTTGGCTCAGTCTCTGACCCCGGGAGCTTGGCACGTCCGACCGGGATAACGCCCGTTGCTCAAGGTCTTCGATCATCGCCTTGGTCATCTTGCTAGGACCAAAATCGTAGGTAATAGCGGCCATACCTCCGGGACTGTGTGAAGGAATGAGGTCTTCGACGGAGGCTTCGACGTCGGAAAGAGACTCTTCCAGGTCCCTAGCCTTCGCCGCAACAAGCATACACTTCTCAAAGAGATCCAGCCAATCTCCGACCTTCACTCTCTGAAACCGGGAATAAGGACCGGTGTAGTGGTGGCGGAGGCAAGCGCGTCGCAGCGGAGGTGCCACGGTCGAGAGCGGAGGCAACAAGCAAGCGCGGAGGTGGCGTGAGAGGCAGTGGAGAAAACTACAGTGCGAGAATTACGGCGCGGGGTAAAAAACTCTCACCTACCCCCTCCCCTTTTATAGTGGCCGGGCGATGGGTCCGAGAAGGAACCATCCCTCCACCGCAACGGTCACATATCGCACGGACAGAAATCAGCGGCCTTAGATCCAACGGACGAGAAAAGACCCTCAATATGCCAAAGAAAAACCGAGGTCCACCAAAGACGTGCCGGGGGGGGGGCCATGGTCTCCGCTGGTCAAGCCAAGAGTTGATGGCCAGGGCCCGCCTCCGCTGGACCTAACCCTCAAGGGGGGAATGTTGGGAAAAGGCATCTCAGCAGCGGAGACATGGCACACGCTCACGGGCGCTTGACCCCACATTTATCCTATTTTGTTACACATGCTTTAACCTGTTGTGCAGGAGTAATCGGAGACCACGCCGACCGGTGCGTCGCAGTACCTCCGATCGGAGGCGAAGACATCGGGACGGCGATGAAAACCTTAGCCCCCAAGCGGAGGCATCGGCTCGGGGGCTAAGACCTCCGGCCACTGTCGGAGACACCGGGCCGGAGACGAAGACCCCGGCCTCCGTCGGAGGCATCGAGTCGATGACCTCAAGGCGGAGGCATCGGGACGATGGCGGAGGCCACCGGCCTGGGCGGAGGCATCTGGCCCATGGAAGACGGCCCACCAACGGCCCGGGAGGAAGGGAGACGTAGAACGCTTGGGAGGCCCGGGGAGGAGCCCATGAACCGCTGAATACTCCGGTGGACGACCTTGCCCCCGCCAGCCCCACCCGGAAGGGTCGTAGGATTAGGGTTTCCCTGTTTCCCTATGGGGGTGTAATGTCTTTTTGTACTTGGGAGCTGGGCTGGCTATATAAGGAGCCCCCCAGCCCCTGTTGTAGAGGGGACTGACTGGAGTGGAAGAGTTTCCCTTCTTCACGCTCTAGCCTTGTAATTGTGATTACGATTAAATACAAAACCTGCTGGAACCGTGTTCCAACAGTATCACTTGTTAGTCGCAAAGGCAAGCGGTGGTAATATGACCTTGCTGGGAAGATATCCAGATTTGTAGCATTTCAGCAAGAGCAAAGAGAGACAGAGAGATGGAAAGACTGAAATCTCCATGCTCATGCCTAAGGCTAGTCTGTAGTATATATCCTAAATTGAGGAAGTGATTTGAACTATCATCAGCTCATAGCATAGAAAAATTTAAATTCTTATGCAGGGTTTTTTGTACATTCTTGCAATCTAGAGCTTTTATTCAAGATAAGGGTCTTTGGTCTATTCACTACATCTGCATACTTGCTTACTGAAATGATCCACCTCGTTTTCCAGCAAGGAAATGGGCTCATGTTCAGCATAACCATGATTCAATAATTCCACCCCCAACATTGTTCATACATTGTGATGGCATTTGATTACCTAGACAAACCATGATTCACCAGCATAGTATGTTCCATTCAGAAGGGAACTCAGGTGCTCAACCATACCAATGACTAATGAATGGATAAAGAAACAAACAAAAATGATTTGTATCTAGTCCTGTCATAAGCAGAGCTTTGCCAATGAGTACAAAACTCTAGACAAACACCTTACTCTAGTAGAACAAGATATAAGGTTTTTTTTTGTGAGGTTTACCCATGCACAAGCTGACTGAGTTATTATAATTCCTCGAACAAGGTTAATCAGTACTCATTACTACTTTCAGCCTTTTTTCACGCACATGCTAGGAACTGATAAGTCATAAGTGTCCAAGCTTCAGTTCAATTTTGTACTTTCAATGCACATAGTTGCTCACATAGTAAGTAAACTTGAGAATATTTCGGTGTAGAATCTGGAACAGAGTACTTCTAAGCAGTCCTATTATTCCTTGTTTTGCAAAGCAAAATAGAGTGTGATCTATGTACCTATTTTAACTAACAACAAGGATGCTGCACAGATTTGAATGAAGAACATGTACTACATACTGGAAACTTGATTTTTTTTTTCCATCAATGCACAGATAAATGGTATCATCCTGTATAGTTGCTTGTATAGAGATCTCTATAGAGATTTAAACTTGAACCTAGTCTTGTCTAGATGACTGTAAGAGTGGGATTGCATTGTTTGACAAGGTTAACCCCTTTGTTGTTAAGCAGCCCGCACAATGCGCCCCAGTGTGTAAAAAAAAAAAAAAAACTGCCTAACGGCTTTCTTTTTAATCAAACCCATTGAAGTGAGTCTTTGTACCCCTATTGATTCATCGAAAACAAATTGTATGCCAAGTTTATAAGTTATTTCATGTGCAGCAAGTTGCATTTTCTTGATCAATGTATATCTACTCTTTATTAAGTTCTCTGCCATATTGATCAGCTATGGTGATTGGTGATTGAGGTTATTTCATTTTTTTGCTATATGGAAGCACATTGTCAAAATAAAAACTCTTCAAAATTCTGACCACTGTCTGTCATGGGCATAAAGAGGGGCGCTGTAGGGCGCAAGTGTCCTAGTTGGGCCTTAAGCCCATTAGTGTTAATTAGTGTCTCTCTTAGTTATTCATCTATAGGAATAGTACCATATTGTCTAGGCACAAGAGGTGTTAGTCCTATGTACTCTTTATATTCAGCCCATGGGGCACAATGGAAATCAAGCAATGAATTATGAAGAAACAATCTAGTCTCCCTCAATCTCTCAAGCTCTTGGCATAGCATAAGGCCAATCCCTCAAGCTCTTGGCAAAGCAGAAGGCCTAGTTATCTATCCCTAATCCTCCCAAACTATCCATCTACATTACATCTGGTATCAGTTAGCCAGCGATCCTTCATCCACAGCCGCTGACCTTTTCCCCTTCGTTTCCAAAAAAAAAAAAAAGAGATCAGCCGATCAAGCAGCCAGCAGCAGCGTCGCCTCAACCCTAACCAGTTAACCTACGATCCTAGCAGCTAGCCCCACGATCCATCCAAAAAAAATCCCGATCCCACCACTCCAACCCTAAACACGCCGCCGCAGTCTCGATCCGCCGCTCCTCCCCAGCCGCGCCGCCAAACCTACCGCGCCACCTCGATCCAGATCGACGCCGCCCGCCACCAGCTGCCGATCCACCACGGCGTCACCGGGTCGCCTTCCTCGCCGCCTCGTTCGTCTGCGCGGACCGCCGTCGCTCCTAGCCGCACCGTCCGCGCCGTCGCGACCCCGAGGGTCTCCTCCGCCCCATCCGCGCGGCCCTCCTCCACGCCGTCCGCGCGATGCCTCTGCGCGCGGATCCTCTCCGCGCCAGCAGCCCGTCTCCTCCGCGCCACCGAGCCCCCACCACCAGCAGTCGCCGCCCGTTCTCCAGTAGGCGCCGCCTCGCTCCGAGACGACCACGGCTTCACCCCTCGCCGTCGATCCAGCGGGCGCGACCTCGACCCGTCGATCCAGCAGGCGCAACCTCGACCCGTCGACGTCCGTACATGCTGGAGTTCCCGCAGTTTGATGGAACCTCTGATCCGGAGGCCTTCGTCAACCAGTGCGAGCTCTACTTCCGCCGGGAGCGCATCATGGCGGAAGAGAAGGTATGGCTGGCTTCCCGCAAATTGAAAGGTGACGCACAGGTTTGGTTCCTCCAAGTTCAGGACGCGGAAGGCACCCCGGCGTGGCGTCGCTTCACCGAGCTCCTGCACCGGCGCTTCAAACCGCCCCCGGGCCCCGACCCGCTCGACAACTCCCTACGCCTCCTTGATAAGATGTCCGCACAACTTGATCGCATCCGGGCGTGTCTCGAGGCGATGGACAAGAGGGACCGTGAACGCCGAGCGGCTGTATGCCTCCAGGCAGCCACACGGGGACTCCTGGCACGCCGCCGAGCGCGGGCTCTTCGTGCCACAAAAGCATTGAAGGAGCAAGCAACGGTGCGCCTCCAGGCAGCAGTACAAGGATTGCTTGTCCGTCGCATGGTGCGGAAAATACGCATGCTCCTCAGCTCGTCGTTGCCGTGCGTGTTCATCCACTCGGACTCGCCGATACGGCTTGCTGCCCCAATTGCAGTGGAGGCCCAAACATGGGCACTTCCTGTGCAACGCACGCGCCATAACACCCAGCATCAGGCATCACTGGCTATGGGCGTCTCATTCATCCCCGCTCCTGCAGTGGTGCTCGAGAAATTCAACATCGGAACGGGCTGCTTCACACTCCACCTTTCGACCCACATGAGGCCACCAGAGGCGCTCTTTCCTTGGGATCCAGGTGGATATACTTGTATTTTAGTCTTCAATAAAAATGAGAAGCCGAGATGTAAAAGGCTTATCCCTAGTTCGCGTCAGCTCTCCAGCTCGAGGACGAGCTCGGTCTCCAAGGGCGGGGGAGATGTCATGGGCATAAAGAGGGGCGCCGTAGGGCGCAAGTGTCCTAGTTGGGCCTTAAGCCCATTAATGTTAATTAGTGTCTCTCTTAGTTATTCATCTATAGGAATAGTACCATATTGTCTAGGCACAAGAGGTGTTAGTCCTATGTACTCTTTATATTCAGCCCATGGGGCACAATGGAAATCAAGCAATGAATTATGAAGAAACAATCTAGTCTCCCTCAATCTCTCAAGCTCTTGGCATAGCATAAGGCCAATCCCTCAAGCTCTTGGCAAAGCATAAGGCCTAGTTATCTATCCCTAATCCTCCCAAACTATCCATCTACATTACACTGTCCAGTTCCAACATTAAATTAAAAAAAAAGTCTCTAGTTATCCAACCAATGCAATATTAGCATCCGCAAGATTTTGAAAGAAAATAAATTCATGTACGAACAAGATTAAACATATGAAATTGCAGTGCTTTGATTCATAACGATAATATTTTTGGGCCCAAAGACTTTCACAATGAAGGATTAATAAGCAGATTTCAGGCTTTCATGGGGCAAGCAGAGCACATATAATCCATTTTACACACAAGCTCTATCAAACATCGAACCAGTGATCAACCTAAAAAGCTTAAGAGGAATTCAAACTTAAAAAGTAAACACAAAGAAGCCCGGCAGGCTAGCACCAATCTCAATAATGTTTAATGATGCTATACCACTATGATGAGATTCATCATTACTACTACCTAATTTGCCCTTGATCAAGCAGCTCTGACATAAGCACCTTGAGTTTTTCATGCATTTGAGCCACCCTCACTTAGTTCCTCACCCCTAAAAGCTGCTCCCAGTGCTGCAGAAATTTACAATTTTTTAAAAAATAATAGAAGATGACCTTAAAAAATTCCTTTGATAAACACACTTTCTGCTCACAAATCAAACAACAGAAATTAGCAGCAACAGCAGGTAAAAAAAATACTAGCACAACAACCTCATTTGGAGACAACAGAATCCAGTTCAAGATAAATATGCCCATCATTTTAGTACCAATATTGCCATCTGATTCTATTTTGTTAATTCATATTGAATGGATTTGGAGCTAATAAATAGATGGGCATGACTAAAAGTAGGCACAACACATCTGGAGTGTAGACTATAGAGGCTCATCAAAGTAATGAATTTCCTGGCCAATGCAAGACTACGTTATCAGGACCATACCATCCGAGTAGAATAACGTAGATAACAGATGAATAAATTACGAGGCACATTTAACCGGTTCCAAAGATGATCCACAATCAAAAGAGATTTAGGCTGGATTGACCCAGTTTAATATCAGATTAACCATCAAGATTTTTACATTATTAACAAGAAGAATATTACAAATTCTAAATACAAAACAAAACTAAGTAGAGTTGTACCTAGAGTGTAGAAGCTCATGTAAGGGAAGACCCTGTCCACAGTTATATTCTTAGATACTTTCTTCACCGTTTTTGTGTTTAGATCAACCGTGAAGTGCACATCATCTGCGGTTAAGAAAATGACACCAGCCCTATCAGCGAAGCCAAGAAAACGAGGTGTGGCCGAGATGTCATTACTACATAGCAGCATTTTAAGATCAATGACTCTGTCTTGTTTCCATCCATTGTCTCGTCGCCGTCGAGCTTCTACGTCATGACCACCGTCCTCTGGCCTTGACCACATGTACAGTTTTGATCTGTCTAGAACGGTGTATCGCAGCCTACTATCCTTTCTGGTTGTGAGACATAAGGGAACACAATGGCGTGGTCATCTGGTACGTAAATCTTAGACGTTTTATGCAAGCATAAATCGTACTTGAGAGCTGAGTTTGACACATTTGACGCAAAGTAAAGCGCATTCCCCACGTGCGCACAGGGCAAGGAACTGATGCCGACATAGTCAATGGGCTGAAGAGGGAAGATTCTATCACTCCCGGTGCCAGAATCAGATGAGTAGGTAGAGATGAACCGATTGTACCGATTGCGGGGGCAGTTGGAGTCCACGAAGATGACGAGGAAGGGTCCACGATGGCAACCCAGGTGGTCACAGGGGCCGCCGGCGGCGGCGGCGGCACACAGAACCACCGCGTTCCAGCCCTCCCGGCGCCAGCGGGTCACCTTGGTCACCTCCTCCCACCGAGCGGGGACAGGCAGTTCCCTCCGCTCGTCCGAGACGGGGTCCCAGACCACGAGGACGTCCTCCGACGGGGCTTTGCCGGGACATTGCAGCAGCACGCGGCCGTGGCGAGCGTCGATTGCGTGGCAGTGGCGGAGGCCGAGGTCGAGGTCGGGAAGGGGCGAGCGGAAGGTTGATGTGGTGGGCACGAACAGGGCTGTTTTGATGCCGTCTCTCGCGAGGATGCTGCAGAGGAATCCCGCCATGGGTGGGGAGCGGTGGAGGTGGAACTCGTGGAAGCTGCGGCGGAAGCGGCGCCCGGAGACGATGCGACCCCATGGCTTGCAGACGAGGGCGGCGCGGACGAGGCTTGCCGGCTCGCCGGGCGGGAGGCGGAGGAGGATCTCCTCGACGAGCTCCGCCGGCAGCTCCGGCGACGTCGCCGGCACGGAGACGGCAATATGGTTTGGTCTGGACTCTGGAGCAGCACTGGGCCATGTCTTGTGTGCTTGTGCTTCTGCTTCGGCCCAAGGGCTCAACCTAATCTGGTTTTCCTATTGATTGACCGACAGGTGGGGTACAACAGGGAAACTAGCCGGAACCCCGTGCGATGCACGGGTTTTGTTTTTTTATGGGGAAAAAATGGTGGAGGGGAGAAGGGTGCTCAGTGCTTGCTAGGAGTGTCGAAAAGTATTTCCCGAGCACTCCAGATGATTTAGAGGTCTAAAGCTTTTAGTTGGGAAATTTTATAAGCAATAAAACTCCCAAAGACCACTTTTTGTGAAAATGGGTGGAAGGCATATATTTTTGAGGGGAAAGATTTCTAATGTTCATAACGGGTCGATTACTGTTTCATAACGGGTCTGTTAACGGATCTGTTACCGTTCCTTACTGGATAGTTACTGTTCGTAGCGGGTATGGTACTTTTTCTTAATGGATAGTTACTGTTCTTTAGCGGGTTTGGACGATCTGGACCGTCCGCGCGGCCGATCGGACGGCCACGGAATGCGGGCGACGTGGCTGAACCTGGGAGCTGCAAAAAGTCCACAGCTATATATGTAATGGTAGATAGGATTGATCCGCAGTTGCAGTCCGAGACTATTCAGAGTTACATGTATACTGTATTGTACTGGAGTCGTATAGAGATCAAATCAACTCGTTACACTGTAACTGTACTGGAGTTTGTATATATTTTTTTTTTTACTGGGAAGACAGATAGGATTTTTCTTTTTTTTTAATGCAAAGACAGATAGGATTAATGTCCATGCATCTCCTTAGACTCTTTTACACGCCCAAAATTTCTTCTATCCATTCACCGTAAACTGAATCTTAATCTACTTGTAAACTGAACTTCACAATAATTTTTCAGCATAACCAATTTCAACTTCATTCTCATTTGCAAAGAGGAAGAGGAGAGCAGCACTGCCAGGAAAGCACAAACAGCTCCAACGAGTCAAAACTGAAAACCCCGAACGTTGTTCATGCTTCAGGATGGCATTTGTCGGGCAACGACAAAGCATAACTCACCGTCGCCACCTGCTGCTATGTGCCCACAATCTTGTTCCATTCAAACAAAAGCTCAGCTACAGCTGCTGCTATGTGGCCACAATCTTGTTCCATTCAAACAAAAACTCAGCTACAGAACTGATGACAACAGAAATGAGATGCCTGAAGTGTTCAGGAAGCTGCTGCAAAGTACGATGAATGAATTTCGACAACCAAGTACAAAATTCTCACACAAACACGATACCCTTCAGCACTGCTGTCAGAATAGACATCAGAATAAACTATACTCGTGTAGGGGGGCATGTGAAGGTCGTTTTGCTTTGACCATCCGGATGGATGGGAATCTGATGATATCCCGAATACCCATCAAGGAAACAGAAGAAGGAGTGCTTCGCTAACCGCTCCAACATTTCATCAATGAAGGGGAGCGGAAAGTGATCTTTCCTTGTTTCCTTGTTAAGTTTTCGGTAATCAATGCACATTCGCCACCCATTGACGATACGTTGAGGGATTAATTCGTTTTTAGCGTTCTCAATGACCGTCATTCCTCCCTTTTTGGGAACCACTTGGACTGGGCTAACCCAATCACTGTGTGGTACGGGATAAATTATCCCGGCGTGAAAAAGGTTCAGGACTTCCTTTTTCATGACTTCCCGCATCGCATTGTTCAGCCTACGCTGAGGTTCCCGTGTTGGTGTACTAGTTGGGAATGCGATGGGTACAATCAGTTGGGCTTATCCCCTTGAGGTCTTCTAAGCAGTACCCAAAGACCGGCCTATGTTTTTCTAGAACTGCGATGAGTTTGACCGACTCCTCATCACTAAGTTGGTCACTCATTATGACGAGGGTTTGCGTGTCACCGTTCATGAAAACATACCGCAATCCTTTGGGAAGGGGTTTAAGCTCAACTGGAGGCCTAGGCGGTTTCTTCCCTATAGGAAGGTCGATAACCTCCCCAAATTTGTCTTCTTCTTCTATGAAAAATTTGCCATTTTTTTAAAGACGACTCGGGGTTTCGAATATGTCTACCGCTAGAACCTCTATGGGCACACTAGGGGGAGATTCGGCCACCGAGTTCCTGGCTCGAGTGACTTGAATTGAAAATGTGTCTCTCTCTAGTTTCATGTAATTTCCCCTATTTTTGATGGATTATCAAAAATGTTTCCAGGGGGTGCCCAATGAGTATGTCGAAATCCTGGATGTCAAAGACATGGAAGTCCAGGGCCATTTCGACATTCTCGTGGTGCAGTGTCACATTGTGCACAATCCCTAGCCCTCTTTGAACAGCACCAGTTGTTCTAAGGGACCGTGTGGTTGGAGCGTATGGTTGCGTTCCTAAGCATGTGGATGCATAGGAATGCGACATAATGTTTGCTCCAACGGTGGGGTTGTACAAGACATCCACCCAACTCCGCCGAATTTTGCAACGACGGGTAGAAGATGGGGGCATGAATCTGAATTACTTCAGACGAGAGCTCACCTTCCTCTACCCATTCCGAGCTCATAATGGTGGTCAGCTCCCTAACCAACTCCCTAAGAAATGCTTCGTCAAGGGGCTCGCTAGGGGTGACGGGAATTGGTGGTCTCATGCGACACTGGTACTTCGAGGTATTTCTGAAGTTCTCGAAAAGCTCATCCTCGAAGGACAGAAGATCTATTGGTTCTTCTGTTTTGGGTTTTGGTTCGGGAGAGGGTCTCTCTATGGGTTTGGTAGGTTCGGCTGACGCCGAAGAGACATCCTCTTTTATCGGCTCGAGTTCTACACGGATGGGTTCTAGTGGAGGGGCATTCTTTGGATGCGATCCAAGAGTGCCTGCCCCTCTTCTGTGGTTTTGTGCTGGAACGACCCTCCGGCAGCTATGTCGAGCAATAGGGCAGAATTTCTGTCTAATCCTAACCAGAAATGCTGTAGGAGCACATGGCTAGGAATAGACAGGTCTGGGCCTGATCGTGTCAGGACCAGAAAGCGTTCCCAGGCTGCACCTATGGTTTCACCCTCTTTTTGTTGGAAGTTGAGCACTTCTTGTCGTAGGGAAGCAACGCGAGAAATGGGGTAGAATGTGAAACAAAAATGCTTACGCAATTCTTCCCAATCTCCGTTTACTTTTCCTACGTTTTGGGTGTACCATTGTTTCGCCTTCTCATTAAGAGAGAACGAAAACAATTTCCACCGCAAAGTGTCTTGTGACATGCCCGCAATGGTCAGGCATGCACAAAGCTGCTCAAACTCCCGTAAGTGGTTATATGGGCTTCCATTTTCCAAGCCTGAAAAGGCTTGGTCCCAAACCATGGCTATAAAGCCAGGGCGGAGCTCATACTCAGAAGCTGTGATTGGCTTCGAGGATTTGGGCGTTTCAATGAGCTCGCCCTTCGGAGCAGAAAGGTAGTATAGGTGGGTTGCTCCATGTGTAATTTTTTTGTTTTATAAAATAAAATAAAAAGAAGCGAAGCAAAGATAGGTCAAGGGTACACGGGCAAACCTAGGTTCGGTCCTAACTGCGACAACCGTTCCCCGGTAACGGCGCCAGAAATGCTTGTTGACTAAAAATAGGATAAAAACCTAAATCCAGCAACAGCGCCAGAAATGCCTGTTGGTGCTTCTTAGCATATGCAGCCAAATCCGCAAGCGCACGGAATCACCGTTGTAGCATTTCACCTGGTGAGTAATCGGGTATCGTATTTCTTTCCAAGGAACGGCTTGTGAGTTAAGTCTAAACCGAGGTTTGTGCCCAGAGACCGAGTAGGATAGCTTAGGTAGTGAGGTTTTCTTATGGTAAAGGCCTAAAAGCTTGTTAAACGTGTTATTATATTCTTACTTTGGGCACCGGATCGCACCTGGTCTACCAAGTGATGCCGGCCTGTAGCTCTACGCCGTAGCCGGACGTGGGGGAATGCTAAGGACGGACAGGGCTGTCACCACCTGCCGCCATCCACCTCAACCGTGGACTACGAGGCAAACGAAGGTAGTTCCTAGCCTAGACACTACGTCTATGCCAGTTGCTACAACTCTAGCGGTGCGCAGGAGCTCCCGTCTCTATCAGGGGTCCTCTTACTAGAGCTTCCGTCACGGGGATGAACGACGAACCCGCAAGAATATAACAGCCAAGAATAACTTACTCTAGATCTTACCAGAAGAACAACACGGGGTCTTTACTCCAAATAGCAAGACACCGTAGAGGTACAAGCGAGGAGGGAGCCGACAAGTCCGGCACTCCGCCTCATAGAAGACTAGCTTCCCGGGAGTTCTCCTAGAGAGATACTCCGCTCTTGCTCCTCTCTCACTCCTTACTTCTATTCTAGCTAGGCTAGGTAGAGTGGCTCTACTCTCTCTACTATACTCTTGAGGAGTGAAGGTGTGGTGGAGAGAGATCTACATGATGTAGAATACAATGAGTTGATTGAGTGCTGAATGAGGAGGAGGAGGCCTCCTTTTATAGCTGGGTGGAGGGGGCTCTTTGGAAAAGTGCCATTCCCCACTTGGAAAGCCAAAACTGACCTCTCCAAGGCGGTTCGATACTTTCCATGCAGAAATACCGCCAGAATCGTGATCTCCTCGCAATCTGGAACCGACCAGCCGAAGCTGGGCCCGGGCCGCGCCGAAGTGGGCGCGCGCGCTCCTCAGGCGCGCGCGCCTGGGGGGGCATCGCTGGCCCACAGCTTCGGCCTGGTCCCTCCTGGCTGGGCCTGGACTCGGCCCATGCTGGTGCTTCTAGTTAGTTTGGCTTCGAGTGGGCTTTTCCTCCTCATTTCCCTTGTCTTGCTTTGGGCCAAAAATAAATATTATTTACTTTAGCCTTTTTCTCCATGTCTTGGCCCATTTCATGTGGTTTTCAGTGATGACCTGCAAAACAAGAATTCTGCACCACACTATGGAAATAGTTAGAGTAGAGCCCTATTCTAGGTTATTTTTAGTGCTACCTAGCCTAATGTTGGCGGGGTTAGAATCGAGTTAAGGACCGCCAACAGCCCTCTTCTTGCTCTTAGTAGCAGCATGGATGGTGTTCTGGTTATCATGAGCCATGCAGTCATTGTAGAAGTCACTGAATGTGGTACGAGTGGACGTCACCATAGACTTCATCAGCTTGGAACTCAGACCCTTCTTGAATGCAGCAATCTTGGCTGGTTCAGTACTCACCATCTCAGGAGCATAGTGTGCCAAGTTCACAAATGCCATGTAGTAGTCACGCAATGGACGAGTACCCATAGTCAGAGCATTGAATTCGGCCTTCTTCATGTTGACCAGTGTCTCAGGAACGTAGTTGTTGCGGAAAGCTTCAACAAAGGTATTCCAAGCAACTGGACCCTCAGGGAGTGTGGCACGATGCTGCTGCCACCAAATCCCTGCTGGCCCCTCCATCAGATGAGTGGCAAACTCAGTCTTCATCTCATCGGTCATCCTCAGCAGGCGAAACCTCTGCTCAATAGTGTACATCCATTCTATAGCCACCATAGGCTCACGAGCATCAGTGAATCTTGGAGGGTGAGTATCGATGAAGTCCTTGAACGAGCTGTACTGATTCTGTTGATGCCCCTGACGAGCATCATCGCCACCACGAGCAAGGTTCTCCCGCAGCAACTGCTCTATGTTGCGCTGTCCTCCGAGAAACTGCGCGAAGAACTGCTCCGTAGTGATGGGAGGAGGAGGTGGGGGATGCTGACCAGGCAGGTGTCCACCACCACCACCACCACTACCAGTGGCCCCATCGCCAAAACCACCAGGATGACCACGAGTGCTAGGCATCTGCATCCATTATCAATCGATAACGACACAATTAGGAGTTGTATAATTATTATGCCATGTGAATTCATCAGAGAGAATAAATTCATACAATCAACCACAGGCACAATAATTCATTTCACATCACAACGTCACTAATAGCATTAACCGAAAGAGTGCACAAAGTCATACATCATACATAGGTGCCAGCATACATACACTGGACTTTCTAAAAGGCGTTCATCCGACATCGCAATACATCAAGGGAGGTTCCAACATTACATCAAAGATCTCATCGTGCTAGCGAAAGCACATGTCAACCTCGATCGTATGCAAAAGACTACTAGAGACTAGCGGTATGGCTACTAGTCTACTCGTCACCAACTACCGGCTGCTCGACGTCAGGACCAGGGACAGGACTGCCAGTCACGGAGTGTGGTGGAGTAGGGTGCTCGGTGTAGAACCTCTCGTAGAACTCCTCACGAGCAGCGTCCTTCTCCTTCTCGACGTTCTCCAGGGACTCCTCCAGGAACTCAACTCTCCTCCTAAGCCCCTCAATCTCGGACCAGGCATCATCCCGCGCCTTCTGCACCTTGGTCATGGAAACTGTGCAAGCGTCCAGTCCCTCACTGAGCACGTTGATCCTCATCTGCATGACCTCCTTCAGCTGTCTCTCTGCTATCAGCTCTTGGGCAACCTGCTCAGCCTGCTCAGAGGAAGCAGCCAAAGCCGCCCTGAGCTGCTGAACCTGAAACTCCAGGCCGTCACGCTCCTGACGAGTGTGCAAAAGCTCCCTGTGACGGAACACTGACAGCTTCTCCTGTGCCACGTATGCCTTCATGAGCCCAAACACCGCACTGGTAGCAGGTGTCTCACTGTCCTGCAGCTCATCCTCACCAAAGGTGAGTGCCTTCCCCTTCTCCTGAGACCAAGTGTCGCGCCTAGGGAAAGCACTGGGGAAAACCTCAGGGTAGGTCATCACCAGCACCTCAGGCATCTCCTGCAGCAGGGCCTCAAACACCTGGAAAGCAGCATCCTGTGCTGCTCCCCAGACGGACCTGCCCTCGCCTGTAGCCTCCCAGCCAGTCCACAGGATACTACGAGCTAGCGCAGGGACTGACAGGTACACAGTGGCATAGCCCTTGCGTGCCAGATCACCCCGCACCCAGCTGTAGCGTGGCCTCGAGCCCCTCGGGTAGCCCGCACTACGCAGCACCCTCCACAAGAGAGTAGGCAAGCCGTACTCCCTCAGAAAAGTGCGCGTCGAGCGGACAGGGCGAGAGGACGCAGCTCTCACACCCCGAGAAGCCAAGCGGTAACGAGGCGCACGCCCGGCGCTCTTGCGTGCGGTCTGCTTGGTGCGCGCCATCTGAAACAGAGAGGTGTATCCCATAAGAATTAATTAAAGAAATTAATTATAAGGGGAGAGAACAATTTAACCCAAGCATGCATGAATAGAGAAGGCAATGCATTTTAAATATATAAGACAATTTTTATAAATGATGCATGTACGTAATATTCGTTTCCTCACTCACTAGTCACTAAACGTGCTAAGCGGTGGCATAACAAGCGTACTCTCATATAGCGTAGTCAAACGTTCTACACGTATATCGCTGTTATGTACCTGCAGAAAATCCACTTCAGCCCAACCCCCACATGAATGCAAGCAACGAAAAAGCCACGCACCTTCCGAACAAGGTGAAAATTCCGATTACTCTACCCAACATATCGCCAGAAGACGATCCCTCACATATAAAACATTCCCCTAGGTTGAACCCATCTCCAACCATGCACTCACAGCTCTCACTTACCATGACGTAGAGGCAAAAATTTGATCCATACATAACTATTCAAGTGAATAGCCCTCATACTTGCCCGACGTGTATGAGCACATCAAAATAAAATATGATGCAATCCCAAGTTAGTACTTAAGTAAGCCACCTAGTTCCTATGGGAATAAAGAATGTCACCGGTCTCAGCACCTTTAGATTTTTTAAAATTCACATTTTTGAAAGCACCCAATACACAAAACCTTTTCGCAAATAGTTTTAGAAATCAAAATCCTTTTATTTTGCAAGAACAAATGAACAGTAAACGTTGAACCATGCTCTGATGCCAGCTGTCACAGAACCGAACTAATTATTAGAGTTCAAGCACGTAATTTGCCAATTACTCGGCAAACCACCTGATTGAAACCTAATAATCAACGGCCCTGTAGGAACCTCGAAGGATTCCCAAGAGTAAAACACATCCCGGATCGAATAAGGTTCAACATACACCATTCACAAGTACATAAGTTCGCAAGTACTTAAAACATCAGAGTCGCATAAGAGTTATTACAAACCAAGTTCCAAATTCAAATCCTGCAGAAGCGACAAGTTCAAACTTCAAAATACACACACATAGTTTTAAAAGTACGGTGCTAGGTCCATGTTACATCCCACCAAAAGCATTAAGAAAGGAACCAGTCTTGACCATGCCCATTGGTCTACTCATCACCCGTAGCAGGGTGGAGACAAGTCTGACAATAGCCATGAAAGATCTCACCATCTGCAACAACATGGGAACAAAGCCCTGAGTACAAATACTCAACAAGACTTAACCGTCATAAACTAAAAAGAGACTCCAAGGATTATGCAAGGCCTTTGAAGTGGGTTGGCTTACTTACTCTCTTTTGCCAAAGCAAGCTTAAATAAAATTATTAACCTTTCTAGCAGATATATTAGTAGTTCATCATCGTATTAGCAACTATACTAAACAATCATGGTGATATCCAAGCAAGAGAAGTGACCATTCCACAGAGGATATAAACAACCTCATCACCACATGTCAACTTAAGTTCAAGTGAATTAGTTTGGCAAAGCCGCTGCTCAACACCATTAGTCACTATCCAGGACCGATGGCGATCATGATCGATTCAACTCAGCTGAGGGGGGGTAATTCCTACACAAACCGTGCTCACGGATCAGTGTGAGCAACAGGTCACCTTTGGTACTATTCAAAGCGAGATCACGAATATTCTCCCACCCAGGAGCCACGGCCGCATACTAGTCCAACGCCGTCACGTCGGACCTCAGGCTTACTATCCGCGCCCCTGACAACACCACCACCAGCATCGGTGAGATCACTCATCTCCGCAATACTCGACTTGAATAGAGCTACTAAGCTTCGCGGTTGATAACCTCCGAAACAACCAGCTATGTGTAGGACTGCGTTCAAAGGTTTGAGGACGTACTATGCCACAATTTAATTCGACACGGACGGGACACTCCTGCCTTGCACGGAAACTCCTTCATGCAAGCAGGCTACAGAGAATCCTCCTACCTGTAGATCAACGTGTCCCCGCCCGATCCCGTATTAGTTATTTCAAGGCAATACCACAAAAGCGGGGTATCCTTGCATGAGTGTGTCACCACCTATCTCTCGCGGGCGATATAAGTCACCCGACTTCTATCGTCTAGTTAGAAGCAAGGCTAAGCATAAGCGTCATCTTACATCTAACCAGGGTATTAAGGTAGTTAACTGGACAAGGAGATAGTAATGCATCAACGGTAGCAATCAACGCCTAAGTACTTAATGCATCAAACAAGTAAAGGACTCAAGTAATATTTTGGCATGCTCCGGGGCTTGCCTTGGACGAAGGTACTTGGCTGATGGTCTGGGCACTCCTGAAGGTCAGCCTCTGGATCCTCTCCTACTGCTTGCTCGGGTCCTGCCTTGACTGGATTCTCCTGGTTCAATCCGGCGTTGACTTCGGGTGTTGGGCTTACTACCGATCCTGTATGATGCATTGCTGGAATAAGTGCCATGAATGCATAAAATAAAGCTAGACATGATGCTTGATGCTAAGTAAACATGCCTACAAATAAATATAGCAAGATATTGAATTATAAAGCATGTATAACAGCAACCTATAGTTCTACTGCCCAGAAAATTCTACTAAAATTGCAGTAGCATACTACTGTCTAAACATGACCACCATCCAAATTTCAACCCAAAACAATAAATACAACAGCCTACACAAAAATAACTAGACAGCAGCAATAATAGGACCTGAAAATACTTTGTATTATGAAAAGTGTCCAACAACATAACCAATACCCAATAATAGGACCTGAAAATACTTTGTATTATGAAAAGTGTCCAACAACATAACCAATACCAAGAACAGGTGCTATCATGCATATAAACAGCTCACAAAAATAATCAAGCACAGAAACCCTATTAATAATTTATTATGAATTTCTTTTGAAATCCATCAAACAAGGCATCAAAACTACACATCCTAAAATTCACACATGACAGGGCAATATTATAGTCCTATCAGCTAAAGCATCTCATAAGAAAATTTTAGAAACAAGAATCACATTTTTCTGAGCTACCAGCAATTTACTATGATTTATCAAAGATAAATCCAGAAATGACCTATGCAAACATTTAAATAAAAGTCATACAGAAAAGTATCTAAACATGCCATCATAAAAATTTACTAGAAACTAGACTTCCTAACAAGTCTAATGCAAGTTGACTCACCTCAATTGGACTTCTATAACTCCCAAAATAAAAATAACAAGTCTAAACTAGAACCTGAAATCATTTTTCCTAAAATCCTTTTTCCAGAAATCCAACTCCTAAATGCTACAAGCACACAGAATCGTACCCAGCCTAGAACCTTCGCTAAGTACACCCGAACCTGTGTACCCAAACCCTAACCCGAGCCGACTGACATGTGGGACCCGCCCTGGGCCCCACTGGTCAGCGAACCGGAGCCATAGGGAAGCTCCCCGCCGGCGAACTTGCCGACGGCGAGGCCCTCGGCCTGAGCCGAGCGCACCAGCGCGTGCGCGACGTCGCGGCGGACCTAACCAAGCAAGTAACCCTAGGTCGGAACGGCCCAGGACAACCCCGACACGACGGCGGCGGCGGTGCTCGACGGCGTGCCGCGGACGGCCATGCCGGAGGCCCTAATCCGCCGAGCTAGCTAGCGCGACAGCTCCACCTCGGCGAGACGAAGACGAACCCTAGCTTAATTGATGACGAACGACGACGAATCACCGGCGCGGAAGAAAAGCTCCCGCGGCGGCCATGGCGGCGCCGAGGCCAAATGCGGCGAGGCGGAGGCGAGACACGCCATCCGGACCCCGTGCCGCTCCTCTCCTAGACCTAGCACACCCTCTGCTCCCTCTAGAACCCCGCAAGAACCCAAGAACGACGGCGCAGAGCACGCCGAAGCTCCTCGCTGGAGAACGGCGGCATCCCGAGAACCAAGAACCCAAACCCGACGCCGTACCTTGAGCTATTGGCCAAGAAAATGGGTGTGCGTGGACAAGGAAGACGGGAGGAAGACGATGCTGCCCTTAGTTTCGAGTTTCAACGGTGGAATCGACGGCTAGCCGAAGCTCGGGCGAGCTTCGGCCATGGCGGGTGGAGCGGTGCGATGTGGAGAATGAGAGAGAGAGAGAACGGGCGGAGGAGGACGAGCACTGTGCACGCTCCGCTTTTCCAAAACCGGGGGCGACGATGGCGGTTTGGGCGGCAAACCGGTGAGGTGGAGGGGCACGTCAGCAATGGCGATGGGCGTGGCGAGCATGCGAGCGAAGGAGGAGGAGGTAGTGGAGGGCCCGACCGCGGGATCCGCTGCGGCTCGACGTCGTCCGGCCAAAATAGCAAACACGGGAGCGAGCCGATGCCCCTGCGCCACGTTCCCGTCGCCAGTACGGACACCGTGGCCGAAGGAGGAAGACGACCCGAACTGGCCTATGACAGGTGGGTCCCACCCCCCTCACATTCCAAACAGTAAACAAACTCACCCCCTAACTCTCAAACCAGGCCGAATTAGGAAAAACCCTAATTGAGAAAAATGCTCCATTCAACGAGTAGAACATTTCATTCAATAAAAGTTTCCTCAGATTTGGCCTCGATTTTGAAATACAAAACTGGCTATTTTAAAATTTGAAAAACTATTATTTTATAAATGGTAGGGACTGTTTTTGGCCAAAATAAAAGTGTTAAAAGCATTTTCAAGGAAAAGTCTAAAAGACAACCCTAGCTCAAATATTTTTCTCTACAAGACATCCTAAAGGCTCAAGACAAGGCTCAAGACAAGATCTGCATTCTATCAAGCACTTCCTAATCAAGCATAGCAAGATCAATTGCACTACTATTAAAGCATAGGCATAATATAGCAATCAAATGCAAATGACATGATGATGCTAATGAGATGTAAGTCTAATGCATGCTTAACACCCAAGGTGTTACACCGGTGTACTCCTCGCCGTGGTCCTGAGGGCAATGGCCTTAGTGACTCGGAGGTAAGTTCTCCTCGCCCGTGGTCCTGTGGGCTGCGGTCCTGTGTGACTCGGAGGAGCAACCGCAGATATTTCTACAGGTAAATTGCTCCTCGCCCGCGGTCCTGAGGGTGTTGGCCCTTAGTGACTCGGAGGAGCTGGGTGTTCAGGCGGAATGCTTTGCTGCCGAGGTGCTTTCCGGTGGATGCTTTGCCACCGAGGTCGTTCTAGAGGATGCTTTGCCGCTACTTTCTTCTACGGCTCCCTTCACTATTGGCTTCTAGGTGTTGAGATATTTTGTATTAGGCTCGGTCGTTGGGGTTGTTAGGTGGATGGTTCCCCACCTCTCATGTTCTTGCTTTTGTTTGTGTTAAGGATCTCGTGGGTAATCCTGGGATTACCTGCGAATCCTTTTGTATCGGTCTTTTGACCATTCCCACTTCTTCTTAATGCGGTACATGCCATGCACATTTTCGAAAAAAATGATGAACGATCTACCAACAATCTACCTTACAGACATCAAACTGAGCCCTTGTTGCCTTGCGGTAAGAAGCTAGATATGTCACTCCATTCCTATTTGTCAATCAATCATGCAAATCACCAAACATGTACCATTGTTGACAAAAGCGACAACATTGAACCAATTAAAAAGGATTTAACACGCTTCTGTAAGTTGGACAAAGCTCAAAAAGCCGACAGAAGTTGTTCTCTGGAGCATGGACTCTGGAATAAAACCAAGAAAAGAAATCTCTACAACTAATACACGGTAAAAACAATCGTTCACACCGAGCGAAGCGAAACGCCCCCGCTCGATGACTCCTTCGGCAATTTTACCGCGCCGACAAGTGGGACCATCCTGCCCGATCCCGATGCCTGCGCCCCAGTCCCCACGCCCCGCTGCGCTCCCTCCCCACGCCCCGCTGCGCTCCCTTGGCTGGATGAGGGTTGGCCGCCTAGATCGACGTCGTCGCCACATCCCATTGATGCCGTCTCCAACCAGATCGACGCCGTGGCCGCCTCCCATCGACGCGCCGCCCCCCTTCATCTCAACCTCCTGGACCAGTGTTGGAGGTGGACAGATTGACGCCGCCGCCATCTACATCGACGTCGTCGCCCTCCCGATGATGCGAAGCCTCCTTCGTCCCTCTCGCCAGAAAAGTACAACCGCCCTCGGCGCTCCCTCGCTCTTCCGTCGCCGCAGCAGCACGTCGCACCGCCGCCGCCACCGACGCCGTCGTCCGTCTCGCCGGAGCCCCTCAACGGATCCGGTGAGGACGCATCCCCTCCGGCCACAGCCCACTGCGAGGACATATGCTGCCGCCGCCGCCCGTCACGCCGGCTCCAGCGACTCCACATCGCCGCCTCCCCAATCGAAGACTCGCGCCAAGACTCGCGCCGTCAGGCCCCGCTGCCCTCACCGGGAGTCCCTCTGCACCGCCCGGGGCGATGGCGGCGTGCCTCCGACTCACCTCCTCCCGCATCCTCACGGCACGGAGTGACGGCGGTTTCACACGGCGCGAGAAGGCCGGTCAGGCCAGCAACTTCGTTTGTCACGCTCGCGATGAGGGCGTCGGGGAGGGTTAGGGTGGCCGCGCGGCGAAGCAGGTAGCGGCGGCTGAGATTCCCTCTGCATCGATGCCGCACACAGGGGCAGGCTGGTTCAAGGGGCACAGACGCAAGGTGCAGGGCCGTGGCCCGAGGCGGCGGCGCGACCAATAGGCAGCTGCGGGGTTGGGCGCCCATGGGATCGGCGACCGGTGCATGAAAACTAAAGGACAAAGCGAAGAATGTTGATCGGCAATGGAGATGCTCGTCGGAGACGAAGACGCGACTGTGGGCTCCTACTGCCTGCTCGCTCGGAGCCATCTCCGGGGACATGCTGTACGTCGCCATCGTGGGTGACTCCCGTGCCGTGCTCGTCCGTCAGAGGAGGGTGAAGGGGGTGATTCAGGTGAGAACACGATAGTTAGCCCTCTCTTCCGATTGATTTGGTGTGCCCGTGGTGGAATTTGGGGAAAATATATCCGTTTGTTTATTAAAAACTGTATCTTTCTTTGGTTGCTCCTTGGCGTGTGGAATTTGGGGAAGTATGAATTAGAATTTGGAGTAGTTTGTTTGCGAGTATTATTACGTGGTGGCATTACAAGTCTTTAATAAAATTATGTTATCTTGTGTCAATAAATTATGCCCTAGCGTAATCGGCTTTGGTGACTCTGCCATAATGGACATGCCCAGCCATGAAGGTAATAAGTCTGATTCCTGGGTTTTATATGCTGAAGAATGAAGAATAGGTGTATATTCAAGAAGTACCTTTCTTTGAGATTGCTGCAGATGCAACCTGAAATGTTTAGTGCATACGCATTAGGAGAATGCATATTAAAGGATGAGTTGGTGAGCTTGCTGCATATACATGCAGACATGGACATCAACTAGAAGCACTGCATGTTTATTTATTTGGGATGTTGAAGAATACAACTCTTTTCTGTATTTTGTATTGCTCCGTTTAAAAGAAACACAATCTTCTAATTTGCATTAGCTTCTAATGTGTGTACGCAATAGTTGCTCAGATGAAACATATGCAGTCGGCTGCTCCATGTGCGGTCCTTTTCCTATCCTTTTCCTATGACAATATTTTGCGATAGTTGCTAAGATGAAACATATGCAGTAGGCTTTATGTGTCTATTTATTGAGTATCATCCATTGTTATGAAAACTCTGTTTCATTATATGTTCCCTAGGCCCAACTGTTTGTTAGGGTGATCAATTCCTGCTAGATATAGTTATTTTGTTGTTTCGATATAAACAGTTGAAAGCTATCCCTAGGTGCAGTAATAGCTGAAGCAGTCTCTTGAGCTATTATTAGGTAAACATTTTACAATTTCGGTGGGCGGACATTATAATGTTGTTTTCTCTTATGGTGGAATGCACAACATGCTGATTAGGTGAACATGGTTATCTGTTTACCTTGATTTTAATTGAATTATCACTCAATATAACACGTTGATCAGGTGAATGTAGTGCTTGGACACTGGTTACCAACCTTGATGGCCTGGCCAATATGGGATAATTGATTGCAATTGTTTTTTATTCAGAAATTATTTTCTGCGGATATTCAGAAGATGCTTCTAATCATACGTTGTGGTGTACTTCAAAATGTGTTGACACCTGCAGTAAATAATGTGTAGGCAATGTGCATAATGGCTGCCTTGCAAGTTTTATACCTTCATATCTGCACATAGCAGACATTATGATTCCATATCTATGTGCATTTTTTCCCAACGTGCTCTTCTATCACTGATAGTTTACTCATTGAAAAAATTGGCACTTCAATGCACGAAGAAAAAGATACTGTTTTGGCAAAAATAGAAGTTTCTCATGCTCATCTGGAACTGTTAAAACATACAGATGTTTTGAATGATGCATTCTATATTTCACAACATGGAGTGTTTGGAACAATAAATAACCTCCGTCGTCTTGGACACTCTCATGAGGTAGGTGGTTGTTGTTTCCTATACATTAAAATGCGACTATGTTTCAGTTGTTTCAGGGAAGAAGGAATTACTGGTTGTTGTTGCTGTCTTGGTGGAGAAATTAACAGAGAGGATGGTCTACTGCTGGTGCTAGCTTTATTTCTTGGCTGAGTTTTTTGTTGTTGCCTTGTCGAATCTACTACATGGCTACTAATTTGGAACCGTTGTGCAATTAATCTTACTAGGAGCTTTGAATGATGATTACAAGCTGTCACATCCAGCTGTGCGTATTGTTTTGTGCTTGCTGTGGCAGACTAGAAGCAGGTGAGTTCCCTACTTTGTTGGTGTAAATAATTAGCAAGTCATTAGTTAAATTTTCTATATTTCTGATAAACTAAGTACCTTGGTTTGGTTTGAATTTTTTGTTCTGGTCTTGCAGTACTAGAACACCAGTAACATGATATTACTTGTGGAAAATATAGTCATGGAATATTATACCAAGTGTGAATACAGAACTGGATGCATAGAACATCAGTAACATGATATTTCACTTGTGAAGGGAAGATAGATGATTTTGAACCACATGTTTATAAGGAAAGAGCAAATGGGAAGCAGTAAAGTGAGTGATATGCATTCTGCAATTGTGAGCTTGTGATACTGATAGAAAAGGTTACCTTTATATACCTAGAGTACCCTGGTATCACCATCATTTTGATTTCCCCAGTTCACAGTTCATAGGGCTGCCACTATCAGACCTTTTGAAACCCCTTTAATCCAGGCTGTTTTTTTAGCAATAATGCAGGTGCTCTGCCTTTTCATTTAGAAGATGGGAATGACAGTAGTACAAATGTAGGTAAACAAAATTACAGCCGAAAAGAAAAGAAAAGCCCTGAGGAAGTTACACAGTCAGGAGACTCAAAAGAAAGAAACAGGGGATGTACAAGGGAGAAACAAAGACAAAAACTTAGTGGCTCACTCCTCCCATGCTAGCTGGAGCATCTCCAATTCCTCTTTGATTGTTGCCAGTAGTTGGTCTGCAGTTCACGCTCTATTCTCAAAAACTCTTTTGCATCTTCTTTCCAAAGATTCCAGGCTGTATAGATGATGACCGTTGCTCGCCGATTGTGTGCATTGCCTCTTCCTGAATTCAGTTCAGTCCACCAGTCAGTTATCTTAGTCACGTTATGGTTCAGATGCAATTCCTGTTGCCCAGACCAACTTTCCACTCCTTGCCATATCAGTTTCCCAGGCTGCTGTTTCACTATCCATTTACCAGCAGTACTACTGCCACATTCAGGGGATAATCTGGAAACTAAGCTGGGTATGGACAAAGGAGAATAGGATGCAATATGAGCAATCTGGAAACAAGCCGACTGCTCCAAATTCAGGACCAACACCCCCCATTACTGCCAAGACCCTGGGAGTCCCTACAACATGCAGACAGCTGCTGCAATGGATCGTCACAATGCCGTGGCATCATTTAAATGTAATAGTTTTGAATTATTTTTGAGCAACCGTGCTTTGGGATGTTGTATGAATCAGGCCATGAGGTCATCAGTGGACACACATTCTGGTTTACTCTATCCAATGATGATACGAGATCAGAGCGTCCATGAATAGGGGTGAAGACTGGTAAGAACTACTGTAACTAAATATCACTTAAAAGGCTCGGAATTGCTTGTGATTTGCTACCGTTGAACTTGTTCTTCCCTAACGTGATACTTGCGCTACGTACTCTAACGAGGACTTAATATTAGTAACAGTACGACACATGTTTATTTATATACTTATGGGGTAATATTACAGGACATGCTCATACTTATAATATTGTGGTATTATATTTCCCGTTGCAACGCACGGGTATTTACCTAGTCCACATATTAATATGCACGTACGGAACAAACAGACCCTGAGCATTACTCGTGCCTCAGGATAGCAATCGAAGAACAATGAAAAAGCATAATTCGACATAACCTCACCTGCTGCTACTTCGGCAATCTCGTTCCATTCAAACAGACACAACTGCAGAACCTACTGATAACAATTGAAATTCCTGAAGTGTTACCGAAGACGAGGCAAACTAAGAGGAATGAATTTCTACCAAGTTCTGTTACAATAAGAGATTCAACACCAGTACAGATAAGATCCACACATACATGGATGCCTTGATTTCTACCCCCATCAAGATCTTGTGCCTTGATCACATGTTCAATGATCTTGTGCCCAATGGTTTCAAGATCCACACATACATGAAGTCTGAATTTGGATGTTTGATAGATTAGTCCCCAAAGAAGACATCCGAACAGTGTCCTCAACTAGAGTTCATGCTACATGCAGTTGATACTAGTCAACTGACCCCCAAACCAAGAAGCTCAGTAGCTCACAGATGATAAAAGTACGTTTCAGACAGTTTCGACAGAGTGCTTTGCACTGCCACTAAGGTTCGGCATTCCCCATCCAACTGCAGCAGCTATTTGCCTGTAGTTAAGAAAAAAAAAGGTCAACTACATTAAGTAATCAAGTATTCAAAGTGATGAAAAGAAAGGATGGAGCAGACGAAATAGACGGTAAAAGCAGATCAAGTCAACAATAAATTATGAAGTGCAAATGAAGTGAACCCTCCTATAAAACAACCATAACGCTTTAGAAAACCATGGCCATGATCCAGAAATAATTTGACATGGTCACAACAGTACCACAACACAAGATAAATCACCAAATATTTGGGAACAGTCACTATACCACAACCAATCTGTAGAGTCTGCAAAAGGGTCGCTATAAGCCGCTATAGCGACCGATCATCGGACGCTATAGCGTTATAGCGACCAATGTATTAGTCGGCGTAAGTGGCGTCGCTATAAGTATATAGCGACCGATGCGATTTATAGCGACCGATAGTTCGACGTCAGTACTATAGCGTCCGATGCTCCGTCAAATGTTTTAGCGACCAATGATTCGAGGTTATAAAGCTTTTCAGCGACCAATAATCCGTCTCTATCAACTGCCACAATTATTTATAAATAATATTAATATCATGCTGACCAGAATTCAATCCTAATAAACCTACATGACATTTCACATTATTCATCAACCACATATGTACCACGACAGCTGCCATGCCAATATCACTCAAGAACAACATTTATAAGATAAACTCATCAGTTTTCATTGAAGCCAACAGTTGGCAATAATAGTGCATCAACATAAGTAACAGTTACTTAGAAGCATTCCCCCATTGGTGTCAAGTTCAATACATAAGTTCATAGAACAACATACACGTAACTAGGCTAAATGGCAGACACAAGCCATGTGTTTGCTTGCATAGTCTAAATAGATTCACTACAAAATGCCTCATCTCCAACTGCATAGCAAAACCGGAGTATCATTTGTTGGCTTCCTGGTGACTATGATGGACACCTCCAAGGCCTCTCCCTCCCACCTGAACATAAAACATCACAATGCGCAAATGAAGTTAACTATAGTAATTGTATATAGATAAAATACAGATAAAGATGACTACTGTAGCCCAGGAAGCACAACTTATGGAAGTGCTTTGGAGCAATTTTGCAATCTACTAGGGGCCTAGGAGCATGTTCCAGCAATTTATATGGAAGTGCATAAGTCATTTTGCTCTTTTTATGCATATCAGCTGTACAAAGTATTGGGAAACAGAATTCTGCAGGTATGTTGTGCAAAGTTAAACTGTACAGTAAGCTTTGACAAGGAGATTTGCCTATTAGCTTATGTGTGAACTCAGAAAATGCAGATATGTGTGTTATTTACTAGTGGCTGCCTTGGCTGCACCATCTGATCCTTCTAATCCTGAGTTGATTCACCTAAGTACCTATGCCTTACATTAGCCAACTAACCAGCCTATGAGTTTATTATGCTGAAATTAAAAAAGCAAGTCTAGAGCTCTTCTTTCCTAGAAAAAGGCAGAAATCACATATAAATTGCCCACCTTAGTTCTTAGCCTTTTTCCCCCTGTTGCAAATCTAGAGCTCTTCTCTCCTCCTGGTGCAAGTCCGGAGCTCTTCCCCTCCCCGGCTACAAGTCCAGAGTGTAATCAGCATCATGAAACTTGCTCACCTTCAAATGTCACAAGAGGAGATACGTGACCTAAGAATAACATACCTGAAACACCTTGAGGCAGTTTTGATGCCTTCATCACCAAGTTTGATGCCTGCTGCTTAACCTTCAACTGTCACAAATATCACTAACTATAAGTTTGACCATATGTTATGTATGAGAAACAAGAAACAATGACAAAGATAGTTTATTACTTTGTTGTATGGCCATGCAATCGACAACTTATCAGCATCACCCATCTTTTCCACACCAGGATAAGTGCGAGGCAGAGCTGCGTCCTTTTTCAGCACATGATCCACAACAACCTCACAATATTACTTTCCAAGAGCTACACCTCCTTTGACGGTTTTAGGATTTGTTGAGATAATTGTTCCCAGAGCCACAGCTGCATCGGATCTCACATTCCATATAATATCACATTCATTCCAACCTTGGGCTGCATTGGCTTTGCTCGTGCTGCATTGGGTTGCACTTCTTGGGCTGCATCATGACGGACTGTAGGAAGAACATTGGTGGAGATACATTGATGGGATGGGGCTGCATTGGGCTGCACTTCATGTGCTGCACCATGCTGGACAGGGGTTGTTGTATCATTGGGGTTGCTATGATGGGATGACATTGCATTGGGATGCACTTCATGCTGGACTGTAGGGGCTGCATTGTTGGAGAAACGGCGACGGGACAGGGGATCAAGGTGTTGTGCAATAGGGGCTGCTGTATTGTTGGAGTTGTGCTTATAGGGTGAGGTTGCATGGGTCTCTTCTGTATGGGCTGCACTATTGGGGCTATGTTCATGAGAACGCATAGCATGGGCTGCAGGACGCCTCCGTGCAAACAAGTCTTCACCATCCTCAGGACATGCGTCACGGTCTTCATGGGAACGCATACTGAAATGGAAAAACATATCGTAAGCACTGAAATAGTCGCATACTTCCTCAGCATGAAAAAAAGAGATCAATAGCTAGGCAAATAGAAACCTACCGATAGAAACAAGTAGAGCTGCTGCCAAGAGCACGTTCAGATGCCTTCCCAAGGTATCCAACTACACGTGGAGTAGCTGCAATAACAATATGATGACATCAGACTTGGCGGGTATATACCAATAAGTTCAGAGAATATTGGCACACAACATATATAGTATATGGCAACAAGTAAGTTTCAGGTTTCAGACATTACTTGCTGCTACTTTGCAGCACCTGAGATCACTGAGTTCAGAACATGAACATCAAGCAAAACTGATCCAAGTACATGGGAACAAATCTTAAGCTAGTAGTCAAGTGTGTTTCTCTAGTCCTAGTAAAACTGATCCAAGTATATATGTACACATGTGGTCGTTGAGTCGTTCAATCTCTCTTCCAATTGTAAGGGTCTGCAACAGTAGCTAGGCTGAATAATGCATGCAAGTATAGGAAAACTACTCCCTTTCTTCATTCACCGAGAACACAAAAATCAGATAACACAGCAATAAGCATATTTTATTTTAAAGTAAAAATGAATAAGCTAGATTTAGCAAATTGAATAGAACTTGAAACAAAATGATCAGCAGACTAGGACAAATTTCATTAGGAATTGAACTCCAACACTTTTTCTAGAAAAATCTTAGGATACAGATCTGTTAATTCCATGCTATTTTCTTAATCAAGACTTCTGGTGTAGCTCGATCTAGACTTCAGATAAAATTGGTACATGACACAGTACATATATACTAGCTCAAGATCTGTACATATATATACATTGTGTGCATGTGTGCACACAAGTACATGTATACGCCTCCATCCGACTGCTGTGCGCACGCATCCAGGAAACCATGGGAAGGACCAAATGCCAAGATGGGATACGAGGGTAAAGGATGCAGCGGATGGGATTCAAGGGTATAGCACCCGCACTGTTCGGGGCGCCCAGTTGGATCTCGTGGGTAGCGGGAGTGGGGATGGCTGCTGCGACGACAGGGGTGGGGAAGATGGCCGCGGCGGCTGGAACCACGGCGATGACTGCGGCCGGATGGTGAGGACGGCGGGCACGGAGCTGGGGATTCGTCCGCGACGGCGAGGACGGTGGGCGCGGCACTGGAGGTGCGTCCGCGACGACGAGGTCGGTCGGCCGGCGTGGCGCCGGGTACGGTGGCCGCGGCAAGCGCCCCCCGGCAGCGAGCTCCTGTACGTGACGAGAGGGAGGAGGCGTGCGGTGTGGCGGCGTGAAAGGGTGTGGGCAGCGATGACTGAGATGGGCCTCCATTTCTCTATCCTCAATCGTTTAGGGTTTGGGATACACTGCCTAGTGGGGTCCGTCAATTTTAGTGCGCGCGGATGGGCTGGGCTCAGCGCGCCAAAATGGAATTGGGCTATAGCGACGAATTGCTGGACGCTGAGACACATATTTAGGGACCAATGGTCTGACTTAGTTTTATAGCGACCGATGTTCCGTGGATACGTATGAATATAGCGTCCGATAGTTTGTGACAACGTTATAGCGTCCGATAGTTTGATGTTTTTATTTAGTTTTAGGGACCGATATCGGACGTTATAGATTGGTTGTGGTATAGTGAGTGTGGTATCACACAAATGAAATTCATGGAGGGCAGCAAATCAAATAGTTTAAGGTTGATCTCATTCCATTGACAAAGTATAAACACCCGATAATAATAACCTCATAAGCCTGGGTTTTTGCGAACTAGTTTTCACATACACACTGATCTTGTTATATACAGACATGATTTCTTTGTTACTAATAATTAGCTGTCACTCGTGTTCAGATTGCATCTTAAGTTCTTGGTTGTGTTCTTTAATTCACATGCAGGCCAACCGGATTGTGACACAGTTCATAACCATAGGAGATACAGGGTTGAGGTTGTAGGGTTCAGGTCTTTTGATCTAAAATCGGGTTGGCGCGTCAAGTCATCCGCCCAAATCGATAGTTATCTCCACCTAATCACACTCCTGCTCCAGTCCTTCCAAAACATGATGCAATGGACTAATGGAGCATCACATTTGACAGTAAAACAAATGGATTCACCAACAAGAATGCATAGGCATGTACACTAACAAGTAACAACATGAGACCAAAAGCATGGACCTTGTGGGGAAGGCGAATCGTCATGCCATGAGAAACGAGCAGGACGAGTGGCAAGATGGAGTCGAGGTTGCAGTCGTCTCACAGCACGAGCCCGATGACCGCCCACTGGCTGGCTCCGTCCACCACCACCATTACCATTAGCTGCACAAAAATGAACACGCACATGCTGATATGATATTCACCGCAGACATTACACTCTGACAAGTAACAAGTCGCCACTCTAATTTCCAGTACAGCAACACACTGATTCCTGCCCAAACATTACCCTGGATGCTGCCACGTGGTAGCTTGGAAGAGCAAGTCTCAGGAGATCCATTCAAGCGACAGTGAGGGCACAAAACATGTTGAGGGAAGCAACCTGTCTACTCAAGCACACCAGCAGCCCCCGGGCTGGGTGTGCAGCCGGGAGGACGCATGTTCAGGAGAGGGGCTTAAGGGGGAAAACAGGTAAGGGGAGAGTGGGAAGCCCCTTTTCTTTGGGAATAGGGAGGAGAATAAAGGGGATGGGGGTGAAAGGGGATAGGGGAAAAGGATTAAGAAAGGGAAAAAAACTGTTGGAGATGCTATCGGGTACATAAAATTGCACTAACTTGCAACTCATTGGCTGCATCAAATATCCAAAATCATGGATAGCATTTACCTTTGAATAATTGCAATGTTTTAATTATGTAAGCTTGTTTTCTCCAGCATATGTATTTTTGGACAAAGGAGCCATACTAATTGACGATTTCATTGCAAGCCAAGTATGAGAGTACATGTGGAGTAGGAACTTGCAAAGCTAGCCACACATGACCCGTATCAATCCAACAATATTAAAAAAAGCTTATTGGCAGTCATGTGTGGCGAGCAGTCTTCTCCCCATGATTGAGCTAAAAGGTTTTAAGAAACCAAAAAAACAGAAACCGGCAGCAACCCACCAATGTTAAAGAGAAGTCCAGAATATACCACACGATTGTCGGGCTGAAAGGATGAGAGTCGTGTCGTCGTCTAGCTTGGGCGACACGGCGGCGAGGGTCGGTGCGCCCTCACCGCCGATCAACCGCCGCCCAGACTCACCGATCCGTGAGTGCGGAGCACCTGGCTGGCGTAGCTGCGCGTCTGGCAAGGAGGCCCCGCGGCGCAGACTCACGGAGGAGCGCGAGAGGGGACGTGGAGCGAGCAGGACCGCACAGGTGGCGGAGCCGTTTCCATGGCGGACCCGGGTGCGGGCGCAGGAACCCGGAACCGCGACCCTGTGCGAAAAAGGTGAAGAGATCCAGGACTTTTGGGGAGAGCTCTGGTTCATCCCCGAGTCGACCCCTTCCCGGCCGCCGCCGCCGCCGCCGCGTGCTAGGGTTAGGGTTGAGGGTGCGGAGAAGCTCGTGTGGGTGGAGAAGAAGCTTTGGGAGAGCAAATCCTTTGGTCCTCTGGATTGCTTCCCAGTTAGTGAAGGAGATTCATGGAGTGAGCCACCGAAGAAGATCTCGTTCGCTGATTTGGTCTGGGGGAAGGAGAAGAAGTTGAGCTTCGCAGAAGTGGTGAAAGGTGCCATGGCGGGTCGTGGTCGAGGTCAGGAGGAATGGAACTATGGCGGCTGGTTCCCTCAACAGCAACCACCGTTCTTCGGAGCCCCGCCGCCGCACCAGTACGGGTACTACCCTCCTCCTCCAGGGCCATCAGGGCCGCCATTCCATCAGCAGGGCTATGGGAGGCAGTATGATGCGCCAAGACCTAGGAGAGGTGGTTTCGTGGAGAGAGGTAGGGGAAGAGCTACTCAAGCAAGACCACAAGCCCCAGCTGTGAAACCAAATCAGATACAAGCTCCAGCAGGCAAGGAAATCAGCAAGGAAGAAGAAGATAAGGCCAAGGCCAAGGAGACAGGAGAATCTTCAAATGGCAAAGGTAAAACTGAGGAAGCCAAATCTGTTGCCCACGCTGTTTGCTTCAATTGTGGGCATGTTGGTCATCTGAGCTCTTCATGTTCTGGCCCAAAAGTTTGCTTCATCTGCCATGAGCCCAGTCATGTTGTAGATGCTTGTCCAATGTGGAAAAAACCGCCACCTGTAGCTCAGTATTTTGGGTCTGCTAAGAGAGGTCTAGGATTTCATTATGTGGATGTGGAGGACCAGCCAGATAGATTCAGTCATTGGGTAGGTATGGATAATTTTGGGCAGCTATTCATAGAAACTGGTGAAATTGATGAGGCTGGAATTGTAGAAGCTCTGAAGACCTTGTTTGACAAAGATTGGGCATGGGTACTGAAGAAGACAGATGACTATAACTACTCTGTGAGATTCCCACCAGACAGGAGGGTGGAGAAGTTGGTGATTGGCTCAGCTACAAAATTCAATCTCAAGCCAGGGGTGACATGTGCTTTAAGTGTATGGAATGGTACCATTGAACCTGTGGGCAAGCTGACAGAAGTGTGGATGATGATCCAGGGAATACCACCAAAGTGGGTAGATTGGAAGACCATGGCCGAGGTTTCTTCTTGTGTGGGCAGAATGGTTGAGGTGGACTGGCAGACATTGTTTGATAGCTTTTATAGCTTGGTCAGGGTTAAAGTAATGTGCAAGGACCCATTCAAGATTCCCAAAGAGAGATTGTTTGTCTTCCAGAATGATGTTCATCTTATTCTGCTGACCCCTGAGGGATACATTGTTGAGGATGAAGGATCTGAGGATGGAGGTGATGGCAAGAAAGGCAATGATGATGCCATGGGTGAGGATAAGTCAGGACAGGAAGAGAGCAAGGAGAAAGAACACAAAGATGACACAGCTGGAAGTAACAATGGGCTGAATGTAGATGGAGTTCTACCAGGGAGCAGTGGAAGCAGATCTGCTGGCCAGGTAAAAAGAACTCTTGACTTTGGATGTGCCCTTGGTCAAGAGGATGCAGGTACATGTGCTAAACTTCTCAGAGCCATGGAGATTGATGTGGGGGAAGAAGAAGATGGAGAAGGGGATATAGATCTGAATCAAATGTGTGGAGAAGATGAGGAGCAAGTCCAATTGCCAGATGACTGGGTGTTCAATATCTCTGAAAGTGACAAGAGTGAGGTCAGGTCAAGGCTGCAAGAGATTTACAAAGAACAAGACAAAAAGCTGGCTGAGGACAGTGAAATGAGAACGATCTTGGTGATGCAAGTCAAGAAATTAATCAAACTAGTCAAGAAGTGAGTGAAGTGGAGCCGGGCGGTGTTCTTGAGAGAGAGAGGAACATCAAGTCAAGGAAAAACAAGCAAGAGTTAAGAAGAATCTGTGGGGACCAGTGATGCCAACAAGAAGGATGACAAGGAACATTGATGATGGGAAGACTGTGATGGAAAAGGCACAAGACTCAAAAAGGAAGTGGAACCTGGATGTACCTGCAGGTAATTCAAAAACTGATCTCAAAACTCATTTAATTACTGTTGCTAGAAAGGTTGGAATAACCTCAAAGGATGGAAATCCTTTATCTGCTGATTGTATAGTGGAGCTAGATAGCAGTAGGAATGCTGCTAGTTTAGCCAGTTGTAATTTTCCTAATTGTAGTGATACCTTAGTTGATGGCACTTCAGTAGACAGTTCTTGTGTTGCTTCTACTTGCCATGATGGAAATCATGGTAAAAGAGTGGACCCCCAGGAAGATGGTTGGTCTACTGTAGGACCTAGAAAGAAAAACAAGAAAAAGTTTAAATGATAGGAATGTTTTGGAATATCAGAGGTTTGGGGCTGATTGATAGAATTCCTGCTTTAAGAAGGAAAATTAAAGAGAATCAGTTAGAATTTGTAGGGATCATGGAAACAAAAAAGAAAGATATTTCTGCTGGCCTGCTTAGATCATTAGTAGCAGATGTTCCTTTTTCATGGTTTCAGTTAGGTGCTATAGGCTCACTGGAGGTATCTTGTTAGGAGTTAATAGTGATTTGTATAGCATGACAATAGGAGAAGTGTTGCAGTTTTCTGTTAGTACAATGTTAACTTGTAAGAAAACAGGTTTTTCTTGGAAGCTAGTAGTTATATATGGTCCTGCTTATGAGGAGAAGAAACAGGATTTTTTAGATGAGTTGGAAAAGATAATGGACTCCTGGAAAGGACCCATTATGTTAGGAGGTGATTTTAACCTGGTCAGGTTTGCTAAGGATAAGAGTAATGGGGTAATTAGTCACAAATGGGCTGGTTTGTTTAATGATTGGATAGACAAGTGGGCTTTAGTAGAACTTGATCCCAATAACAAAAAATACACTTGGACTAATAATCAGGATGCTCCTACTTTTTCTAAGATAGATAGAATTTTTGTGTCTGAGAATGGGAAGTCTGTATATCCCTTAGCTAGTGTCAAGGCCTTGGATAGATTACCAAGTGATCACAACCCACTTGTTATTACTACAGGTGCTAATATGAGCTTTGGTAAAAAAAGGTTTAGATTTGAGAAGTGGTGGATTCAAAAGGACTCCTTTAAGAGAGTGGTGGAGAAAGCCTGGAATTCTCCCTGTAACTTTGCTAAGAGTATTGATAGATGGCAGCATAAGGTTAGAACTCTTAGGAGACTAGCTAGAGGGTGGGCTGCTAATGAAGTTGCTGCCATGAATAAAACTAAAGCTGAGCTAGCAGGTAGATTCAATGTTTTGGAGTCCTTGGCTGAATCAAGACAATTAGATGATGTAGAGTTACAAGATTATAGAGATATTGAGAAAGAGTTGCAGCAAATTTGGGCTTTAGAAGAGATAAAAATCAGGCAAAGGTCCAGAGATAGGAATCTTTTAGAAGGTGACAGAAATTCTGCATATTTCCAGGCTATTGCTAACCAAAGAAGTAGAGCTAAGAAAGTAGAGAGTCTAGAAGGTCCTTTGGGTAGAGCTTCTGACCAAAAGGGAATGATGAATATAGCTGTAGACTTTTATAAGAAGTTGTTTGCAAAAGAACCAGAGGGAAATTTCAAATTAGATGCTAATTTTTGGGAAGATAATGACATAGTGTCTGGTGATGAAAATGACTTGTTGACAGCCCCTTTTACTGAGAAAGAGGTGAAAGATGCTTTGTTTAGCTGTTATTCTGAGGGTGCCCCAGGACCAGATGGTCTGTCTTTCATCTTTTATCAGACTTTTTGGGACTTGGTTAAAACTGATCTCCTAGATATGATTAATGATTTCCATAAAGGAAAATTAGACTTGTTTAGATTGAATTGTGCTCTGGTTACTTTGATCCCTAAGGTTGGAGATGCTACTAATATTAAGCAAGTATAGACCCATTAGTTTACTCAATTGTAGTTTTAAACTGTTTTCTAAGCTTTTGACTTTGAGATTGACACGTGGTACGAGGATAGTTTCTAATAGCCAATCTGCTTTTATCAAAGGCAGATTCATTCTAGAAAGTGTGGTGGTAGCACATGAAGTAGTCCATAGTGTTGCCAAATGCGGGAAAAAGGAGTTGTAGTTAAATTAGACTTCAAAAAAGCCTATGATAGGGTTAATTGGTCCTTCCTTTTTGATATGCTAGTAGATAGGGGTTTTGATGGTAGATTCATTGGTTGGATTAAGCAAATAGTTATGGGAGGCTCTATAGGAATCACTCTGAATGGAGAAGATAGTGCTTTCTTTAAAGCAGGGAAGGGGCTAAGGCAAGGAGACCCCTTAGCTCCTTTCCCCTTTAATCTGGTTGGTGATGGGCTAACCAAGCTCCTGAAGAAAGCTTTAGATGCAGGTCTGATTAGTGGTCTGTTGGAAGACTTTAGGCCAGGGGGATTGTATCTCTGCAATATGCAGATGATACAATTCTGTTTTCTAAAGCAGATGATGGGAAGTTAGAAAATTTGAAATTTGTGCTAATGTGGTATGAGCAACTTTCAGGAATGAGAGTTAATTTCCATAAAAGTGAGCTTATCCCAATGAATTTGGATCCTTTTGAAACTCATAGGTTAGCTCATGTGTTGGCATGTCCCTGTGGGTACTTTCCCCATAAAGTACCTTGGAGTACCCTCCATTTTGAGAAATTGTCTAGGGAAGATATTCAGCCTCTAGTGGATAAGATGTTAAAAAGGATAGGGGGTTGGAGAGGGAAATTACTTTCTTTAGCTGCTAGGATTACTTTAGTAAAGTCTTGTCTAGCTAGTATACCTATTTACCTTCTCTCTTTTATCAAGTTTCCCAAATGGGCTATTAAGCTTATTAATTCCCATTTAGCCAATTGTCTGGAATGACAAGTATAGATGATCATCATTACCATTTAGCTAATTGGGAGCTGGCCTCCATGAGAAAAGAAGATGGTGGTCTTGGTTTAACTAATTTGAGAGATTTGAATATAAGTCTTTTAGCTTCTTGGATCAAAAGATACAAGACCGATGGGGACAGACTTTGGAGAGAAGTTTTAGACTATAAGTACAAAACTGATAAACCCAACATCTTTCACACTAACACAGTAGGGGCTTCTAATTTTCTGAAAGGCTTCATTTGGGCAGCACAGGCTGCAAAACTTGGTTATAGGTGGAAGGTTGGGAATGGTAGGAAGGTGAGACTATGGGAAGATAATTGGCTAGGATCAACTAGTCTAGCTATTCAGTTTTATCCCTTATATAGAATTGTTAATGAAAAGGGGAAAACCATCTCAGAGTTATGGGATGGTAGTAATCTCAGATGTACCTTTAGAAGGAATGTTTCAATAGAGAGATATCAGGACTGGCTAGAGATTATTGAATTAGTGGCATCTATTCAATTTACAGATGTAGAAGATGAGTTAATGCGCAGTTTACTGCATCGGTGTCTATTCTTCCCAGTCATTATATAAGATCATTAATTTTAGAGGTATTAGTCCTGTGCACATACCTTTGTGTGGAAACTCAAAATTCCACCAAGAGTTCAATGCTTCTTGTGGTTGGTGACTCAAAACAGAGCACTAACTAGAGATAACCTAGCCAAGAGGAAAAAAAGTAGAAGATGAGTCTTGCTTATATTGTTCTGAAAAAGAATCCATTCACCACTTATTTTTTGATTGTGCTTTAGCTAGACAAGTTTGGAAAGTGATATCTGATTGTTTTAATCTCAAAATAGGAGGTAACATAATCAATATAGGGACTTTTTGGCTTAGTGAAAAGAAACACTGTGTGGTGAATATGGTAACTGCTGCTGTTTTTTGGACCTTATGGAAACTTAGAAATGAAATTTGTTTTCAGCATATGGAGTGGAAGAGCATGGAAATGCTACTTCACAGGATAGCTGGGCTATTACAGAGCTGGCTTGTTCTGTGCCCCATCAACAAGAGACCGGTGCTGGAAGACCTTATCTGCAAGATAAGAAGTGTTGGGAGGGAAACTCTCTGGCTGCCTTATGGTCGGCTGATGACAAGATCAAACTGATGCAAGTTGGTGGAATGGAGATGAAGCAAAGTTTCCCGAAGAAAGATCACCCGAAGATGGAAAGATGATGGCCCTGTACCTGCCATGGTGGAAGGAGATGGACTTAGCCCGAGTTGATGGGAAGCTGAACCTGATGCTCAAGCTCGGCTGATGAAGCTTGAATGTCAGTTTTCGTTAGGCTATCGTTGTCGAGTGATCATAGACTATCTAGTGTGCTTTTTCTGTCATTTGGCTGCTCGAGCTGGCAGTTCTGTAATAAGACGCCTTGTCTGGAAAAGGCAAGGGCGAGGAACTTCATTGTCACAAACTTGAACAGAACTGTATTGGTTGGTCTTTATCAATGAAAAAGGCCGGAGCCTGTGGCTCTCGAATTCAAAAAAAAAAAAATATACCACACGATATTCAAATTATTACTACAAAATTTCACCTTGGCTGAGGAGACTGCTGGCGACACATGATCGTTGATCACTCAAGGCACCTGCTCTAGGTGTATCATCTTTAGATGGCACTCCCGTTGCTGCAAGAATGCAAAAGTTTTCAGGTAACATCAGATAGCTGAGGATTTAGGAATCAAACTTGCCCAAACTGAATGTCTGTTTCAGATTTCTACCAACCACAAGGTTGGGGTGGTTGCTAGTAATGGCTAACCAAAAAGATAAATAACACTAATTTATTATCCAAAAAGATTATTAACCATACTTCATCAGTGAGAGAAGATAAACTCATAAATCCAGAATAACACTCTTTGTTTACCATAGGTATCATCATCAACATCTATATATTGGTTTCTCTACGACATCATCTATATATTGTTAAGGAATGTACAGGTTTTCAGGAAGGCCCAGGACTGAATTCTGAATTGTAAAAATTCATGCAGGTAATGGCTTCTATCTCCAAAATGGCTTCTATCTCCTTTTGGACACCTTCCTGTCCAACCTTAAATTTGGAGGCATAATTTATAATTTGCCACACAATCTGGTTATCTCACTCAGTGGCAAACCCTGAATCGCCAGTTCGCCACATTTCAGCAAGACAATGAGCGTACATGTGAACTCGAATATTGCAAAGCTTAATGGCAAGCCCCACCACTGATTGAACTAAAACAAGTTGAGAGATAAGAAATGGAAAAACACAGAAATCCTGAATGACAGGAAAAAAAGACATTTTTTTCTAAATATGATACACGCACCTCTCCTGAGTGTTTGAGAAAAAAAAAACAAGACAAAAACAAGCAACGGTTCCACCAATGCTAAAAGAATTGTCAAACATATACAACATGAGATTCATAGTTATTACTACACAATTTCACCTTGATTGGGAAGTTTGGTGGCCACAGATGACCGCCCACCAATTGACGCACCCACTCTCGGTCCATACTTTCCTTTCCTCACTGCCATTACTGCAGGAATGCAAAAGGTTTGAAATTAACATGAGCAGCAGAGGAATCAATGGATTTGCCAAAACTGAGCATTTGGTTTCACATTTTGACCAACCATAAGGTTTAAAAAGTTGTGATTAATAGCTAACCAAAAAGGCAAACAATACTAATTTATTATCTCCCTAGAGGGTATTAACCATGGTTGATCAGAAGAGAAGATAAACTCATAAGACATAACTCCAGAAGAACACTATCTACTAAGCATAGGTATCATCATCCACATTTCCATGTTCTTAATAAGTGACAGCCAATCATAGCAAGGCAATGTACAAGGTTTCAGGAAGATACAAGATTGAGTTATGGATTGCAGGAAGTCATGTACGTAGTGGCTTCCCTCCTTTTGAATACCTTCCTGTCCCATCATAAATTTGGGAACACAATTTAAATTTATAATTAGCCACACAGCTTGGTGGCGCTCAGGATTTTGTATAGCTAGAGGTGAATCCCAAATAGCATTAAGACTATATAGGGACCGAAGGGTTCTAGGAGGGAGGGGTAAGACACGTGGGCAAGAAAACGATGGCCATTAGATTTTAGATTGTGTGGTCTGGATTGAGAAGTTGTTTTTCAGAGGTGAAAATTCGCAGCAGCTTCTAACCGCTTTTACCCGGCTTCTATCTTCCGGCTCCGGCTTCGGTAGAATCTGTCTAACCAGATAAATATAGGGCTCCTCAGCTTCGAGCTAGGGTTTCATTCCTCCTCTCCCGTCCCCGTAAAAAAAAAAACAGGGCGGCGGTGGTATGAATAGAGATGACAAGATATGGTAGCATATCCTGTCATCTTTATCCTGTCATCTTGAGCTGAACCCATGCGCGAGAGTGATGGCCACAGCTCTATTTGGGAAATGGAATACATACTAAAGAATGAATATGACATGCTCTGTCTAAAAAAAATAATCCCTTCTTCCCAAAGACAAGCCAAGATAACAAAGCATAACATCTGGTATTGAAGTTTGGGTGGGTTCCTACCACCTGAATCCTCCAAGATTTGGTAGGTGCCATGATACTTTCTCTAACTCCTGTGTGTCCTATTGTCAGCCTACATGCCATGATTTCTGACTGTATGTTTTTTTACATCAGCTGCATATGACAGTACATTTATGATCAAACAGCTTCGTTACCGTAATAATGCAAAACTGAAATATATATGTAATATAATTAGCACCTTCCTCGTTGTCTGGCCTCTTTCTTTTTTACAAGAGATCTCTGTCTTTCCCCTTTTACGGGGTATGTTACTTATTCGTTTACAGGTACTTCACCAGCTTTTTATGTCTGTGCCTGTTCTCTTAGCTTCCTTTTAGAGTTTGGAGATTTTCAATGTGTCTTCTGGTGAGAAGACCTCTCCTTTACATCCCAGTATTTTTTACTACTATCTTTTTAATGAGAAGCTGTACTAATCTTTCCCGTCCATGAAAATGAAAAACTGTATACAATAACCATTCCTTTAAGTTCAATTACTGGAAACACAAGGTCATAAAATCAGGTAAAATCTGTAGCCCTTTTGATTTCTAAATCATCATTTAAGTTTGTTGTTTTCTGAATTTCAGCTTACAGAAACTTTTTAATCAATTTGATATGTTCTTTAGTTGTTCTTCAGGTTACTCACATGTTTTAAAAAATTCTTCAGGTTACTCACATACAGATTGAAATATATCAGGTCATGGAGGGCTGATGGGAGGAGATCAGGCTGCCTTGGCTGCAAAATGGTGATGTCCTACTCAATCCAGTGGCATGGAATACTTAAATTACTTTGATAGTCAAGCATATTTGGTCTTATTGGTTTGGATCTTGGAATTTGATATTGCTTTCCAGGTGAAAATAGTGAAGTGTGCCTAATTCTCCTTTTCCATCCTATACACCATGGAGAGGTCTCGCTACAAGTTGGGAACACTTCACTATTTCAATTTTGCGCACTTGATATTGCTGCCTCTATAGGCCTAATTACAGACCATCAAGTGCGCACGAACTATTTCAATTTGTGATTTGCTAAGAGGACATGTATTGTAATGTAGTTAACTTATCGAGGACCCTTTACTATGTTTGAATCGCCATTCGGATTGTCTCAGTCACTGACCACTGAATTATTATTGTCAACCAAAAGACATTTGGTTAATGTATGATGCTCTTTTACCCAGCTATTATTTGAATCTTGATCATGTGACGTAAACACAGGCGTGTTACCAGGGGCGCGCGGAAGCGCGCGCCCTTGATACTAGTAAGTTAAAATTTGCCACACAACTTAGTGGCATTGAGAATTTATTTTGGTGACGCAAATCCTGAACCATCGTATAAACAGCATGCTATGATATCAGCTGCCCCAAATTTTGATCAGTTCCACTAATGCTAAAGAGTTGTCAAACATATACAGCACAATATTTATAATTATTACTACACAATTTCACCTTGCTTGGGAAGTCTGGTGGCCACATATGACCGGCCACCACTTGAAGCACTCACTATTGGTCATGAGCTAGCAGAGGAATCGATGAATTTGCCAAAACTGAGCATTTGTTTTCACATTTTGACCAGCCACGAGGTTTAACAGGTTGTGACTAATAACTAACCAAAAAGGTAACTAACAATAACTTATTATTTGCAGCTCTAGAGGGTGTATTAACCATGGTTGATCAGAAGAGAAGATAAACTCTTAAGTCAAAACTCCAGAAGAACACTATCTATTAAGCATAGGTATCATCATCCAGATTGCTATGTTCTTAAGTGATATCCATTCATAGAAAAGCAATGTACAAGGTTTCAGGAAGACACAAGATTGAGTTCTGGATTGTAGGAAGTCATGTACATAGTGGCTTCCCTCCTTTTTGATACCTTCCTGTCCCAGCCTAATTTTGGAAAAAAAATATTAATATTTTATAATTTGCCACACAGCTTTGTGGCGCTCAAGATTTTGTTAACTAGAGGTGAATTTCAAATCGCATGAGTTCTAGTTTGCCACACACTTAGTGGAACTGAGGATTTATCTCGATGAGGCAAATCCTAACCGTGGTATGAATAGTATGCTATGTTATCAGCTACCCCAAAATTTAAGTTGTCCAGACACCAATATTATCCATATCAGGCGCAAATAATGAATAAGCCATGTACATCTAGTGATCTCCAAGGATGTTCCAACACAAAATCATTTTTATGCAAGAGTGACACACATGATGTTGTGTATTGATAAACTCGTTATTCTTTGGTACTGCAACAATGATAACTAGGATGTCTGCGAGAAGTACCTGGAGTGCAGAAGTTGATGTATGGAACAATGCAGGAGATGCACGATTTCTTATAGAGCACCTTCACCTGAGAAGTCCTTATGTCAACACTCAAGATTCCATTATTTCCGGCACTTATGAAAGCAAGACCAATGTCTCCCGTGAAGCCAATGAAAAATGGTCTGCTAGTCGATGGGTCATAATTACCACATTCTTTTAGCTCAATGATTTTGGTTCCTCCCGATCCAAATTCTTCATCTGTTGACAGTATATGAAGTGTAGACTGACACAGTACTGCAAGTCCCAGCTGCCCGTCCTCCATGGTGGTGAGCTCAATTCCCTTAGATCTAGTATATTTCTCGCTCGAGAGCATAAGAGGTGGCTCCATCACAGAAAACTCCTGTGTGCCCAACTCATACTTGAGGATTTTACTTGCACCGTCTATCAAGCAGTACAGTGCATTCCCCACATGAGCCGTGCTCTTGCCACAAGAAGGTGACCGCCAAGGTGTCGAGCAAAGATGATTTCACTCCACGCACCAACCTGTGATGATTAGACGCAGGAAAGCATACCGCTTGCCTTTGGGTAGTAGCTGCCGATGAGGACCACGATGAAGTCTCCACGGTGGCAATCCAGGTGATCGCACGAGCCATAGGGGGCAGCGCACACTACGTGAAAAAAGCACTGTAAGTACGCCACCCCTTTCACTCAGTGGCCGATCCACTGTAAGGGAGGTTCCAAACTAGAACCGCCCTTACAGTGGCCGATCCAAATTTGAAATTTAAATTTTACAAATGGCCTCGGATGGAAAAACTTCCTAAACGAAAAGTGTTGATATCGAAAAGTTATGAAACTTTGTAGTTACAGATGCCGTTCGGCCTTGGCAGAGTCACCTGGTGGAGCGTAATGGGATCCCAGACGATGAGGCCCAATCCACGTAGTGCGAGACCGCGCACCACCTGGGAGGCGCGGAAGAGGACGCGGCCGTGGCGGGCGTCCTCTGGGTCCAGCTGGCGACGTTCGGTGAGGGGCTTGGGTTTGAAGGAGGACGCGGGGACGAAGTTGGTGGAGAAGCCGCCGTCCATGGGGTTGCAGAAGAATCCCAGCATGGGTGGCACGCGGTGGCGGTCGCGGTACCTGCGGCGGAAGCCGGGGCTGGCGACGAGGCGGCACCACCACTTCCAGGCGACGGCGGCGCGCGCAAGGGTGGGGGGGGTCGGACGGCGGAATGCGGACCAGAATCTCCTCCGTGAGCTCGTCCGGCAGAGCTGCCGCCGGAGGCGGACCCATCCTGGCGCGGCCCTGGGCCCCGGCGATGGGGTCGGCGGCGGAGCTAGGGTTTGGTCGGTGGTGGCGAGAGCATTCACACGGGTGACGGTGCCGCGGGCCCCACTCGCTTCCGGCGAGACTGGGGTGAGTGACGGGAAATGGGGAATGGGAGAAGGCAGCTGCGGTTCGGCTCAACCAGGTAGCTCGTGGAGAGCTGCACTGCCAAGTGGGCCTAGTGGAGTAATTTGGCTGCCCTCCCGTGTCCGTACCATTTTTCTTATTACCCCTAAAAAAAACCATTTTTCTTATTATCCCTATTGTTAATTTATCTTTTTAATTATCTCATTAGTGATTAGTATATAAAAAATAAACAAACTCATAAAGATGCTAGTCTGCTCCTCCGTGCAAAGTCTTAATGACCTTGGAATGCAAGAATTTTATTTTACAAGAATCGTATGGCAATTTTAGAGGAATCACTCATTTTTACAAGAAAAATTCTAAGAAAAAAATCTTCCATTTCAAATGAGGCCTTACTCTCTTATAGAAAAGATTAAATAAAGTCGTTCTCTGTTTATTAAGCTAACATTTCGAGATAAGCAAGTGCCACATGAGAAGTAAACTCTTAACATTTTGCGAGGCATGCTACTATGTCTTACCTAATAGAGTTGATGCCATTATAATTTCTTCGTGACTTGAAATACATACATGTGCACCTATCACGTCTTTAGACCCATGTGCAGACGTATTTCCGCATGAGCCAAAATTCCCTTCATACTCTCCTCTCTCCCACTCGCTAACATTTCGGCTTACTTGTTAGCCCTCCACACGATTTCTCTCCAGCTCCCTTTGGTCTTTCCATCATCCCGCAAACCACTGTGTGCTCATGGTCCACTGCCTACGAAATTATTGATGCCATCCTTGGCACGCGTCATGGTCATGCCTTCAGGTGAAGATGGCGCGGGCCAATGGACGGCCGCGTAGCAAGGTCCAACAAAGATGGAGAAGACCGTTGACCGAAGAGAGAGACATGGAGAGGCCAGTTGAAGGATTGACGAGTGGATCCCATATGTTATTATGTTTGTGTGTGGGAGAGAGGGGAGTATGAGGCGTATAAAGTGGTGTATTCCATGTTCTTGAAAAATTACAATGGCACCAATCCTAATATATTAGAAATGTGATATGTCTTATTAGAGCATCGAATTTATAATGGTATGGATCTAATTAACACAAAATGCATGCATCTATATCGCATCCGAGACCCCTTCTCATGCTGATGTTTATTGGCTCATGGCACGCATTTCAGATGCCACTGACGAATCAAGTAAAAAAGTTTCAAACTAGCTTGTCATATATTACAAATGGCAGGCACGTTAGTAGTACCCAATGACAAATTTAGTCCCATTGTCCATTTAGATTTTGCTATAAACAAACCTTCATATTTAACACATCCTCAACAAAGCATTCATTTTGGTGGCTCATCTCTCGTATCAGACATAGCTTTCACATAACGTTTCATTTTGGTGGCTCATCTCTCGTATCAGACATAGCGCTTACTTTTGGTGGCTCATCTCTATCTCATATAGACATAGCTATAGTAGGTTGGTATTTCAAATACCACCAACTACTGTTTGTTTCAAAAAAAAAAAGTAACCAGAGAATTTCATGTGCAGGTTGGTTTACATGGTTGTAAATGTTCTTTTACTTTTAATCGAGATGATCTTGTCAATTTATTCACCATGCAAATACGAGAAACTTATACTACTCTACTTGTAAACTGAAAGTGAACTTTAGGAAACTCCCAGATATGCTTGTTCACTGAGACTGAACCTCAGGTTCATCTTTCAACATAGCCAACTAGTGATTTGTGCGCGCCCATGCGCGCGAGTGATGGCCACGGTTTTATCTAGAAAATGGAATAATAGTGTTGAAGAATGAATATAACAGGCTCTATATGGTTAATGAATAGATGTATTTGTTACCATTACAGGCTCCACGGTTAACCCAGCAACATTACAATGAACACAAACGCTCAATAGAAGGCTGAATTTCTAAAACAGCTACAACATGTTTAAAAACTACATATATATTCCATGAGGGAGAGTACAAAAGCGGGATTTCTAAACCACGATATGAGCTGTCCAAATAGTACATATATCTTACATGAGATAGTCCTTAGGTTTCTATATTCTCAATTTCTATCTTTGTGACATGTAGCATCAGCGACACGGAAACTGTGTTCTTGTTTCACTCAGTGATTCAACTATTTTGCAGCTGTGGCGAAGATGACTGTTGGATCAACTCTGATTACCATTGGAGGCTGAAAGAGAAACTGTAAGCAAAGTAGGTCGGCCTAAATCGAGTAAAACAAATAAATATTTGCAAACATACTTAGCATCTATTTTTCTTGTTCATCATGAAAAGTACATAGCAACAGTTTGTACAGCCCAGAAACAAAAGGAGAACCTAAACAAACAGTCTAAGCAGCAAAACCTCTTTAAGGAACCAGTGGCATTGGCTTGCTATATTTTCACCCATCTCTGAATCACACTGCTTAATAGCAGCAGCAATATTTTCCACTTTAGAAGCTCTGGCTGCCAGAGAAAGAGATGCACGAGCAAACCTTTTTGTACCAAGCTAATCCCTGGAAATTATAGTCCACGACAAGAAACCTATAGGTATTTTTTATGCATGGGAATGATCTGACAGCACACGAACCCAAACAAAAATGCTCTGTAGAACCTGACTGAAACTTGGTAGTGGGCAACTCAATCACCACCCCACACATGACAGGCCCATCTTCAGGAATTTCACAAATCAAAGACAGAGAGTAAAGGACAACAAAATTAGGCACTCGATGCACAACTGGTAAGAACAAAAACGTAAGCAAATCGATGGAATCAAACATAACACACCACACTGCAGGCCTAAATAGACAGGAAGCAAAACAAAGCAGCTGAGGGAGAGAAACTTACCTAATCTAGCTGATCTATTCAATTCGATCTCCTAGAAACAACACCACCCTTTCGTTGGCCACCCTGCAGCATAGAGCACACAGAAAATCTAAGTACAGAAATTAGAACCATCAATATTGTACACTAATTCTAATGGCAAGGAAATTTGGGGTCTATTGTTAGGGAGCTACCGCTTAAGTAGCCCTGAACAGTATGGGCAAAAGGTTGGAAAACATAGACCACATAATGCGTAGATCATATCTCCTAGCAAAAACATAGAAGGCAACTAATAAACAATTTTAGGTCTTCACGCCAACAAACAACCACCAGTATTAATTTGTTTTTCTCCAGAGTCATATGGGGAAAACAGAAAAAATTAAGCTAATAAGTATTGGTGTTTTCCTAGCTTGCACAATGTGAAAGGACAGAGTTCATGACTGAGAAAGACAGACAGACTACAGCCACACAAATCATCTTGAGGTGAACTTTCTCAGAGTTCTCTGAATGTAGCAGCATCAAGACTCAAAACTGAAGTTATTTCGAATTCTCACCTTGCTGATGGGAAGGTTCATGTTGATTCCGGCAAACACTTCACTCCTTCATTCAGACTGAACTGAGCCTGGACCGGCTCTGGATTCTGAGCTGAAGTTAAAAAAAATAATTGACATCAAAACCTTGCACTATGACTGGAAGCACCAAATCACTGACTTGAAACTAAAATGCTATTTTTTTATAATAAAGCATTCCCCTGATCAGCTAGCGTAAATGTTTCTTTTTGGTCATACCCATAGAGATGACAAGATATGGTAGCATATCCTGTCATCTTTATCCTGTCATCTTGAGCTGAACCCATGCGCGAGAGTGATGGCCATAGCTCTATTTGGAAAATGGAATACATACTAAAGAATGAATATGACATGCTCTGTCTAAAAAAAATAATCCCTTCTTCCCAAAGACAAGCCAAGATAACAAAGCATGTGTAACACCCTGTGTTTTGCATCATGTTAAAATCCACTAAAAATTTAAACTTTTTAAAACTTTACAACAAATTAAACTTGACTAATTTATTTTCCTGCAAAACTAACTTTTTATAAATAAAATGTTTTCAAAAAACCCTTTCACTAAAACTTCACCATATAGAAATTGGGTGGCATGGTTGTTTGTTTGCTCGAATTGTTTGAATGCCTGCTTGTTTGTTGGCCCTAGAATTTATTTTGGCACTGAATAAAAATTCCTTGATCATGAATATTCTCTTGACTTTCCTCTTGCCTATTTCCTTGAATGACATCCCCTTGATCTCCCCCTTGAATTACTAAGTCATCACTTTCTAATATCCCTTGAATATGTATTTCAAACTCATCCAAATTGTGCCTAGTTTATTTCTGGAACATATGGGAATATAAATCATTTTCTTCTATTATCAGGAAAGATGGAAAATACATTACAAGGAATATAGACGTGCATGGAATCCCTCTATGTACGAGAACACAAATCCCCTAATCCTCTCTCCTGTCACTAGCCAAGCACACGAGCTCACAGCTCAGCTCGACCTGTGCTACTGCCGATGCGTATACGGAGCACGTTGCAGTGCATCGTCTTCCTCTTGCGATTTCCATCGACAGCTCGAGCACGCCTGACTGCTACACCGCCGCTAAGTGCTGCTGCCACCACACCCGAGCACGTGAAGCATGTAAGGCCACCACGCCACCGCCTTACTGTAGGATAGATGCAGCAGCACGGTGACGCTGCGTCGTCTTCTTGGCTGGCTCCCAGCGACTTCCATTAACAACTCATGCCGGCGAGCTCTCCAGTGACACTGCGATGTAGTATGTCGGCAAAAATTCTTTGGCTGCTCAAAATATCTCACCTTGCCACCGCCTCTCTCTGCTGTCCGTTCCCGTCGTTCTTATCTTCAGCCCGCAAATAAACATTGGCAACTTAGGCCGCCGTGCATCGCAGGGACGTCGCGTCCCCTCAGCTAAGGTCAACGAATTCACTATACCAGGTCACCGTGGCTGCTGTTCCTCGCGTACCTTCGCGCCTGTCCATCGCAAGGAAGTGAGCTGGCCGGCGCCTGGGAGCGATCTGGCCACCGGAGATATTTCTCCGACCACCGCCTTACTCAGCGCCTATAAAAGGCCGCCGAGCTCGCATGCCTCGCCATGGACGAAGCCAAGCACGCGAAGTGGAAGTCGAGCTCGGAAGCTGCCGGCGCCGAGGCCTGCGTAGAGGCAAATGCCTCTGCCTCCGCCGTGCGACAACCCTGCCGACGAGCAACTCTCTGCTCCCTCCTCTCCGCAACTGGGCACACCGTTAGAACAACGCACGCCGCCGCGGTCACCACGGACGCCGCGACCCGAACCGCTTGAAGGACCGGACCACGCCGAGGCCTGCATGGGAGCACTGCGCTCCTGTCCCCGTCGTGCTGAGACGCGCCGTGAGGCCACCGTGGCTGAGCATCTCGGCAAGGCTCGAAGCCTCGAACACACGAAGCTGGAGGGCAAGCTCTGCTCTTGACCGACGGCCAGCCCCAGTGTTATCGAGGAAGCCGAACGTGAGAGCACAAGGAGATGCCGAAGACGCCGAGGTCGCTGCTAGGGACTAGCCCTCTCTCTCTGCCCGCGTGACTACACGAGCTTGAGGACGGAGCCGAAGTCATTTCCGTTTCACGTTCGCCGCGTAGCGGCCATCGAGGCTCGGCGCCGCTGTTGCCGAGGCCGACGCGGCACCGTAGATGCCGCGGACCAAGCTGGAGCCATGGCCGGCACAGCCGCCGCCCAGCTACCGAGTACCGATGCAGTTCGCGCTCAGCTGCACGCGAGGACGACTCCGGAGTCCAGAGCTGAGCGCCATCGACGCCGTAGTCATGGCCGTGGTCTGCGAGAACGTCGCGGAGCACCCCAACGCTGCTCCGAAGCATCGCCGCCGGAGCTGCTGCCGCACTCAGCCGCGACGCCGTCTCGGACCTCGCCGCGAACCGCCGCCGTTAGATACCGTGGTCGCTCTGCTGGCCATACCGAGGCTGAGGACCGAGCTGACGAGACCGCACCCGCCCGTTGTACGGGCCGTTGTCCTGGGAATGCCGGTGCGCACGAAAGACTGTGCTCCGCAGGCCACCATGCCAAAGCTGAGTGTTCAGGGCCATCATACAGATGCTGCAGCCGCACTCTCGCTTTGTTCGAAGCTCGCCGCCTTGCCGGAAAAGATCGCCGCCCCTGAACCGCCTAGCCGCGGCTATAAAAGCTGACCGCCGCGACCGTCGAGGAACACCTCGGCCCGTGGCCGGGACTGCCGGTGCCGAAGCCTGCGGAGAGGCATCGCGCCTCTGCCTCCACCGTGCGGAACCAAGCACGACGAGCTGCCGCCTCGCCACTGGAGCTGCGTTCGCCATTACCACTGGAACGCCGTCGCCGCCGTGCTGAGCCATGGACGGCTCTGCCGCCGCCCAGCCACGGAGCACACCTCGCCGGAGCCACTTCTCCGTCCTTCCCTCTCCTACGTTGAGCACCATCGCTGTCCTGACCGGCTCGCCGTACCCAGGACTGCCGCTGGCATCGTGTGCCTCTGCTCTCCACTCGTCCCTCTCCCTCTCTCTCTCCCTTCCTTCTGTTCTTCCGTTGACCGTGCGCAGCGAAAAGATGAGGACTACGAGCGACGGGCACATTAGGGAGGCACCACGCTATCCCTTTGGGGCCCTCGTGGCAGTAGCAGTAAGCCATTCCCTCTCTCCCACCGTCCTGTGGACGGAGTCCACATGGACCATAGAGAAGAAATGAGCAGGTCTACAGATCGATGCATGGAGACCACGGGCACAGTGCGATCAGCTCTGACCACTGGCTGGATCCTGCGTCGGCCGGCTGAAAACACGCGCAACCGGAGAGTGTACACTGAGGAATGAAACTACATTTCCCGAGCCTAGAAGAATTCCTAGAAAATTTCTAAATAAACTAGGTACACCTTAGATCCTACCCAAACAGTTCCACTTCGTTTGAATTTTTCTAAACTCATGCAAGTATTTTCCAAAGTACATCTCATATATTCATTCTCTATTAAATCCTATCTTGTTCCGAATCACTTGATTCTGCCACCAAAATTCTTCTTAATTCAAGCTCTATTTTTTTTCATACCAATTGATCTATTATTTGGTGCCATTTAAATTCTAGTTTGTTTGTTTGTGTCTTCTCGTTTGTCGACGCTGGCCCGTGCAGACGAAAAGGCGTGGAGAACCCGATGAACGCCGAAGCATCACTACGTAAGGACAAAGGATTTGACGGCATCAGAATCGAAACCTCGGATGTGCTCGTCATCGAATAGAGGCAAGTCCTAATTCCCACTATCCCCCACTTTACCATTTCTATAATTACTTCTTTTCGTCACCTCTATATTTTTGCTAGCCTCCACCATAAACCCACCATATCCAACCTTACCAACTACGTCCTTAATATAATCTACTTAAAATCCTTATTTCATGAATTAATATTGGTTTATGATGAATTATGAGAATGTTTTTGTTAATATGATGAGAATTATGATTATGATGATAATAATTATGGAACTTAAAATTGGTGTAATTGGACTAAACCTCGACAAGGGGCGAGTGGGGGTAATTCATGTGGTATGGATTACCTTGGTAGGTTCGCCTAGTGAGGGTTCCTGTTGGGAGATACTCGCCTCGGTCATATAAGGACCGGTTCATTTGCCATCTCGCCTAGTCAGAATTTCGTACAGCCACATGTCTATATGGGTAGACTTGATCTCACACCCCGTTAGATAGAAGTATAATTTCCGCTAGGAGGCCGGAGTGGCAACGGACTAACAGGAGAGGACACGGCTGCTGTGTGATCTACCGTGGTCTGATCGGCATGGTTGCTATGTGATCTTCCATGTAAAACTTATTGTTGTGCCATGTGCGAGCACCCTTTTTTATTTAATCTGGATGCTATGTGATCATCCAACCACTTGATATTTTAGGATGCTGTGTGATCATCCTGATGCTTGTGGGTTTCGATCCCTGAGTAGTCCGTGGTGGAATTATATGGAAATCTAAGGTAGCGCCCTCTCGGGTACGAGGTCTCGTTAGGCCTGTCTCTGCCAATGGATCCTGGTAAGGGACTACGCCTATCATGTGGGAAAATTTGTACAACCTCTGCAGAGTTTTATTGAATCTATTCGAATAGCCACGCCCTTGGAATGGACAATCGCTGGGATGAGGTCCAAATGATTAGACTTCCACCAATGTGATAATCTGGTAAGATGTACTTATAATTTGGTAACTATAACTAATCCGGGAACTGGTGAGGATGGTAATACCCTACCAGGGCCCAACCTATTTTTATAATTACTTCACCATACTACCTTTACCTCCGCTTATACCACTAACCTCCTCCACATATAGCCTCCCTATCCACCTCCTTCCACCCAAAATTAGGGCTTGTTGAGTACTTTATGTACTCAACCCCCTCTATTTTATGTTTTTAGTAGTGAAGCTACAAGAGAGCACACGAGAATGGAGCTACCGAGGAATACTGAAGGATAGGACAACTGGATTCTACATGAAGACGGAGCCATACACGAAGGAGCTACTCGAAGACTACCACGACGAGGATGTAGAATTACGCATAAGGCTAGGGTTGCGTCCGCACTCCAAGTTGCCTGTAGGAATGGAACCACAATATCATAGGACCGCTGTAGTAGAAACTCTGATGTTTGTTGAAAGGCCAATGGCCCAGGCTATGTAAACACACAAACCTTGTAACATGTTTCCCCTAAATTAATAAAAGTATGGTTTTTGATATCAATCTTGTCTCAATTGTGCGTATCACCTACTGATCCCGGAAGTGATATATGATGCACAGTGGACCCTAAAAATTAGAGGCCGACAGCATGTCATACATGATGGTACACTTCTTAATAATTCTCATTTCAAATTTCTATTGTAGACTCATCCTGTGTGTTCCATTCATAGTGAAAAAAAGGACAAGATGCTTATTGGTTCAGGAACAGAAACCCAAACTGCTCTGATGACAGATACCACATCAGTGCTATGCCTGCAATCCAATAACAATGCACCTTTTCAGAGCATTTACTCTGATGGCATTTCAAATGCTTCATAATTCAGGAAATGTTAATTTTGAGCTAGAAACATGGTGCACAGAAAGCAAAATAAAAATGGATCAGAGCAAAAGCTGAAAGTCCAAATTGGATGGAGGAGGCACTAAAGCCAGAAGTTTCTTGGTTCTACATAAAACTCTCTTTTCACCTTGCCATGTTTATGTCCATGCACCAATTACTGAGTAGTTTCTTTAGCTATCTATTTACCTTGCTGTAGGGAGGCATTTCTCTTAGTAGCTAATAAGCAACAAGGTACCTGCATCGCAGCAAAGAAATCAACCTGTTATAGACCATACAAAATCTGAAACTCAACGGAACTACATATATTGTCAAAAAGGTAACGTAAATCTACTGACCAAACTTAAGAATTATCAGCAGCCATCATCACAGATGAATTTACAAAGGGCTTTTTGCGTTGTTGCCCCTATTCTGGGACTCAATTACTCGTTTACCCTCGTTTTTTTCGTTTTGCTCGTTTGCCCCTGTTTTTTGAAAACGAAGCCGCTGGTTGCCCCTAATCCGTGAAGTGGACTTAACACCGTTAAGTCAAGGGTAAAAAGACTACAATGCCCTCAACATGAATACTAGTTTCAATTGCTCGTTTGCCCCTATTTTGTTTTGGCAGATTTACTTTGTCATGAACAAATAAGATGAATGGGTAGCCACTGATCTAGAATGGATGGCTCACGTTTTGCGTGTATGGGATAGGTATAATGTATTTCTTGGTGTATTTCTCATTTTATTTTTCTACAGAAAAACAGCAAGATGACATTTGTGGGCACTGCTCGTTCATTTCATTCAGAACAAAGCGGATCACAGAATGGCGGCCAGCGGCCGCTTGCTCTGCTGCGGCTGCGCACACGCAGGTGCACACCGGGAGGGGCGTCGGGGTAAGGGCGGCGCAGAGCGCTTGCACTAGCCTCGGTCATGCCCAGGACGGGGTAATGGAGCCGCCGCAGTTGTTGTGCGGACCTTGCTCATCGCAGCGGAGGGAGCTGCGGATGCCGATGCAGACGATGCAAAGGCACGCTCGGCCACCGTCGATCTGCGACGAGGAAGCGGATGCGAGGGGACTTGCGCGACCGTGCCCGGGAGCTTCTTCTCGTCCCGGACCCGGAACGTCCGGAGCGCGGACCTGGCGGCGGCGACGGCGCCGGAGATGGCCGCGAAGGGGTCGGACTCCGCGGCGCCCACCCGCTGCGCGCCCACTGCGGCGCTCGGCCGCTAGCCCAAGGCAGCCGGCCGCCCACCCGCCGCGCGCCCAGGCCGCCCGCCGAGACCGCGCGCCCAGGCCGCGCCCAGAACGCACGCCCAGGCCGCGGGTCGAGGCTGCGTAGCGAGGCCGCGGACCCGCCTGCCCAAGCTGCGCCGCCGGCCGCCGCCTGCCCAGGCCTGCCCTAACCCTAGACGGGGAATCGCGGGGACGGGAACCTGTTCGTCGCGTCGCTCTCGGTCCAGACGGGAAAGAAAGAAGTTGACGAAGGTAAAGAGATAAGGGGCAAAGCTGACGTCATCTAACAAATCTTCAAAACAGGGATAAGCGGAGGTTTCGTTTTAAAAAAACAGGGACAAACGAGCAAAACGCAAAAAACAGGGGCAAACGAGTAATTGAGTCCTAGAATAGGGGCAATAGCGCAAAAAGCCCATTTACAAAACTGTGAATTGTTTTTAGGAAACCCTCTGCGCTGCGGCATGTGTGAACTTGAGAAATGGCTTGAAATTTTACCAAAAACTTGAATTTTGCTATACCTTGAGAAAAAGAAGACGAGATTCCTTTCACATATAAAAAAGAAGAAAGAAGAGGATATTCGAATATTGGATTGGTAAGAGAGGAGAGAAGCAATTGCTAGTAGCTATTCGACGGAACCCCCAAGATTCCAAGAACGCAATAACCAGAGCATATCGGAAGAAGAACCAAACCAGTCGACCGTCGACAAACCAAGCAAATTCACTCGTCATCGGACAAAATGGGTTGGGTTTGTTTTGTTCAACCGCATTATTCAAGACGCAAGCTCGCAAATTTGCAAGAAATCGGAAAAAAATCAAGAACTCTGAACCGAATCGGTGAATTGGTGCGGAGACTCGAAACCAAACCTCCAATCATCTCCCTTCGGATCTCACGGCGACTGGAGGATTTGACGCTCCGATTCCTGCGGGCGGCGGGCCTCCTACCGTCGCAGTTGCAGCTCGCGGCGGTGGAGGTGTGGTTTTCTAGCTTGCTGCCTTTTGGAATGGGCCGAGAGGGAGGGGGAGGAAATGGATAGCCGGCTCCACTGCGCTGGGGCCACCGGTGCCGCCGCGGGCGTCCCTCGCTGGGGCGGCGGTGCTCTCGTCCAGACGGACGCGAGCGGCGCCCGCCCTAGCCGCCGGTCGCCCGCGCTGCCGCCTGGTGGCACGCTTGCCCCGCCTGCCTGCTCATCGGATGTCGTCGTGCCGCCTTCGTGGGGCGCCACCAAGCCAGATCCGTTGGGGGAACGAATGGATCCGGCCATGGAGTGCCTGGATCCAATCGTGGAGGCCACAAATCGACGTCAGACCGACAGTTGACCTCGGTGCCGGTGAGGGAAAGAGAGGAGCAAGCGAGAGAGACAGAGAGAGAAGCCACCTTCAATTGGGGCTACTTGCGCCAGAGTCCTCGTCGGCCGGCCGTGCATGAGCCGCCGCGTGGGGCTCGCGCCGGCGCCGGTGCCTATGCCAGGTCCTGCCCGCGCTGGCGGCCTCCACGCCAGCCGTCGGGGCGAGGGGTTCCGCTAGCCGATCGAGGCACACCGGAGCTCGCCCTAGCCGGTGTGGCGCCATTGGCGCTCTAGGTATGTCGCCGTCGGGAGAGTGAGAGAGAGCCGGGAGAGAGGAAGGAGAGAGCAGAGGAGCGGGGAGAGACTGGGGACAGGGGTGGGTAAGGTAGATATTTTTCACCGGACCAATCCGAGATCGACAACAACGAAGTGGACCGTACAGATGGCAAGAGCACACTGGCCACCGTTGGATTCACGTCTGGCGCTGTAAAAAAAATTTACTATCGTGGACACCACGGGGCCGCGGCAAGGCGTCCCGTTATGTACTCTTTAAACTTCATTCCCAAGACGAGATAAAGTCATTTCAAATATCACCAACTAATGTCTGTTTAAAAAAAAACAAACACCGCCGAATTTCTTGGTGGAGGATTTGGTTTACATGGTTCACATGGAACTGGACCTTAAATTCATTTTTTCAGCACAACTAAACTTCATTGCCAAGAGAAGGAGAGCAGCACTGGCAGACACACACAGAATAAACAGCTCCAACAAGTCAAAACTGAAAACCCTGAACATCACTCATGCTTCCTGATGCCATTTGGCGAGCAATAACAAAGCGTTAATCGCCATCAGCACCTGCTGCAGACTACTTGGTCGCAATCTTGTTCCATTCAAACTGACAGAAACTCAGCTGCAGAACCTAGTGATGGCAGTTGAAATGAGATGCCTCAAGTGTTCACGAAGCTGCAGCCAACTAAGAGGAACAAATTTTTACCAAATTTGTCCCTATTCTGTGATAATAGGAATGACCAGCAGTACAAAATTTAGACAAACACCATACCCTGTCAGAATGGACTTCAGAATACCTGTGCTTTTGAAGACTGAAACCTGCTATTCTTTTGAAGATATCAATGAAATTTATTTTTTTTCTTGAGGTATACTTGTGCGCAAACTAAGTAACCAAAATGGTCGTGGTCTTGTCCCCCACTACAATGGCTATGAAATTGAAGTCTTCACTTTTAACACTTCATGATTCATACACATTCAATGACACGAGTAACCATGACTGTCCATAGGAGTTCCCACTAGCCAACCTCATTTCGTTGCTAGGTTCAGCTCCGTGGTATAGCATGGACAGCTTCAGCGCAAAACTTGAACTGGCCCATAGTTTCTAACTCGATTACCAGTTTTGTCATCAAGAATTGCATAAACACAGTTTTTTTTTTAAACAAGATGCAAACACAATGATCGTGCGTTCAATGATCTTGTGCCCGATGGTTTCCAGATACACAAATACTTAGATATCTGCTACATTACATTGGTCCCTAAAGGGCATATCAGAACAGTTGCCCTCAACACGGCTCATGGTTATCAGAACAGTTTCCCTCAACACAGCTCATGCTAGCTTCCCTTTGCCCAAGCTCACACATGGTAATATTACATGTTACATATATCTTTAAGAGTGCTTTGCCCTGCTGCTACTACAGCATAGTTTTGAGAGTTCTTTGCACTGCAACTACTACAGCCGAGTCCATACAGCAAGTGATTTCACTGTAAGGTCCGATGTTTTAGGTGTGGCAACTGATGATAGCCTCCTCCCCAAAACTGATGACAATTGAGATTCCTGAAGTGTTAGCGAGGACACAACAAACCAAAAGGAATGAATTTCCACCCAGTTCTGTGGTAATAAGAGATTCGACCACCAGTTACAAAATACAGACAAGATCCACCTCCACACACATATGGATGTCTGAATTTCTACCCCGATCAGGAATAGGATGAGCGGGTATGTAGCACTCTTCTTCCAGAAATTGCATCACGTGTTCAATGATCTTGTGCCTAATGGTTTCAAGATCCACACATACATGGATGTTAGCTAGATTAGTTCCCAAAAGAAGACATCAGAACAGTGTTCTCAGGTAGAGTTCATGCTACATACGTTTGTTACTAGTCTACTGAACCTCCCTTACCAAAGTAGAGTTTCAGATAGTTTGAGAGAGTTTTTGGTGCAGCAACTGATGACAGCTTCTTCCCGCATCCAACTGCAGCAGCTATTTTCTTGTAGTGAAAAAACAAAATTAACTACAGTAAGTTACATTCAAAGTGACGAAAAGAAAGGATGGAACAGATGAAGTAGACAGTAAGTTATGAATTGCAAATGGAGTAAGTGAACCATCCTATAAAACAATCATAATGCTTTAGAAATCCATGGCCATGATCCAAACATAATTTGAGATGGTCACAACTCACAACAGTACCACACAGCAAAAGATAAATCTCCATCACCGTCACCCCTGCCCCCAATTTGACAATTACAGACAGCTGTAGTAGGTCGGTATCCAGGATAACGAGGGAATCTTTAGGCTGACTCGAGGGGCATCTTACCCGAAGGACCAGGGATTCCGTCAGTAGCAATCCGGCCCCCTACACAGGATTACACCCACGCGTACCACCGACCTCCGCACCATTATTGCCTCGCCTGAGAGATGCCGAAGTAGCCTGCAGCCTCGATTGCCTGTTTACATGCCAAGGTTTCCACCAGCAAGGCATCATGAACTGGACCAAGGTTCCCCGCCCCGGCCAAGATAGCAGAGCCCTCATGATCATGGGTTAAGCTTTTAAGCACAGTGCGAATGCATTACTAACACATGAGTGTACAACAGGATGCATCATTGCAACCAAACGTTATAACCAAGTGTGATTCGATCGATTCGTTGAACAAATAGCAGCAACCGGCAGCACAGGAATGTTGAACGCAAGTCTGCAGAGACTGAGGTTGCTGTGAGTATATCCTGGCCTTTATCACAGACACACGGTTAGTTGTAGTACTCCACTGACAGCATGAATCCAACTCCATTATACTTGCACATTTCAGTTGTTAGTAGGAGCTTATGGTATGAGCTCCGAAACAAAAACGACCCTTCATCTTTAGCACTTGCTTAACAAGCCTAAATACTAATGGTAGAATTTACAGAGTGAGGCTCCATTTTCAGCAAAGCACTTTCTCTTGGCACCTCCAGTTTTTAGGCCTCTCCAGTTTCACAATTACAGACACCTGACAAGACATCAGATTTCACAATCAAGGCTGTAGATACGAGCTAAACTGTGACAGTCAACACAACCAATTCGCATGCTTCACCTATGGGTCAGCTTTCACCTTCACATGATTTTGCTGACTTCTGAATGAGTTTTTTGTCTATAACATAAATAAACTCTATTTTCTAATCTGGAGCCTTTGCTTACTCAGCTATTAAGCGAAGGAACTTCAGCGCTTGACTTTAAACCCCTGAGCTTTTATTAAGTGACCCACTGAGCCATCACTATCTATGATCTGTGTAATTTGTTTGCAGACCGTGTAGGATACCAAGGTCAAAGAAATCAGATTGTCAGATTAGCATTTGATTTGTAATTCAGACCTATTCTATGTCCTTTGACTCAGGCTTTCAGCCAGGAACTACATTAACTAGTTTTTTTTTTTTTTTTTTTTTGAAGGTCACCGGGGGAGACGTTCCCCACCTGAATTTTTATTAATGGCCCGAAACGGCCCCAAAGATAGTTACATTTACAACATCACACAGGTGGTGACAAAGCTTTACAAATTTAGCGAAGGGCTAAAAAAGGACTTCGTGCTTTAACTTTGCCGTGCCGAATCAAAGATTTGACACCATTTGTCAGCAATGTCCTTTCTTTTTTCTTGAATCTCGGCTTCCACTGCGCCGCTGCCACCTTGCAGGCTATGAACACTTGATTAAGAGTTTGATTCTCATTTCTGAAAACCTTAGCATTTCTTGCCTTCCACAGCTGCCAGCAGGCAAGCGCGATGAAGGCAGAGAATTCCACTCCCGGGACTCCTCCTTGTGGACTGAGGCTGTGCAGGGTGCTTACATCTCGGCCGAGCATTGCGGGCGTATTCAGTTTTTCCCAAAATTGTTTTGCAAGCACACAGCCGCTGATAATGTGTTCAGGCGTCTCATCTGCCTGCTGACAAACCTCGCAAGTGCTGCCCTGTAAGACGTGTTTCCTCACTAGCACAGTGCGACACTGAATTCTTTTCTGCATAAGTAGCCACATGAACATTTGGACCCGCGGGGGGGCACAGTTTCACCAGATGAAGGTTGATTTGGTATTCTGTTGCTGCTGGCCACGACCTTTGAGCATGCAGTAGACGGCTCCAGTGTCAAGGGACGAGTCAATCCTGCAAAAAGGAGATGCTCGACGATCCGGCAACTGGGAGAGCTGAGTGGCTGCTACAATCTGCTGAGTTTGTTGTAGCTCCACTGCTGCTTGTTGGGATAGCCTGGCGACCAGATGCTGGTTGATGCCATCGGAGAAGAGTTGACTTACTGATATGTCTTTGCTGGTGCAGTGACTGAATAAGGCCGGGAAACTGTCCGCCAAGGATTCTTCACCATGCCACACGTCGAGCCAGAAGGAGGAGGTCTGTCCATCGCCCAGCATGACTGTGGTGATGGCCTGGTACAGCGGTAGCAGGGAGCGAAGTACCTCCCAGTGTTCTCCATGGACGTCTCCCTTCAGAGAAGAAATGGATGCCCTGCCCTGCACCCATTGCGCCCACGCCGAGGCTGAAGGTTGATGTAGCCTGTGAATAAGTTTGAGCAGCAGGCAGACGTTTTGTGTTCCCATGTCCTTGATCCCGAGTCCACCGAGGTCCTTGGGGACGCAGACCGTCGGCCAGGCAACAAGACAGGATGCCGGAGACGCCTTGCCCGACTTTTCTCCTGACCAAAGGAAAGCTCGCCTTTTCCGGTCCATTTGGTGGATCACCGAGGGGGGTAGCTGAAGTGAGCTCATGAAGTAAACTAGTTGGCAGTCCAAAACATAGTTGACAAGCACAGCCCTGCCCATCGGATTTAACAACTGCGCCTGCCACGAGCCAAGATATCTGTCCGTCTTCTGAATGTAAGGGGTGTAGGCTGACAGGGGCAGCTTGTGAATGGACAGAGGAAGGCCCAAGTATGGTTGTGGGAAGCTGTCTCTTTTGCAGCCGATCAGTTGAACACAGCCCTCCGTCAGGGAGTCATTCATATGGATAGGAACCAATGTGCTCTTTGCGTAGTTGATGTGAAGACCGGTCAGCGAGGCAAACCGGTCCAATATGTTCCGGAGTTCAGAAGCAGCATCCAGTTCACCCTTGAGGACGATGAGAGTATCATCGGCGTACTGTAACACCGCACAAGGTAGGCCATCTTCGGTTGGGTGACGGAGATTCCCGGATGCCCTGACCATACACTGGAGTGTTTCCGCAACCAGCAGGAACAGATACGGGGAGATTGGGTCCCCCTGACGCAGCCCTCTCTTGCAAGAGATCCAAGGACCCGGGCAGCCATTGACAAGGACAGCAGACTTGGAGGAGGCCAGAATGGCATGTATCCAGCTGATCCATTGTTCACTGAAGTTTCTTGCTCTCAGCACACAGAACATTCCCTCCCAGTTGACAGTGTCAAACGCTTTTGCGAAGTCTAATTTGAGTACCAGTGCCGGCCTCTTGCGCTTATGGCAGACTTGGATCAGTTCCGCGGCATAGACAAAAGTATCTGTGATTGACCGCCCTCTGATGAAACCCGTTTGGTTGATGTCAATAAGCCTTGGGATTTCATCTTGCAATCTTCGCGTTAGTACTTTGGACAGGATTTTGAGGCAGCAGTTCTGAAGACAGATTGGCCTGAAAGCATCCACGTCGACCGCTCCTGGTTTCTTCGGGAGTAAGACCATGTAGGAGCGGTTGATACAGTCAAGGTTGACGTCACTCCGATGAAAAGCAGCCATGAACTCCATGATTCTCTCCTTCACAGTACCCCATGCCGCCTTGTAGAAAGCAGGTCCGAACCCATATGGACCGGGCGCGCTATTGCGGTTCATGGACAGCATGGCCAGTTTTGTTTCAGCTTCAGAGAATTCAGCAATAAGACTTTCTCCTGGGTGTGCACAACCGTTGTACAGACTGGACAGGTTGACCGGTGCCGAGGCTCCTGCTACTCCGACAATTGATCTGAAGTAGGTGGTGAGGGCCTCAGTTTTGCCGCTGTGATTGACGATCTCAGTACCCTGTACTCTGACCATGCGGATGGAGTTGTGACGCAAACGTTGAGTTGCCTGTGCATGGTGAAATGCAGTGTTCGCATCGCCCTCACGTATGGCTCGGTGCTTGCTCCTTTGTTTCCAGTAGGCTGCTTTGTCCTTGATAGCCTGTTGCAGAGAGACTTGCGCCAAACGGCGCACCTGAAACTCTTCCTGTGAAAGCTGCCTAACCTCCTCAAAGTAATCAAATAGCTGAATAATGAATTGACAATTATGGATGAGTTGGGGTGGTGCCCTGATACACCGTGACCAAACCTTTGCAGCCGATCGAGCCGATTTGATGCACGCGGCCAGCTGCCCAGCCGCCTCAGTACGAGTTGGCGCCTGCTGCCAAGCCCCAAGAACCACCAGGAGGAAGTTTTGATGGTGTAGCCAGTGGTTTTCAAACCGGAAACCGCAAGATCTGGGAAGATTTGTGGAGAGGGACAGAAGGAGAGGTGTGTGATCAGAAGTTGGCTTGGGCAGAGAGGACAGGCAGGACATCGGGATCGCGAGGTTCAGAGTGTTGTCCGTGAAGACCCTGTCGAGTCTGGCGAGGATGGGGTTTTCTTGCATGTTGGACCAAGTGTATAAGCGGTCTGAAAGCTCAATCTCGGAGACACCAAGCTCCTGAATGGTGTCGTTGAAAGCAGAAGCGAGGGAGGGGTTGATTTGGCCATTGTTCTTGTCAGAGGCGGACCTGACCAGGTTGAAGTCGCCCAGAATGATCCAAGGCCCATGGATCAGAGGGGGGAGTTCAGCAATGCCACGAAGGAAAGGAAGGGAGCTCTGATGGTCCGAGGGGCCATACGTGTTGGTGATTGTGAAATCTAGGTTCGAGGCATTGCAGGAGAAAGCAGAAGTGAGAGTATGAGGTTTGGTGAAGAAATTTTGAAGGGAAAAGAGGGCCGGGTCCCAGGCTGTCAAGATGCCCCCTCTAGAGCCGTCCGCCGGAGCGAACACGAAGGAGCTTGACATATTAACAGGCAGGAAGGATTTTGCTTTAAAAATGTCAATTGAGGCTAGTTTTGTTTCCTGGATGCAAATGATCGACGGATTAACATCACAAAAAGCATTGCGTACAATTGAGCACTTGTCCGAGTCGCCTAGACCACGCACGTTCCAGGACACAATAATAACCGATCGATTGTTCGAATTCATGGATAAAGGGTACAGCACCAGGCGTTCACGGCCAGCAGGCCAAGTTCAAGCAACTGAAACGAAGAACAAAGCAAGAAACGCAACCCACTAAAACATGATACAAGCGCACCTAGCACAAAGCCCCAGCGACCGTTGGGGTGGAAGCACAAGCCGCCGAAAGCAAGCTCGCCGGCGTCAATCATTCGGCCACGTCGGTCACCGCGCCGACGACGTCGACGTTCCTGCAGCTCAGCTTTGCAGCATCCACCATCCTGCGCAGGTCAGTCACCCGGATGGGCAGCAGGTTGCGAGAAAGGATGTTCTTCTTGGTGACAAGCTTCTTGAGGCCGGTCGAGCAGCTAGCCAGGGAGTTCATCAGCGCCTTGCGCTGAACAGCCTGCGCAGTCATGTCCACATACATGACCGGGGCCTTGGCCGCAAGCCTGGAGCTGCGGCGTTGGGGTGCAGCCGCCACCGTGCGCACACGACGGCGACTGGGCGCCACAGGAACAGCGGCACGGGGGCGAACCCTGGTACGGCGGTAGGTGATGATGGGCTGACGCGCGGGTGACGCCGCCGAGGCCAGCGAGGGGGGGGAGCGACCTGCCCCTCCACGACCTCCGGCGTGTCCACGTCGCCGGACACGAAGGAGTCCCGCGTCGTGGCCAGCGAAGGAGGGGGGGCGACTAGTCCCGCCTCTGCCACCGGAGTGTCCGAGACGTCGGACACGGAGGAGTCCGAGGTCGAGGAGTCCAGGCCGGCAGCAGAGGAGGAAGGCGGTGAGGCGATGGCACACGCAAGGACCAGGGCCAGACCCAGGACCCCCACCGCGGGCAACGCGGACGCGACCTGCAGCTGCAAAGCGTGCTGCTCACCTGTTGTGACCGGCCCACGTTGGGGTGGGTAAGCGTCGTTGAGGAAGTGAGGCAAGGGGCGGCGCTGTTGCTCCAGGCGAGAAGGCCCCATCGGCCCAAGGCTAGGCCCACGTTCCGGGGGCGGAGGCGGCCCGAAAAAGCTTGCCAGGTTGCCCCGGCCATCAAGCTGGTATCGCCTGGGCCAAACCCGGATAGGAAGAATCTTGGCCACAGCCCCCTCCCGTCCGACCCCGAGCTTGGACGAGATCCTGACCTCGAACGGGATCTCCAGGCGATCATTGACTTCCAGCAACAGGCGAAGAGGCGCGAAGTCGTCGCCAGTCATGCTGTAGGGGTCGATCTCGGCCACATTGCTAAACCCCGAGAAACACTGCTTGATCTTGCCCTCGTACCAATGCTCGTTGGGGAAGTCCACAACGGCGACGAAGGCGAGCCAAGTGGGGATGCGAAAGTATCTGTTGTTGGTGTCCTCCGGCTTCTGGAGGAAAATCTCGTGCCCATCCACGTTGATGGGACTGTGCAGGCTCAAAGCGTCCCGCTCCCCCAGGCTGCCACAGCGAAGCAGCATGGCACCCCTGGAGGACGGGAGCAGGTCAACCGGCATGAGGGGCACGACAGAGCGCAGCGCCGCGTGGAGAACGGCACTGACCTTGTCCGCCGGCGCCGGGGGCTCGATGTAGGCGAAGAGGAGCTTCTCCGTGAGCTCAGGGCGGCCTGGGGAGACCCAAGCGTCCACCGAGCGTGTGCGGCCCTCCTGCCACTCTGGGCTGCCGTCGGAGGAGCTGTCAAGCTCCCCACTCTCCACCTCCTCCTCCGAGCTCCGGGACGCGTCCAGGCCGACGTCGACCCCACGACCGGGTCGCGGCGATCCCCCGCACCGGGAGGGGCGGGGGCAAGCCGTGGTGAGGGGGCAGCAGAGGGGGTGGTGGGGGAGGTGAGCGGTAGGCCGGGCCGGAGGACTCGGACGAGGCGAAGGACAGGCTGCCATCCGCCGGCCCATCCTCGCTGCCGACCATGAAGCGGTTCAGGAAGCGCGGCGAGGTCAGCCGGGCCTCCGAAGCCGAGAACAGGTGCTGGAACGGCTGGTAGCTGAGGACCTCCTCGTCCGGCGCCGCATCGAGCCGCGGACCCGCAGAAGAGGAGGCGACCATGTTGGCGGGAGCGTAGGCCTCCGTGGCGGGGAAGGGGAAGTCGACGGCCGGCGGGGCAGAAGGAGGAGGCGGCGGTGGAGCGAGCGGCGCAGGCTGGGCAGTAGGCGAGGCGGAGGGTGGCACGGTCTCCGGCGCGCCGGAGATGGGACAGGGCGCCGGCATGCGCCGCGCACGGCGGCGGAGGAGGCGGCAGAACGGCATCTTGCAGGCACGACTGCGGTGACCGGAACGTAGACAGAGACGGCAGCGAACCGGGTCGCGGCAGTCCTTCACGCGGTGGTCGGGTGCAAGGCAGCGGAAACAGCCGTTTGAGGCGGAGAGGGGTTTTAGGGTTTTGAAAACGGGAGGCTGGGGGGAGGGAGGAGTAAGGGCTACTTGAAGGAAGGAACGGGCCGGTTGATGGGCAGTGAATGCACCATCCCGCGGCGTGGCGGAGCCATGCTTCTGTGAGCCCTCCATAACTGCCACAGGATGAGGGACAAGACCGGCCGCCGCTCCCTGGGCATCCGGCAAAATGAGGCGGCAGGAGTACATGGGCAGGATGTTCAAAAGATTTTCTGGAACAGTGCCCAGGCGTATCCCCCTGAAGCCAGCGCAATTCAGGGGTGGACCACACACAGGATCAGCCGACGTATAGAGGGTGGATGGCACTGCAGCCACGACCGGCTGGGGAGCAGTCACTGCAGCCACGGCAGGCTGGCTGAACGTAGGGAGGCGCCGGGCGGCCGCCCTAGCCGCCGCCAGGGTCGGATGGAAGAAAAACTCAACGGTGTTGAAGCGAAAAACACCACGAACGGCAAGCACGTTAGCCATGTTCTGACTTGAAACGAAAAATTTGAACACACCCTCACCCACGCGAGCGATCCTAAGGCGACCCGGACGAGGGGCCAAGAGATGATGCAACACATTTTTGATGAAAAATCCATTGAAACGAGGATCGCGAGAGGGAGGGGTAACCCAGACCGGAGCTGGGGCGGCAGAAGGAGCGAGAAGGTTTGGTACCACCGTATCGTAGAAGTCCGAGAGCAGCGGGTTCGGGAGATCGTCGCGCCCGGCGAGACAGCAGCGGCGTCGGGGCAGCACGAGGAGGCCGGGCAGCACGGCCGGCGGCAGCAGATCGACGCCGAGCAGGCGGCACCGGAGGCACACGGGCAGTATCGGGGCTGGGCTGGGTGGCGGGGGTGGAGGCGGGGTTGGGGGAGGCGGGTGCGAGGGCGGGGAGGGGGAGGAGGCACCGGGGGGGGGAGGTGGTGGTGGGGGTGGGTACGGGGGAGGAGGAGGGGGAGGCGGCGGCGAGGGGGGCGGAGGAGGATGGGGCTGGGCGGGGTCGCCGACGCCGTCGCCCACGGGGTCGCGCCGCGTGGGAGACGAGGCTAGACATCCGAGTTCCAATTTTTGGACATTTGATTCCCGCTACCCATACCTGGGGAGATATCCATTAACTAGTTGCCCATTTGCACTTTTGGGCTTCGGCTAACTAAAGAACATGATTTGCCTTTAGGCCAAATTTTCCCCCCACACATTCTCAACAACTATCAGGAGCTAGCTATCATTAGCAGTAAATAGAATGTAAAATGTTATTCAATAGGATTGTGCTCTGCAAGCATACCTGAGAATTAGGGATGGAGCACGCTTCAACAAAATATGAAAATGTGCACAATGTATCTTGAGTCCTCTGTTGTTCTGACACTGCTCCTGAAGAGCAAACTGATGGCTGTCTAACTGATATACAGAATATTAATTATTCAAAAACTGTTACTCGTGTGCGTGGATATTTCTTAATCTTTCGGTTCTGCAACGTTACTCTCCAGTCAGTCTGCATGTCGAGTTCCATGAGTTTTCTTTTGTAACTGAACCAAAATAATCAGTAGTTTATTTGCACAAAAACATTGGAGAGGATGCACTGAGGATGGCACAAAAACATCAAGCCTTTTTTTTCCTTCCTCGGTTCTCATTTTCAAAACAAAAGATATCACAGCAAACTAAAGCTAGGCAAAATTAACATGGCACAATTGCATCGTTTAAATTTCATGTGGTAGTTTTATTGAGCAGAGATAATCAGGTATCTGCTCTCAAGGCCCAACCCAATCAGGTTGAGGGCGGTTCTCATTGAGAAGCAGGGCCTAGGAGATATCCCCTCCACAAAGTTGATGTTGAACAAGTCCACAGTCAAACATTTGTTTAGAACAAATATATCACTTGTTAGTTGCAAAGGAGAGCAATGGTAATAGGATCATGCTGGCGAGATAACAAGATCTATGTAATAATGTGTATCCGTGCGTCGGTGTAGCATTTCAGCAAGAGATAACCGAAGAGAGAGAGAAAAAAGATTAAAATCTCCATGCTCATGCCTAAGGCTACTCTGTAGTCTCCTAAATTGAGATAGTTACTTGAACTATCATCAACTCATACCATATAAAAGTTTTAATTATTTTGTAGGCTATTGTGTATGTGGTTGCAATCTAGAGCTTTTATTCAAGATAAGAGCTCTTTAGTCTATTCACTTCATATGCATATTTGCTTACTTCAGCAAGGAAATGGGCTGATGTTCAGCATAACCAAGATTCATACATTGTAATGGCATTTGATGACCCAGACAATACATGAGTTACCATGAAACAATGTTGCACCCTTGTTCAATTCAGATGGGAACTCAAGTGCTCAACCAACTAATAACTAATGAATGTTCAGGATAAAGACACAAACAAAAATGACCTGTATCTAGTCCTGTCATAAGCAGAGCATTCCCGATGAGTACAAGGTCAAGACAAACACCTTACTCTAGTGGAACAAATTTTACAATTCTATTTGTAATCAAGATTAAATATCATATGCACTCAAGTGAAAATTATTGTATTGTTATTCTTTTATGGTATAAGTTTTTTTCGTGAGGTTCACCCATGCACAGGCTGCATTATTACAATTCATCAAACAAGGTTGTACTCAGTACTACTTTCAGCATTTTTCCGTGCACATGCTAGGAACTGATAAGTCGTAAGTGTTCAAATTTCAGTTTAACTTTGTACTTTCAATACACATCCTCACATAGTTTGTTCACACGGTAAGTAAACTTGGAGAATATTCAAAGTACTTCTAAGCAGTCTTGTTAAGTAGTTTTACACAGTAAAACTGAGAGTGTGATCAATGGACCTATCTTAACTAACAAGATGCTGCACAGATTTGAATAAATAACATGTACTACATACTGGGAACTTGATTTTTTCGTCAGTGCACAAAATGGTATCATCCTGTATAGTTAGGTTGTACAGAGATTATAGAGATTTATAATTTGAACCCTGTCTTGTTTGGATGTACTGCAAGAGTGAGATTGAATTGTTTGACAAGGTTTACCCCTTTGCTGTTATGGGGCGCACACAATGCGCCCTTGTGTGTAAAAATACAATCAACCTAATGGCTTTCTAATTAATCAAGAACATTGAGGTGAGCCTTTTATTTGTACCCCCATTGATTCATCAAAAACAAAATGTATGCCAAGTTTAAAAGCTGTAACAAGTTATGACATGTGCAGCAAGAAGCATTTGCTTGATCAATGTATATCTACTCTAGTGACTAGTGACCACATTGTCAAACAATCTCTTCAAAGTTCCGACCACTGTCCAGTTTCCAACATTAAACTAAACAAGTCCCTAGTTATCCAACCAATGCAATTAGAATCCGCAAGATATTAAACCAAAATAATGATGTAAGAACAACATTAAGCATATGAAATTGCAGTGCTATGATCATAATGATTATATTTTTGGGCCTAAAGACTTTCGAAATGAACAATTAATATGCAGATTTCAGGCTTTCATGGCAAGCAGAGTACATATAATCCAGCTTACACACAAGCCCAGTCAAACATCGAAGCTGCGATCAACCCAAAAAGCTTAAAAGGAATTCCAACCTAAAAAAATACAGAAGCCTTTGCAGGCTTGCACCAATCTCAGTAAAGCTAATAATGCTATATTACTATCATGTGATTTAGTATTAGTACTACCTAATTTTCCCCTTGATAAAGCAGTTCTGACATAAGTTCCTTGAGTTTTTCATTCATTTGAGTCAGCCTCACTTGGTCCCACGCCCCTAAAAGATGCTCCCAGTGCTGCAAAAATTTACAAGTTTTGAGAAATAAAACAACAGCAGATGACTTAAAAATCAAATTGTCCTTTGATGAACACTTCCTGCTCACAAATCAAACAGTAGAAATTCACAGCAGCAGCAGTTGACTAAAATACTAGCACATACTCAGTTAGAATCTAGTTCAAGATAAATATGTCCACCATTTTAGTACCAATATCGCCATGTATTTCTATTTTGTTAATTCATATTGATGGATCGGGGCTAATGAAATGGAGGGGCAGGACTAAAAGTAGGCACAACAATCTGGAGTATAGACGGTGATTAAAGTAATGAACTTGCTGGCCAAGATGACTACTTTATCAAGACTCTATCATCCAAGTAAAATAACATGCATATAACACATAAATAAATTCCAAGGAACATTGAATTGGTTTCAAAGATAATCCATAATCAAAAGATTTAGATAGTATTAACCCAATTTAATATCAGATTGACCATCAAGATTTTACATTAGTAACGATAAGAGAGTACTACTCAACATGATTACAAAACAAAACTAAGTAGAGTTGTACCTGGAGTGTAGAAGGTCATGAAAGGCAAGGCCTTGTCCACCATTATATCCTTCGATACTTTCTTCACTTTTTTTGTGTTTAGATCAACTGTAAAGTGCACATTATCCGCCATTAAGAAAATGACACCGGCCCCATCCGCAAAGCCAATGATGTGAGGTGAGGCCCAGATGGCATTGCTAAGGAGCAGCATTTTAAGGTCAATGACTCTCTCTGGTGTCCATCGTCGTGTCCATCGACCATGTACATTAGGACCGTCATCCCACGACCACATGTACAGTTTTGATCTATCTACGACTGTGTATCGCAGCCTACCATCCTCTGTGGTTGTGAGCACATAAGGGAACACAAGGATGTGGTCAAATGGTATGGAAATCACAGATGTTTCATGCAAGCATAAATCGTACTTGAGAGCTGTGTCTGAGTCCTCTGACGCAAAGTAGAGCGAATTCCCAACGTGCGCACAGGGCAAGGAAGTGATGCTGACATAGTGAGCAGGGTGAAGCAGAGGGAAGATTTTGTCACTCCAAGTGCTAGAATCAGATGAGTAGGTTGAGATGAACAGATTGTCGATGCACTTGGAGTCCACGAAGACGACAATGAAGGGTTCACGGTGGCAGTCTAGGTGGTCGCAGGCGCCGTCGGCGGCACATAGAACCGCCCCGTTCCAGCCATAGGACCAGCGGGTCGCCTCCCTCCACTGAGTGGGGAGGGGCAGTTCCTTCAGCTCGTCCGAGACAGGGTCCCAAACCACGAGGACACTCTCCTCCGAGGCTTTACCGGGGCACTGCAGGAGCACACGACCATGGCGGGCATCGATTGCCCGGCAGTGGCGGAGGTCGGCTCGCGGCGAGTAAAAGGTGGATGTGGGCACGAACCGGGCTGTTTTGATGGTGTCTCCGGCGGTCATGCTGCAGAAGAATCCTAGCATGGGTGGTGTGCGGTGGTGGAACTCGCAGGACCTGAGGTGGAACTCGCGGAACCTGCGGCGGAAGCGGGGCTCGGAGATGAGGCGGCACCATTGCTTGCAGACAAGGGCGGCGCGGACGAAGCTCATTGGTTCGGAGGGCGGGAAGCGGAGGAGGATCTCCTCGACGAGATCCTCCGTCAACTCAGGCGCCGTGGTGCTAGTGCTAGGGTTTGGTCTGAAGGGGCACTGACCCATGGCGTGTGCTCGTGCTTCGGCCAAAGGGCCCAACCCAATAAAATTGAGTACCCAATCAAATTACGTTTCGTACTTTTTTTTCTTGAAACTTGTTGGCCGTGGGAGGCTACAAAAGGAATATGGGATTGATCGTTGTAGCCGAGAGTTGAGTAGCATAGGCAAAAGAGATGACGTGATAATACGGTTTTACTGGGTCATATTAGATTTATGCGTGCGCTGTCGCAAAAAAAAAAAAAACGTGCGTTGATGCAGCATTGGGGTCTACAACACAGTTTAGTCATAAAAGCTCATTGTTCATGTTTCCATTCTTGTTACAAAGTACTCTTTGTACATGCCAAAGAATTCATCTATTCATTTATCTTCAGCTTGAGTGATATATGATTTCAAATATCACCACCTATTGTTCGTTAAAAAAAAGAGCCCTTTTACAATGGTTGGAAAGGCATCTAAATGCCTCTTAATGCCTCTTGATGCCTCCACAAACTAATTATTTTCGTTAATTAATTTTATGAAGGGTACTATGGTCTTTTAGCATATGTAATCGAACCCCACCCCGGCCCACCTCCCGGCCCGCCCAAGAGCGACGTGCTCGCTATCGCGACGCGATAGCCACCGCCGCCGCCACGCCACAGTTCGACCTGCTCTCCCTCGCGACCTGTCCCTCTCGACAGCGGCCGCCGCCGCCGCCGCCGCTGCCCTCGCAGCCCTCGCACGGTCGCCTGCTCCCCATCGGTCGCCGCTGCTCCCCATCGGTCCTCGCTGCCCTCTCCATCGGTCGCCGCTGCAGCTGTCCTTCCCCTTCCCCTCCTCCCCGGCACCGGCCTGACGCGAGCAGCACTGCACCCGCGCCCCGTGCCCACGCCGGCGCCGTCGTCACAGCTGTGGAGGACGTTCTTGGCTCCCCCCGTTCGCCCTGGTTCCGATCTAGATCGAACCGAAGAAGGCAAGGTTCCCATCCTCTAGATTTGCATTTGATTTATCTCATATACCATGAATTGGGAATGCATCAATGCGTTTGTTTTGAGTATAATGTGTCAATCGAAATACATATATTCCTGAAATTTGTATGCAGCAGATTGATGTTCTTAACGAAATTAAAAGTAGCTCTGAAAAGTCAGTAAGCACTGTTTGAGCATTATATATGTAGCACTGCAACTGACTTGCAAGTACTTGGCCTACTTGCGAATATTAAACCCACGGTATTAGTGCTTCTAGTGCTCTGTACTTAGCTAACTGAAGCTTATTGTACTCAGATTCAAGTTCTATTGTACCATGAATTGTTTAGTAGGTGTTCTGTAATTTGGAGAAATAGCTTAAACAACCAGTTAACTTTACTAGCTGAATAGTCCCCTGAACATTATTATGCATACACTCTTAACTGGAAGAACAGTACTTCAATTGTTTCTCTTCCAACACAAAGGGGCAAATAGAGAAATTTCATGATGAATTATGTCGGCAAACTGAAAGTGCAAATAGCTTACACATTTTTCAAGTACAGATATAGTTTCCTGGCACCTCCTCAGGGTCTTAGCATTGATACTATTCTGCCAGCACCACATTTTTGTTATCATGCCCAGCCTTCCAGGAGTCGATGACTTCCACGCTTTAATATAAAACTGGGAGCTGATGGGAACATGTTTTCTTGTTTCTTTGATGCAGCCTATCTAACCGTACTTTAATATAGTACCTATTTCTGGAATTAGGAGTTGCATGTTGGGATCACTACATGTTGTATTTCCTCTGTACATCATAACCTTATAACTTGCTCATCCATTTGTGCAGGAGGAAATGTCGTGTCTTGAGTACAATGAAATTGTAAGGAAGACATTTCGTAGCGAGCAAGAAGGAACGCTGTTCTACAACAGATACGCCAGGGGGAAAGGATTTAGTGTGAGGAAAAGCTATTGTGAGTGTAACAATGGCAAAACTGAGAGGATCCTTCGGAGGTTAGTTTGCAGCTGTGAAGGTTTCCGCGAAGAGAAGGAGCTGATGAGGGAGGATAAGCAGCGGAAGCCGCGGAACATTACTCGTGTTGGCTGTCATGCTAGAATGGTGATTGCACTGGACCGGAACACACTATTGTGGCATGTGAAGGAATTCATCTATGAGCACAACCATCCGATGGTGGATCAAGATCTTGCTTGTTTTCTGCGTTCACATAGAGGAATCAGCGATGAGAAGAAAGCTGAAATTGTGGCGATGCGTGCATTGCTGGGATCCGCAAACACCGATAATGGATGTTATGGAAGTGCAGTACGGTGGGTATGACAAGGTTGGATTTACAAGAAGGGACTTGTATAATTTCTGCCATCTCAATAAGGTGAAGTCACTTGCTGCTGGTGATGCTCAAACAGTCCTCGGTTACCTGAGAGGAGAAAGATTTAGGGATCCCGATTTCTTCTTCGACTACAAGACTGATGAGAAAGGGCACCTCACGGGGCTGCTGTGGTGTGATTGTCAATGTCGGCCACGGTGGCCGTGGCAGCAGCCACCGCGCCGGCGTCGAAGGCGAGGGGTCCCCGTCATTGGTGACGAGTATCTGGATGCCCGCCGCGCTGCGGATGGAGGAATTGGCGGCAGTGGCCGCAGGGCATGGTTGCCGGCGAGGTGGTGTCTACTGGCTAGGGGCGGGCTGATCGACGGCGGCGGCGGAAAACATCGGCACGACATGAACCCTAGCGAGAGAGACAATGAACGTAAATTAAAATTAAAATTGTTCATCTTTTTTAATAAAGAAAATACTAGTCAAACATCAAAATTACAATTATAAAAGTACTTTTCTACCCTTGGTAAAAAAATAAACTACAAAAAAGCCATTTTGAGTCTTTTATTGGAGTCCTAATTTCCCCCCAAATCTGAGGCATCTAGATGCCTCATGACTAATGGGCCCACAGATCATAGACACACCAAATGCCTCTTGATGCCTAGGCATTGATGCCTCATGACTAATGGGCCCACAAATCATAGACACACCAAATGCCTCTTGATGCCTCTCCAACCATTGTAAATTTGCTCTAAAAAAAATGGTCACCAACTAACACTAGCGGATTTTTTGTGCAGGATGTGCTTCAGATTGCAAATTTTTTTAACTCAAGTGAGATGATGTTTTCATTTTCAATTCATTCACCATGCAGACACCTATATATACAGCTGTGCTTGTTAAACTGAACCTGAACTGAATGGCACTCCCCGATGCTTGTTCACTGAAACTGAACGTCAGATTCATTTTTCAGCATAGCCAACCTCAGGATGGCATTGCTTGTGCTTCAGGATGGCATTCGATGAACAATGACAGAGCATAGTAATTCAACATAACCCCACCTGCTGCTACTTTGGCAATCTCGTTCCATTCAAACAGACTCGACCATAGAACTTGCAGATGACAATTGAAATTCCTCAAGTGTCAGCAAAAAGACTCGACTGCAGAACCTATTGCTGATCACTCAAGGCATCCCATCTAGGCCTATCATCTTTAGATGGCACTCCTATCACGGCAGAAATATAAAAGTTTTTAAAGTAGCATCAGATGGTTGATGAGTGAGGAATCATAGTTGCCGAAACTAAATGTCTGTTTCAGATTTCTACAACCACAAGGTTTGGGAGGTTGCTAATAATGGCTAACCAAAAAGATAAAGGACAGTAGCTTATTATCAACAGCTCTAGAAATTATTAACCACACTTGATCAGTGAGAGAAGATGAATTCATAACTCCAGAATAACATTCTTTGTTTAGCATAGGTATCATCATCAATATTTATATATCGTTAAGTCAAAATCATTGATAGCTAAGAAATGTACAGGTTTTCATGAAGGCAAAATCACACCTTCCTATCCAACCTTAAATTTGGAGGCATAATTTATAATCTGCCACGCAATTTGGTTACCTCAAATCCAAAATCGCCTATGTCAGCATGACAATGAGTACAGATGAAGTAGGATATTGCAATGCTTAAAGGCAAGCCCATGACCCTCTGACAGAGCTAAACAAGTTGAGAGAAAAGCAATGCTTTAAAGGTGGTAATAAGGCAAGGCAAGCGACCCCCTTCCAGCCGCCTAGGTGACGCCATATAAACATATTAATATATAAGTTAACTAAAAACTCAGAAGCAAAATAGACATTGATATTGCCAATTCTTATAATGTAATATAGTAACAAGCGGTGCTACTAGACTACTAGTGCACAACATCAAGTAGTAAGATAGCAACTCTGAGATCTCTCTCTCTCTCTCTTAATGACCATAAACTAGTTTATAGTGACATGATGTAATGCACTGCTGCTAGCACAGAACTGAAATCTCTAATCAATGTCATCTAGGGACGCTTGCCTTCTCCTTCTGTTAGTTTCCAAGTCATCTCTCATCTGCTTATCTCCAAAGCCACCAGATACTTTGCTATCAACTGTGAAAACAAAGAATAAAAGAACTAATAAAGAACAACACATGGAAAGGAAGCAGCAGTACAGTCCACTCTGCATCTGTGAACCAGAGTAGCAGGGGCAAAAACAGAGCAGCAGCCAGTAGGGATTGAAACAGAGCATCAGGGAACAAAGCAAGCAAGCTTCGACCTTCAAGAGAGGAGAGAAGATAGGAAGAGGGAGGGGAAAAAAAGACAGAAACACCTGACCCCTGACGCCCAGCCCTTAGGCAACGCCTTTAAAACACACAGCTCTCCTGAGTGTTGAGGGGAAAAAAGATAAAAACAAGCAACAGTTGCACTAATGCTAAAGAGCTGTCAAACATATACAACATGAGATTCATAATTATCACTACAAAATTTCACCTTGATTGGGAAGTTTAGTGGCCACAAATAACTGCCCACCACTTGAAGCACCCACTCTTGGTCCATCCTTTCCTTTCCTCACTGCCATTACTGCAGGAATGCAAAAGGTTTGAAAGTAACATGAGCTGGCAGAGGAACCGATGGATTTGCTAAAACTGAGCACTTGTTTTCACAATTTGACCCACCACAAGTTTTAACAGGTTGCGACTAATAACTAACGAAAAAGGTAACTAACACTAACTTATTATCTGCAGCTCTAGAGGGTATTAACCATGGTTGATCAGAAGAACAAATGAACCCATAAGAGAAGAACAGTATCTATTAAGCATAGGTATCATCATCCACATTTCTATGTTCTTAAATGACAGCCAATCATAGCAAAGCAATGTACAAGGTTTCAGGAAGATAGAAGATTGAGTTCGGAATTCCAGGTAGTCATGTACGCAGTGGCTTCCCTCCTTTTCGATACCTTCATGTCATAGCATAAATTTGGAAACATAATTTATAATTTATAATTTGCCACAGAGTTTGGTGACGCTCAGGATTTTATATAACCAGAGGTGAACCCAAATAACATAAGTTACAATTTTGCACACAACTATGGCACTGAGGATTTATTTCAGTGAGGCAAATCCTGAACCAACGTATGAATAGTATGCTTTGTTATCAGCTGCCCCAAATTTTGATCAGTTGTCCAGACAGCAATATTATCCATATCAGGCACAACTAATGAATTAGTCATGCATATCTAATGACGTCCAAGGATATTCCGATGCAAAAACATTTTTATGGAGTGACACAGATGATGTTGCATGTCATAAACACATCATTGTTGAAGAAAGTTAAGTCGATAATGGAATAAGGATGATCAGGATGTCTAAGAAAAGTACCTGGAGTGCAGAAGTTGATGTAGGGAACAATGCGGGAGATGCATGCTGTCTTATAGAATACCTTAACCTGAGCAGACCTTATGTCGACACTCAAGATTCCATTATCTCCAGCGTTCATGAAAACAAGACCAACGTCTCCTGCAAAGCCGATCAAAAAAGGTGGGATGGTCGTTGGGACATAATTACCACATTTTTCCAGATCAATGATTTTCATTCCTCCCCATCCAAATTCTTGGTCTGTTGACAGTACGTAAAGTGTAGACTGACGCAGTACTACTAGTCCCAGCTGCCCGTCCTCCATGGTGGTGAGTTCAACACGCTCAGAGTGAGTGGATTCCTCACGCGAGAGCAGAGGCGGTGGCTCCATCACAGAAAACTCCCGTGTGCCCAAATCATACCTGAGGATTTTATTTCCCTTGGCTAACATATAGTACAGCGCATTGCCCACATGAGTGCTCTGATTCTCATTGTACTCATCAAGACGGCAGGCCCAACCGAGGTGCCGAGCAAAGGTGATTTCGCTCCACGCACCATCCTGCGATGAGTACAGGCACGAAAACATACCGTTTGTGTAGTTACCAATAACAACCACAACAAAGTGTCCATGGTGGCAATCAAGGTGGTCGCACGAGCCGCCGGCGGCGGCGGCACATCGCACCATGCCTTTCCAGATCCACTCTTCGCAGAAGCCCTTTGGCGGCGTCGGCAGCACCACCCGGTGGCCCGAGACAGGGTACCAGACGGCGAGGCCAAACCTGGGTAGCACGATGTTGAACATCACCGGGGAGGCGCGGAGGAGGACGTGGCCGTGGCGCGCGTCCTCCGGACGAAGCTGCTGGAGAAGCCGCCGCCGTCCCTGTGGTCGCAGAAGAAGCCTAGCGTCGGGGGAACGCGGTGGCGGGCGCGGTACCTGCGGCGGAAGCCGGAGTCGGTGACGAGGCGGCACCACCGCTTCTGGGCGACGGCGGTCGCCGGGTCGGACGGCGGGATGCGGAGGAGAATCTCCTCCACGAGCTCGTCCGGCAGCGGTGCCGCCGGCGGCGGTCCCATGCTGGTTGGTTCGCTTGGTGGGCCGGTGGCGAGGGTTTCGATTTCGACTACCGTCGGTGGGGGAGAGTGGGAGACTGACCAAGGGAACGGGCTCAACCAGGCAGCTCGTGGAGGTGGAGCTGCTCTGCCAGGTGGGGCCAGTGGAGGAATTTGGCTGCCCTATACTCCGTGGTGCACAGGAGATGTTTATTTTCCTTTTTAAAAAAGAGCTGTCCATCTGCTTTTTACTATTTTCTGACTACTAAATCTCTTCTCTCATCTCACAATCTTCAACTAAAAAGAGTAAAAATAAGACCATCATTTGGTGCATAAAAATTTTCTCCTCAATTGATGGGTTTGCCCTTGCGATACCCGCCCACTAAAAAGCAAACTGCCGTCCTATGTTTGCACCCCTATCATGCCTATCCGGCCATGATTGGGATTGAAGGTTTCCTCAATAGGTGCATGGTTCTGCCCACGTTAAGCTGCATGCATGGCATGTACCATTAGCGATTGCTGACTTTGTTTTCCTTTTCTTGAATGAGTCCTTAATTATCTTATTTCCTCGTACTTGTACAGGTCATTTGAATACGTGATTGTTTGTTGTCAAGCAATTAATATATGGTTTCCAAATCAATCATACACATATCATCTCTGCTCTACTCTTTTTTCTGTACAACACGTGAAGGATTTTCGTCCACCTGCGTTCTTCACCGCGTGCCAATAATCGCCCCAATGCAAAGTCGATAACTCGCAAAAATCAGCACCCTCACAAAATTAGCAGCACGCAAGATCAGGTCCACTATCAAAAGATCGGCGGCACCATTTCCATCTATTGCTGTGATTGCTCAAATTAGAGAGTCGCAGAATTCAAGGCCCCATACTGCTCCTGTTGCCTCGACGCTGCTGGTGTGTGCCCGGTCAGGGTGCCTCGCCGGCAACGACCACCCACCACGAGCCAGATCACAATTTGTCTTCCAAGAGCACCCAAACCCAAAACTTCACCCAAATCCTTGACCCAATTTCTTTGCAAAGTAGTTGAGCCGTCGTTAGACTTGTTACAAATCTTTAACACGTCCTCAACAGGCCTAGTAATAGTAATGAACAAGTTAAGAAAGCGTGCCAGCACCATCTGTTACAGAATGCTTTCTCTTCTCACAAGTATAGACATAGCTGTAGTAGTGTGGTCTTTGGAATCTTCATGCCAGGACCTCAAATTTCCCATGAGCCATAACACTTCCGTACATCACATGTTCGATTCTTATATCCGGAATGTCCTCTTGGGAAGAGCGTCAATTAGGACGGTAAACCACACTCTTCACAAGGTGCAGCCATCCTCCCAAAATGTGCAGATCTATTTCGCTTCACAAGATCAAATGATGTTCACGAAATTCCGAAACATGCCTCTGGAAAGAATCTCTCAAGGGCTAGTACCTTGCACCAGAAGTGGATGTCGAAGTTGTCCCGCAGAACACAAGCAGTGGTGATTGTGCTGGCGAAGGAGTCGTCCATCGCCTTTGCTATCTCCATGGCCAGCTGCACGAGCCAGGGGTGCATCTCAGGATCTCCATGCAATGTAGTGTCTTGAAGAAATACAGACAGATGCCACTACCGGAAACTGGGTCTTTCCCGACAGCCCAGCTCTTTGCGTACAACCAAATCCAGGGCTGTCGGCAAAGAAATCCTTTGCCGACAGCCTCTGTATGCTGTCGGCAAAGAAATCCTTTGCCGACAGCCCCGTATGTCTCTGTCGGCAAAGGCTTTCTTTGCCAACAAGATACGAGGCTATAGGCAAAGAATTGAATTGTTTTTTTTTATTCTTGACTCCAAACTTTTTCTCGTGGTCCTTCTAAATTGTATTCAATCATATTTTTGAATTTGAACTTTTTTATAACTTTATGCTATATATTTTCAATTAATTTTGTTTACTTGTATTTTTCTCGAAAAAGCAAATTTGAACCGCAGATGCATGAAATCATAAAATCTAACCATTCAAAAATTATATTCATGTTAGAGAGTGTATTTTGAGACCGTACCTAGGAACTCACCTAAAATTTTTAACTCCTTGTTCACGAAATATGACCATCCAATTGCGAAAGAAGTGTTTTTTAATTATATAAAATGCAAACGAAGTTTGAAAATCACGAAACTTGGCGAGATGTCATCCCATCATATATGGAGGCTATGGTAAAAATTGAGAATGTTTCGAGCAATTATGACGTCAGATGGCTAAAACCTGGACATCTCTACATTGGATCCCTTGTGGTTGCATGTAGAGTTGTCTCGGTTTTAGACATCCGACGTCCACTACACCACAACACTTTTTCAGCGTCAGACATCTGACGCTAAAGATTGTATTTTAGGGATGGACGATCTGACGCTAAAGCTTACTCAGAGACCATCTGACGCTAAATCATCATTTACCGATTTGTTGTCTGACGCTGTATGTATACATATTTAAGGTTGAACCGTCTGACGCTAAATCCATGTATACGGTCACTTTGTCTGACGCTATAGAAAATGGGCCCTAGGCTGAACTCGCGTGGCCCACCTGTGTGTCGCTTGAGCAACAGCAAGGCAAGGAAAAAACAAAAAGAAAAAAAAAAAAGAGAACCCCCACCCGTTCCAATCCCCCAACCCTATCCCCGTGACCGTGAGGCCATGACCGCACGCCACCCCCGCGCCGCAATCCATCCGCTCGCATGCGAGTACCACGGCGAAACACTCCCCCACGACATCACTGCTCCGCCGCCGCCGCCGCACCTCTTCTACGCAACTAGATGCTGCTTGTGCGGCCCTCGACAGGACGCCGCTCCTCTGCCCCCAACCACACCCCCCGGCCGGTTCTGACAGCACACCGACGCTCCGGCCGTCTTCTCTTCCCTTGCTGTTGTTCTTCGCCGGTGATGAGCGCACCCACCAGGTATGCGTGCCCCTTCTCTTCCCTTCTGCTGTGTGAAAGCCAGCAAACGAACCCTAACTTAAGCTATTTCGCAGATCTGAGGGAGAACGAGGCCTGGGAGAACCTGAAGCCACAGCTCACCCGAGCAGACGCGTCCTCTTGCGCCACCGCGAGAAGTTTCTGCCGTCGAGCTGCGCCCCTCTTCCCCATCAAGATGAGCGTCCGCCTGTCCTCAGCATTCGCGAGGGAGCAGCTGCCCACGGGTTGCAACCACCTTTTCCCCCACAGCCATCTCCCCCACTAAGAGGAGCCGCCTCCCTTGGTCTTTCGTCAAGCTGTAGTATCCATCCATCGAGCAGGACCGCAGGTACCTGATTGATTCCTCTACTCTGTATTTTTCTACTTGATTTTGGTGTCTTCTCTCGAGCAGGACAATATTGCTGTATATTTGCCTCTGAAGTTTCAAGTTCCAGATATTGAAAATAAATAATCTGCAATATTTGCTCAACAGTATAGATCTTGCGCTCAAAATCCAATATTAGTGTTACTAATGATACCTTAGAATTGTACATTTTCGTGTTGCCATAATTTAATTTCTGTATATGGTCAATTGTGCCAAGCATCTGTAATTCACAGTACTGTATTTGGTCTTTTGCAATATGTTCTTAGGTGTAGTGCCTTAATCTTCACTTGTAAGAATTCTCTCTGTACAGTTCCTAGAGATTGTTAGTTATGGTAGTGACTTTTCATACAGATTTTTCTTGACTGGGGTGTTTATTCAGTAGCATTCTGCTCTTATGTCATTAATTTACTATTATGTGGATAGTTTCATTGTGTGGAATTCTACCGTACTGAACAAGAAGATGTGTTTCCATGCTAACTTGGTGATGTGCTGTTATGGTATATGCCTTCTCCAAGTGTATACTTCAAAACAAAAAAACCTAGTTTGGGTCTTGGAACATAGCCACGACTCTTGGGCCAAGAGAAAGGGGTGACACATTCTTTTGGTGCTGGGATTAGACAATGCAGTTTCTCATTCTCTAGAGGGCAGTGCCTTTCTCTGTATGTCATATTTTCTCTAGGAAAGGCCATTGCTCGGTTCTCTGTATGTCATATTTTCTCTAGGAAAGGCCATTGCTCGGTTCTGGTATTGAATTAGAATATTAGTGTCAGATGTGAGTTTCTCACGAATCTGAAATAATCATAGGAAAGTGATTAGTTATTCACTTCAAATAGAGCACCGTGGCATACAACTATCTTCTCAACAGGACATCAGAATCTAATGAACTAGACTTCTAAAACATCACTAAGAGACGACTGAAATGAAACATCACTAAGAGTTTCTCATGCAGTTTTCAGCTTCAGATCCTGAACAAAAGCAGGTCGACAGCAGCACCTCAGCAGCTTGGCTGTTCTTTCAGGTGAGCAGCGATAGTAGCTCAGCATATCTAGCAACTGCAATTATATTCATGTATTCTTTTCATCTAAGGGATCCATATGTGAAATCCTAAATCAATCAACAAATGACATATGTTGAATTTACTGAATTTTCAGCATGTCTTGATCAGAATTATATGTACTATCCTATCCCATTTATTAGGCTGCAATCTGAATTTTTAGGATAATCAAACTTGTGGGTTCTATGTCTAGAATTAATTCATGTATCTCTCTGTAGTGACTTTAGGATAGACAAACTTTAGATGGGGAATAATCTGCTACTCCGCCATTTGTTTGGGCTATGGATCAATCTACTTAAAGGTAAATCTGTTAGAGCAGTTTCAGATCATTACAAGATAACTACCTAACGCATTAAAAGCAATATGGAAGTGTGTTACATGCTGATTTGTTTTTGAGAGTACGTTCTCATGTAAGAGGTACCAAATTTTCAGTTACATTACATACCCAGTATACTCTGTTTGCATGGTTTCTGATTTGTTTAGTCCATTAGAACATACATTGTTTTCTGATTTGTTGCTTTCTGAACAGGTACCGAGTGGGTGTAAGCCATTTGTGTTCACACTTCCTTATTAGTCTGCATTGCTGTAGGATTTCCAAAGGTTTATAACCGTACATGGACTTTCCATTTCTATGCCAGATGCAATAATGTTGTAGATTTTGAAGAGTAAAATAGTGTTTCCCATGAAGAACTGAACCTAATAATCTGTTGCCATAATCTGGACTGTGTTAAAAGTTCAGAAGCAAATCATAGAAACACCTTAGATCTAAATCTTGTTTGTCACATGACAGCACTGCTAGGTAGAGGCTTTTGCACTCGACTGGTCAATATCCCTGCACCAGTCCCTTTCTCGTGTCTTGCCACTACTAAGTAGTATAAGCTCCAACAGAAACTAACTAATGTTGGCAAGCCAATGATTTTGGATAATTGTTTATTAAACACATGTTAGCTTTTTAGTCTAGCATGTTCCCAATTAAGTTTCCTAATTTGGCTAATGACCAACATGAAAATATCTGGTATGTTCTCTCATGAACGAAAATATTTTGTGCTCTTGTGTGATATGTCATGCTGCATCTTAGTTGTGGGGTGCATTCATGTACTGTTTTTCCTTTGCCAATTGACACTCATGTCGATATTGATCTCTATTTTGTTATGCAGCTTGTTAGTTCTAGAAGCAGTCACCTTTGATCTTCATGTTAGTTGGTTGGCAGCAGAGGGACAAACAACTTGATATGTTTTTTTTGGTAAGCCACTAGCTTTCCTATTCTTTGCATGTTAACAGGAGCTGCAGCTCACTTCAGTTTCAATTTTAGCAATTTATTTAGTCAAATAAATCTTCCTTGTGTTTGGCAGCTTGTGAAGTAACTGGTGATGCTTCTTGTGATGGTGGTTGGTAATCATAGGTTGCTTGCTTGCTCCGATGTATAACTTAGGGATGTATGACTTAATGATATAGTAGCTTCATGTTGAGATAATGAGATGTATGACTTTTCTAGCAATTTAGGTTCTCAGATGACTCTGTGTAACATCATATGGTGTGCAAGACAAATTGGATATAATAAATATTTACCTCCATGTGAGTGTTTATGTACCTTCATGTGACATGTGTTCACTATATTGGGTTTGAATCTGGGTTTGATATGTGATAATGTTTTCTCATCGTATTTATTTTTTTTGGTATATTAATATAGCCCTGTTGAACAATCTGACGCTATAAATCTATGTTGCGTTGGATGATCTGACGCTAAATGTTTGGTAACTAACTATCTGACGCTAAAGAATAGCAGCAGACTATCTGACGCTAAAAGTATTCACAGCAATAGACTATCTGACGCTAAAAGTCTGGTCTGACGCTATATGTTTTTAGCGTCAGGACTTATTGCGTCTGCAGAAGTCTGACGCTATAAGTTTTTAGCGTCAGATCGTCTGGCGCTGTATCCGCTTATAGCGTCAGATCATCCGGCGCCAAATCTGGTGTTGTGGTGTAGTGACATCTTTTGTGAGGACGAAGGGGTCATCGCTGTGTCAACTGTAGTGAACCCTTCTGTAGTGTCGGTCTTGATTTCATCTAGCCAGACCCACTAGCAGCGAAAATGGGCTATCGGCATCAAGCCATATGATAGCTCCCATATCTCCTCAATGAAACCATAGTACGTCTCAATCACATTGCCATCTTCATCTTGAGCATTGAAACGAACACCACTGTTCTGGTTTGCACTCTTTTCATCTTGCTGTTTTGTGAAAAATATGAATCCATTGATCTCATACCCTTGGTGCTTAACAAATGTACTCGAAGGCCACCTGGCTAAGTTATCCAGTTGATTACCCAACGTTTCTATAAGCAAGCGACGTGGCAACCAGTCGACAAATTCTGCTTTATGTTTTTTATGATGCCAAGGCTGTGACCTATGCGGATACTGATTTAACAACTCTTGACGGTGCTCTTCAATGTATGGCATCACCTCCTTGGCTTGTTGGAGAACAGCGAACTGAGCATGTGTCCAAGCCTCATAGTCTTTTACCCTACAAGATTTCCTACCTAGTGTTCCTTTGCCACCTAGTCTTCCCTGGTGACGGGACTCCAGAACTCCTACCTTTTTGATGTCCAGATAATATGTGTAGAACTCAATGGACTCCTCCGGACCATCCCTCAACCATGTCCCCTTCTGGTCTGAATCTGTTCCTAACATATCTCCTAAAAACTTTCATCAACCTTTTGAAAGGGATCATCTGATGCAGGTACATTAGGCCAAGTGCTTTTATTTGGTCAACAAGATGAATGAGAAGATATGGGCTGATATATCAAAATGAGTAGGTGGGAAATGCATCTCTAAACTAGAGAGAGCTTCGGCTATGTCCTCCTGTAGCTGGTCTAGCGTACTCGTATCAATGACCTTTTTTGAGATCGCGTTCATGAACGAGCACAGCTTTATGAATGTGGCGCGGACATTTGGGGGTAGGATACCACGCAGGACAGCAGAGAGAAACTAAGTCATAATAACATGACAGTCATGGGCCTTCATAGTTCCTTAGTTGAACTTGTGTTCTCTCTTGTTCACTAGCCTCTTTGGGTTTGTATAGTAGCCCGTCGAGACTTTGAGTTCATTGAAGAATGAAATAAACATATCCTACTCTTTCTTGCTCAGTGTCCATGATGCAACTGGAAGTTCGTACTGGCCATTTTCTAGCTCCACAGGATGCAGCTCTAGCCTGATTCCCAAGAACTGCATGTCCTTGCGTGTGGCGTACGAATCTTTCTTTGTCCCCCCGGTGCTCATCGAGGTGTAAAGCGTGTTAAAGCACACGTTTTAGTAATGTGCATGGGATCAAGGCAGCGGCATATAGACAAGACCTGCCAGTAAGGTAGTTTCCAAAATACTAATTTTTTTCTTCCAGATGCTCCCTTCGGGCGCTGCTTTAGCCCCGGCCTCCTTGTCAAGGACAACGTCCAGTTTTTTAAGTTCTCAAAGTATCTCTTTCCCGTCTCGATAGTTAGGAAGCTTGCGTGTATCAACTTTCCCATCAAAATTTATTTTGTTTTTATGATATCTGTGTGTCATAGGCAGTAACCTACGGTGCCCCATAACAATAATTTTTGAGTTATTAAGCAATTGTACCAAATCGGTTTTGTCTAGGCACTCCACGCATCCTATATAGCCTTTTGTCTTCTCTCCAGACAATGAACCTCGCCCTGGAAGCTCGGTGATTGTAGCGATAAGTACCACCTTGACAGTGATTTCTTCCTTTTTGTACTCGCCCCAAACATGCTTTACACCTATTTCAAACAGCTCCACCAGTTCATCGATAACTAGTCCTAGGAATGTGTCGATGTCATTCCCGGGTTGTCTTGGGCCTTGGATCAGTAGTGGCATCTAGATGTACGATCGCTTCATAACGAGGTGAGGCAGAAGGTTGTATATACAGAGTGTCACTGGCCACGTGCTATGATTGCTTCTAACCTGGTCAAAAGGATTCATCCCATCCATGCTCAAACCAACCCAAAGGTTCCTAACATCTCCACCGATGTTCTTATAGAACATGGTTTTCACAGTCCTCTAGTCGCGCCCATCGGCAGGGTGCCTCATCATGTTGACTTTCTCATGCTCTTCGCCATGCCAGCGCAGCAGCTTGGTTGTCTTCACACATGCGAATAGCCTACGCACCCGTGGATCTATAGGGAAGTACCAACAAACCTTTACGAGGCCGCCTCTCGTCTTGGTACCATCATTTGACAGCCCTTTCTTGTACCGAGGAGCTTTACACTCGGGGCACTTATCTAGGTCTTTGTATGTGTCGCCATGGTACAATATGCAATCATTTGTACACGAGTGGATTTTTTTCAACCTCGAGGCCGAAGGGGCAGATCATTTGCTTGGCCTGGTATGTCTTTTCTGGCAGCTCACTTCGTGCTGGGAGAATTTTTGATAATTTAGCTAACAAATCATTGAAGCCTGTGTCGCTTAATCCGTATGTAGATTTGAACTCTAAAAGCATGATGACAGCTTCCAATTTGCTCATAGGACAATCCTTGTACAATGGTGTCTTGCCGTCTTCTCTCATTTTTTCTAGCTTTTTCAGCTTACTATCACTAAGAAATGCCATCTTCTTCCTCGGTGTCATCAGCTAGCGTATTTCTAAACACATCATTAACGGCACCCATAGTTCCCATGTTGACACTGGGATCCTCGTCATCATCGTGGTGGTGCACGTCAGGCATGTCCACATCATCATTGTTTCCCTATGCAACATTCACACCAACCTCCCCATGCTGACACCATACACTATAGTTTGGCATGAACCCCCTCATAAGCAAGTGTGATCGGATTGTCTTGGGATTCAAAATCTTTCTATCATTATTGCAATCTTTGCATGGGCAGAAGATCATGTTCCCAACCCTAGCATGAACTATTGCAGCATCGATAAATGTTTGGACGCCACTTATGTATTGGTTGTCCGTTCGAGATAGATTCATCCAATCTCGATCCATCTCTGCTCAAAAAAATTGTAGAGAAATTAATAACTAGTGGATTAGCTTCATGAACAATATTATACATTAATTATTTTAAAATTAAAATGGGTAGCTAGCTTGGCCATATATAAATTGAAAACCATAGCAATGTGCCTCCAAAGAATGTGTCCACTATAGTTCCATGTAAAGAAAATTATTGTAAACTAATAAAAACATTATTCTACTCAATGGAACTAAAATTGGACAAACTATTATACTTAATTTATTTATATCAAAAATTAAATTGAAGACTTGATCAAGAACACCAATGTAGATCCAAACAATATGTCAACACCTAATAATATTGTAAAGTAATCTACTCTACTCCTAACATGAACTAATTCGAGCATCACATACTAACAATCATCTTGATCAAACCATAAAATGGCCTAAGATTCCAAACTATGTGATGATATTTAGACACCAACCTAGCTTCTTGGATGATGAATTCCCCACAAAGTGCTTGGAAGCCTTGCACAAAGTCCCCACCGAAATTGCTCTCTAGGATGGAGGAAGAACAAGAATGAGAATCAAGAAATGTAGCCATCAAAATAAAGGTAATTAAGCATGAAAATCAAAGGAGTGGATGTTTGCGACTAACCTTGAAGCAAAAGGATTAAGCCATTCTTCGAAATTTAAGTTTTAGCCCATGGTTTTCAGCAGCTGCAACAATGGAGAAAATGGCCCGCACACGCTCCTCTGTTCTCTGGAATGGAGTGAGGAGGAAGGTGAGGATGGTACAAGCCTTTTTTGTGGTGTCAGGCAATCACTGTCGGACCAAGCCAAGACCCGGCAGTGTTGAGACACATCATTGCCGGCGCGTGGGTTCAACCGGCAGTGATATGCGCACACCACTGCCGGTTAGAGACACGAGCCGGTAGTGATGTGCGATCCCTAACGCAAGTCTTTTCTATCAGGGAGTGATGCAACAAAATATTTTGGCCGGCTGGGACTCGAACGCGGGTTGCGGGGGCCAGAGCCCGCGGCCTTAACCGCTAGGATAGAGAGGAGAGATCGGAAGAATGGACGAGTATTAATTACTTAGCCTATTCTTCCCGCCCCCTCATCACTGCCGGTTTGTAACAAGCACCGGCAGTGTTGTGGTGCCTGCTTCGTCTTCCTGGTCAACCGTGGAAAACTGAGATGAGCTTAATGGCCTTGATGGCAGTGGTAGCTGATACGCCATGGGGAACCGATGAGGCGGCGGTGGCCTTGACTCCCCCGGGCGGTGGCCTTTATAAACTGGCCTCCTCCAGTGCGTTCGTCGTTCACAAGCAGCATTTTCTTTCATCATCCTTCCTCTTCTCTTCTACTTCGTCGCCAAAAATGGAGTCCGGTGGCCGCGGCGGCGACGATGGAGCGGGCCATAGGGGCCGGCAGATGATGAACCCCAACTTCGCGTCCTCCGGTAGTGCGCACCATCTGCGCACACCAGAGAACCAAGTTCTCGCTCTGCGCGCAGCTTGCCCAAGAGCGGGGCTGGCGCAGGGAGGCCGAGGTGGACGCCACCAACATGCGCGAGGCGCTACAGGTCGAACGCACGGCTTGCGCGGCTGCCGAGGAGGAGGCCGCCGTTCTGCTCGATGCGCTGCAGGCCGAGCAGACGGCCCGCGCGGCTGCCGAGGCGGAGGAGGCGGCTGCTCGCAGCCAGCTCGCGGCGGCGGGGCCCCCGTTAGGCGGCGGCGAGCGTGGGGCGGCGAGCGCGACGGCGAGCGCGACGTGGTGATTGCATCGTCAAACGCCGTCTTCGATCTTTTTTTATTAGAAGTTATTTATAAGAAATTTTATATATGTAATGAAAATCTTATGCCCGTGCTTGCACGGAAGAATAAAAATTTCGAGATGTTTGTGGTATTATTATGAAATTCCTATTATTTATTTATTTATTTATTTGTTGGCCTCTGTTCTCGGGGAGGAAGGAGAGGAACGTTTGTGCTGTCAGGGATCCACTGCCGGCTACAGCACGACCCTGCAATGATGACGCTCAACACTGCCGGGGTGTGGCTCGAACCGGCAGTGATAGTTGCCCACCCTATCACTGCCGGGTCGAGACACCGACCGGCAGTGATATGAATCGTCACTGCCGGTGCCGTCGCCCCTGACGCAAGTCTTGTCTGTCAGGGCTCCATCAAGCTTGGCACCAGCAGTGAAAACTCATCACTGCCGGTTGCGCCATTTCCGACAGGGGTGGGCAGTAATAGAACGATCAATAGTAGTGGTGGAGAGGGGGGGAGGAGGTGTGCAGGTCCCACATGTCAATGACCCCAAAAAATCGTGTGCTAAATTGCTAAAAATACACATGGGTGTTGTTTACCATTCCTCTCTCACAAAAGGAATTGACATGTGAGAGAGGGTACTGGCACGGGCATTGTGGGAGAAATCGAGTGTTATACACTCTGAGCGTAGGATAGCCTTTCCCTAAAGAGACTGTAGCACCTGTAGCAGTAAGTACATGGTGGATGGAATATTGTTAGCGCATGTCATTTTTTTCTTGATCGGCGACAACATTCTTAGAGGGAATATTCTTCAAATGGTGCAACTTTGTTTTTTTTTTCTAATCTCTGTATTTATCTTTCTGTTGGGAAGCCAGAAGCCCGACAAAGAGGAGTTGGCCTCGTTGTTTCTCATGCTGCACATTTTTGTCCCTCGCTAGCTTGGAATATTCTGCACATGCTCAGGGTTTCGATTTTTTTTTTTTTTTTTGAGTGGAACGCTCAAGGTTTTTTTTTTTTCTTTTAACTTAACGCTCAAGGGTTTTGATGTCTTTCCTATGTTATTAAACTGCCTTGGTTTATGGGCCCTTTTCGAGCCACAATGGTGGCCCATTGGGCTGCCGGAGGCTCTTTTGGTAGCTTCCTGTCTCCTTGCTCGGGAACGCGCCTTCGAAAGCAGCTGCGAAGGCCCCGCCCAGCGGTTGCCCACGGAGGCTTGGCCGGCCCTTTAATTTGGACGTCAGGGATGGCGACTTGGTTCCTCGGCCTTTGTTGAGGGTCCCCTCCTCCGTGGCGTTCGCCCTCCTTCCTCAACCTCTAGCGTTCCTTCACACAACTATGTGCGTTTAATGTAAACACAAGCTTTTCCGTTTCCTCGTTCCTTCACACAGTCCCTGTGTTTACATTAATGCCCCGTTTGGCACGCATCAGCTGCACCACTAAAGTTGTTTTTATGTATTCTAGGTTTTAGCTTTATGAGCTACTTTTTTAAAGGGGTCGAGACCCTGTTTGGCAAAACAATTTCACATGGTAGAATAAAACAAACAATGACTAAAAACTCATCTTAATTCCTAACCTCTCAAACTCCATATCTTCTTCCCAAAATATCTCCGTCGAATCCGATGACAGCACGCGCCCATCTCGATTGATGCTATTATTACAACATTCATTTGGATATATGATCTTGCAACCTTACTACCTATAGGTAACATGAATACAGATAATCTCAACTCTCTCAACAATATGCACACACACATAACAATAGTACATACATATCTAGTTGCTGCCTTTCCATGACGACAATGGAGGCGTCTCTGAATCTCTCCAGGTGTTGAAAGAGGTGCTGTTGACACGGTCACCTTGGACGACATCCATGGCAGCATAGGACTCGAGCTCAGCCATCTCCTCTGACGTGAGCTTCACCGACAGCGCTCCCAGATTCTGGTTGAAGTTGGCGATTTTCGTAGTTCCAGGTATGGGGCAGACATAGCTTCCCTGGTGGTGAACCCAAGCCAATGCGAGTTTTGACGATGTGCAGCCTTTCCTTGCAGCCATCTGGCTCACACGCTCAAATATCAGCGCATTCTTCTCCATGTTCTCTGGCTGAAATCTTGGTAGATTCTGAAAAAAGATCATATATTGAATGGTGGCATTACATTCAGTAGTCATTAAAGGATTTAGCATAGTATATTGTCTCTTGGAGATGGATGGATCATGGAGAGGGATATAATAGGATAGGTCACAGGTTAGGCCGTCACCATACCTTGCGGAAATCGTCATCCGGCATCTCACTGACAAGTTTGGCTCCGCTGGAGAAGAACCCTCTGCCTAACGGACTGTATGCCACGATCCCAATTCCAAGTTCTCTGAAAATTGTCAGAACACACAGAGCAGCATTATGTATGTACCGTGGCTTCTGATCCATCCCCAATAAACAGAGTTTTCCTTCCCGAGGTACCAAAGCAAACAACGTGGGGTTATATATTTGTACCTGCAGGTTGGGATTACATCTTGTTCAGCATCTCTTGTCCACAGAGACCATTCCAGCTGGACGGCGGTGATCGGATGAACCGCGTGCGCTCTCCTGATCGTCGATGCCGACGCTTCAGACAGCCCGATGTATTTGATCTTGCCTTCTTCAACCAGCTTCTCTTGAGCTCACCCATCTGCATGCATATATAAATACATCAAAGTTCAGAGAATTCATGTATTATATTAGTGCAACTTGTCAACGCACGAATGCAACACAATACAAGTACTCCTACGCAACTGAGTAATAACTCACCGTGACCTCGACGGGCACAGTGGTATCGATGCGGTGCTGGTAGTAGAGGTCGATGCAGTCAACGCCGAGCCGCCGGAGGCTGGCTTCGCAAGCCGCCCGCACGTACGCCGGGTCGCCGCGGATGCCCCTGAGGTCCGGCGTGATGCCGAACTTGGTAGCCACCTGCACCTTCCCCCGTGCCGGCGCCGCCTCACCGTGAAGCGCCTTGCCGATGAGGACCTCGTTGGTGTGCGGGCCGTAGACGTCGGAGGTGTCGAGGAAGGTGACCCCGACCGCGATGGCGTGGTGGAGGAGCGCCACCATGTCGGCCTCGGGCTTGCGCTCGCCGTACGGCAAGGACATGCCCATGCAGCCCAGGCCCTGCGCCGAGACCTCCAACCCCTGCAAACCCAGCTTCATCGTGTGTGGCCGAGGCGGCAGTAGAACACAAGCAGGGTCAGCTGCTGCCGCCATTGCTGGCTTGCTCTGTATCTGCTGGACTCTGCCGAGATGCTTGCTATAGAGGCTGTTGGTGTGGTAGGAGAAGTGCGGTTGCTCTCGCGTTCCCGTCCACGGCTATTTGTATTTGCAGTAGAACACAGCAGCTGGCGTCACGTAATGCGTCACGGATGAATTTGGTCAGAAGCGGTCCGTCCAAAAGGCCGTAGTTCTGCATCACGGAACTGCAAAAGTGTACTACACGAACGAACGATGACTTTTATAAATGGTACAGGTGAGAGCATCTTCTAGTACGACACTTTTATAAATGGTCAGATTTGATTGATAGAGGTGAGACAATTTTCAAGTACGACTTTTACAAATGGTCTGATTTAGATTACAAAGGTGAGAGTATTTTCAGGGGCACTAAGTAATGTGGCTCACAGTCTGCACAAATCATTTCTATAATCCAAAAAATAAAAATCGGTAAAAAAAAAACAAGTAACAATTTTTCACGGTAGAGGTATACCTTTCTGGTGTGCTATATATCTTTATTTGTATCTGCATATCTATGAATGTGTATCTATATCTATATAGCCGTTATATTTTCAAACCCCACTATAATTCTATGTCAACATGAAAGTTATCTACATAATCTCCCAATAAACTAATGCCACACCATCCCTCTTAACGCAAGTCAAACATCCACTAAAATACAATTATTATTTTCTATATATAAGAAATACACAAGGCTTTCATATAATCTTGATCCAATTTTATTAGCATTTTTATTCATTTCTTTCATTATCTTACCCAATTTTTATAAGAATCGAGATAAGAACATATTGGTCGAACTCATACATATACAATGGTATATTATTTTTGAAAAAAAAAATCTGTAATATCATGTGGGGTATTCTTCTAGTTATTTATGCGCAGAAAACAAGTTAGAGGTTAGAACTCAATTAACATCAATTTGTTTATTTTAATTGTTTCATGGAGGTATACATATCTCACAATGTACGCTAAATTAAATCTTTTTTCCAAGAGTTTGGTCCCCGTTATTTTTCTACCAATTTTTCTAGCAAGTTTGGGTCCCTTTTATTTGTCTAAAATTTATTTCAAGGAACAAATATTTGAAAATCGACAATAAAGTGTAGTATTTACTCAAAGTATGTGAACCTCTGTGGTGTGTTGTCACATTCATTTTCTCATGTCCAGAAAACACAATTAGAGGTTAGAGCTGATTTTACATCAATTTGCTTGTTAAGTTGTTTCGTGGGTATATCTCACCATGTGGGTTCAACATTAATTATTCAACCAAAGTTTGGGGCCCCTTTTATTCGTCTAGTAAAAAGTTAATTTTGACCAAGTTTACGGGCGCCGCCGTAAGCAGTGCAGTTTTGACCAGGTTTTACAAAAAGGTTATATTTGATCGGTAGAGTTGAGAGTATTTTTCAACGGTTAAGAAAAGACACTAGCTACTATAGGAACGAATGACTTTTACAAATGGTCAATTGGTAGAGTTGAGAGTATTTTCTGGTCCGACTTTGCAAATCGTAAGATTTGATTTGTAGAGGTCATAGTATTTTCAGCGGCACTAAAAAAATGTGGCTGGTCGTCTCTAGAATTTTCACAGGGTGGGCTTTCACCTGCCAGTAGTAATTTATTATATGTCCAAAAAAAAAATTGTTTTCATGTGGTAGACATATCTCACTATGTGGGCTAAACACGTAAACCTTAATTTTCCTGCTAAGTTTGCCCACCCTTTATTTTTCTGCCGATTCTTCTGGCAACGTTGGCCCCTTTTATTTTCTTATAAAAATTACTAGCAACGTGCCCGTGCGTTGCTACGGGATAACTAAATTTTTGTACTAAAGCAAAAGTATCGCACAATAAGATAACAAATCTTGTGAAGTAGTTCTCGGAGATCCTTTGGTTAGTCATTAACAATTCTTGTATGTCCTTGACACTTAGCACAATCATGGAGGGTTGAAAACCTTTAACGCCGCTTCATCCTGATTTTTTTTAGAATCAGTTGATTACATCAACTCTCACCTACTATTGGTACCAAAAGAACTGATGGGCGACAGACTGGTTGAATGTGTGATGCAAACCAAATGCCAGTGCCGGGTTCAGATGTTGGATCGGATCATTCCACATCCGTCGGTTCTACAAACTAAACAGGCCATTAGTAATTCAAAGACGACAAAAATTTCAAGAATTTATGACAAGAGAAGTATGGTTATATACAAACTTATTAGTGTACCAGAGAACTAATAAAGAACAAAAATGACGCCAGCGAATTTGTCATGCAAAATGATTTCTTGGTTGCCTGTTTCCTAGGGTGCTTTCTCAGCAAAATTGGCATATAAACTGGGCATACAAGTGCAGAGAGGCAACCACAAATGTTTATCTTTTACAATTGAGCCCTACACCTTGAAGCCATATCCCCTTTATTGGTAAATAAAAAACTTCTTCAAGAGATTACTCCAAAATATTTACTTAGGTGCAATATCAAACAACATAGTGTTTCGTAGATGTAAATTTACTGAACTTGTAACTCATTGCAAACCCACAAATTGGTTTATACAGATGCACCCAACCAGTTGTTATGGCTTTGACTATAGCAATGGTCAACAACAGGTAGTCATATCATGGTCAACAATTGTGCACCTTGGTCGCATTGATTTTAATCTGGGACTTGTTCTTGAACACTGCTTTAGTGCCTTTTCATCTCCGCCCCGGGTCCCGGCAAGCGAGGAGGTCGCGTGAGCGTTCACGTGGTTCACCTGCAGGGTTGCAACACATATCTCATTGGATGTATGGTTCACCATGCAGCTTACCCGTTCACGACAATATAATGGGTGAAGGATTTTCCATTTTGGCAGGCATCCTACCTGGTGCCGGCATGCCATGACCGTCTGCCCTTTGGTCCGTCAGATGGTGAACTTCGCACTCGCCACGCCGCCGCATTGGTACTCCACGAGAGGATTGGGGGCGCCGTGCCGCCGAGCGTGCTCGAGGCTCTCCATGACCGACAACCAAAGCATCATCTATCATCGTCGTCAGTTTGTAGTGTGGCACGAGTCGCACACACGGCACGATGAAACAGTAGTGGTGAGCATAGATGCACGCACGCTTCTCTCAAGACTCAACTGTTGCCAGCGCGCATGCGCGTACCAATGCCCCGTCACCTTCACCCACAAAGCCGTGTTGGGGTCCCTGTCCCACTACCGGGACACCGCGCTGGGCTCGCCGTTTGGCCGAGAAAGCACCCATAGGGCCACGAACCCGCCAAGACTGACGGGTGCTGCAACAGCCTCCATGTCACCGGTGACAATGATGTCCGGCTTCGTTGACGAGTGTCGACGGCGTGCGACAGCGCGACGTCGTGGTGTCCGGCGTCGTCGATAATGGCATGGCGTGGATTCGCGGGCGGAAGGGAGGATCTGGTTTATGATGAGAGATATGTGTGCTCGCGTCGCAATGATGTGATCATTTTATTTCCTTTCCTGCATGAGCGTTCCTTCATGCGCTGGCACGTCGTTCATATAGAAGATTTTTTTCGGTGCTCCAAGCCTCCAACGAACGAGCTGAGAGAACCATATAATTATTGTTGCCTTGCATGTAGCAGGAGCCAAAGGCAAATTGATTTGTTTCCTTCCATGCACGAGGGTTCCTTGCATGAATAAGCCAATCAAGGCACGTGATTGGAGGAGATCGCATGGTGAGGAAATAGAAACATTGGAGCTTTGGGGTCGCACGGAGGCGGGAGGCAGACTGAAGAAGTTATTGCCGCACCAAAAATTGTCCACTCTTTGTTCTTTTTATTTGTGAGAGAATTTTGCAAAAAAATGAAAATCCCCAATAAAAACGTGGCAATTTTGCAAAGTAGGTGTACGTGTGTTGTCATATTCATTTTTTGAGAATTACTTAATACTACGACAACGTCCACAACGCACCCTCACTCAACTCTATAAGCACACATATGGAAACCTTACCCCTTTGAGAATCTTTCTCATGTCTAGAAAACATAGTTAGAGGAACTAAATTTACAACAATTAGCTTGTTTTATTATTGTTTTGTGGGGTATATATATCACCATATGGGCCCAACCTTAATTTTCTTGCAAGATGGTGTCCGCCTGTATTTGTCTATGAAAAAAATGAATAATGGGCCACTATAAGCAAGGTAACTTGGACCAAGTTTAGAATTTAATAAGTTATATTGCTCACAGTTTATAAGATATATAGTAATATGACTTATCTATTTCTTCTAAATTCTATTTTGCACATGTTTCTGAAATTTGACATTTTTGTATCATTTTCTAAAAGTGGGGTTTCTGGATCAACTAAATATTTCTCTTTCCTACAATTCCCCAATCTCAAATAATATATAGGATGGCCAACAACATATCATTATAAATTTAAGGAGACCTGGATGTTTAAGGATAGCAATAAATAAAGGAGAGGGCGGTGGCTAGAGTCGAATTACGAAAATTCGTATAATTGTTTTTCAAAATTGGGCGACCCATTTCAATTTGTGTAGAATAAATTGTAGTTTTGAGCAACCACTGTTGTTCATGAAGGCTCCATGAAACGATAGCGAAGATTGTGATCACTAGTGGTTTATAAAAACCGGCACTAATGTGAACCCTCATCATTGCCAGTTTGGTTGTGCTAGTTTAAAATCCGACAGTGAAGGAGAGGGAGGTGGTTGAAATGGCAATGAAGTCTCGATCCAAGGTAGTGTGTGATACATCCCATTGTTAGTGCTAGCGTTAAAAATTCCAAAATATTTATATAGTAGTAAAGGCTACATTGTTTTCAGAAACTGTAACCACAAAACTCTAGTGATGACTTGCGAGAAGTAGAAGGCAACACAAGCCCAAGTACAAAAAGGTACTCCATCTAAACGTTTTTCGCACGCATGTAAGGTTATCTGATGATAGAAGATTTATGCCGGTCAGATTTTAGTCCCTCCGATTAGAATTGGACGTCATAGATTAAGATTTGATTTCTATATAAGAAACTCAACCCTAGAGCCCTCCCCGTCATTCCGACCTACCACCCCAAGAGCTGAAGCTCGTACCCAACACTACGAGGCGTTGTTGTGCCTAGCACTGGACAGCCCTGTCATCGCTCTTCACTCTCCCCCTCCAACGTACACCTTCCTTCACTATTGGATGCTCTTCTAATATGGTAAGACAACTGGACTCCTCCCCTATATGTGGCAACCGATCCACTACTCCTTGCTGCCTCCATGGTATATCTATCAGAGATTTGTTACTCTTATTATCCTCTCTGCTCATCCATCAACCCTTGCCACTTCGGCGACATCTCGCATCAAATTCGCACCAATCGCCCACCCTCATAGGGCTAGCAAGCCTCCCTCTAAGCCGTGCGGACCCTAAGCATAATCCACTGATTTCCTCTGCTCGCTCGTCTTGCTCCCTCCACTTCTACTCTTTGCCATGTCACGCGCCGTTCTCTAGGCCAAATTGCTATCACCCCTCTCTCCCTTCCTCCCTCCCCCTCCGCAACCTCCATGCGACCCCCAATAGAGACGAGGACGACAGCGGCGGCTCCAACAAGATAGGTTGGTTCTCCTTTAGATCTCAGCCCTCCCTCCTCCTCTAGCTCTGATTGCTCCCCCTCTTCCTCCTCCTTCTCCTCTTCCTTTAGATGTTGAACCAACCAATACTAATTTCAGGCAACAAGTTTGTGCATGTGAAATTGCAGTTTTTAATTTAATATACACATTTTGTTTATAGAATATAATAGTTTTCTTCAGAACTACAAAATAGACCAAAAAATCATAGTTTTTCCAGTATTTCATTGAAAGCAAGGCTGGCCCATCAAAACCTTTTGCCAACCATAAATCTAATAACAGTACAAGAGAGACAAGATGCTCCAACAAAGTGCAGAAACACCCTAGCTAAATTGGGCCAGCAGACTAAGACCAACACCAGTTCAGTGATAGAGTGTACCATCCATTTGTCATGCATTATTGGAAGCAACCGTGCTTGGCCCATCATCGATGGAGGCTCTTCTTAGTGCTGCATAAATAATTAAATTATGTATTATTAATAGATATTGGTTGTCGAGCCAATCTGTGCACTTGAGAACAAGTGAAACCAAACACAGGGCCCAACAAATTGACTTAAAAAACAAAGCAGGCCCTAATATATGCAACTCCAGCATTTAAGAACCAGGCAGCCTCATAGGTAAACAGTTTCTTGGAAGATCAAACCAATTTTGCGAATGTTCTCCCAAAAACTCACTATTCTTGAACCAATATATCATTGTCCATGCTTCCATTCATGCTGCTAAGTGAAATTAATACCAACAATTGAACCTAAATTGCGGTAAAAAAAAACAATTGAACCTAAATAAAGCCATAAAACTTTACAGAATTAAAGATGACCCTGGACACTCGAGGCAATTACCGGGAGTGCAGAAACTTATGTAGGGAATAACATTCACAGTGTGGGCATCAGCATCAGATAACTTCCTCTTTCTGCCAGACTTGAGATCAATGGCCAACACTCTAGCGTCACCGGCCCATATGACAAAAACACCAACAGCGTCCGCAGCAGCAACGATGTATGGTGAGGGTGAGAGGGCAGATACTGCAGGGAGAAAGCCCTTGAGGTCAACAACTTTATGCTGCGTCCATGTCCATCCACCACTCTGAGTCGGAGCAGACTCCTCAACCATATGCAGAGAGAGAAATCAACGTGCACCGTGGCAAATCCCAACCCGTCATCCTCCAGTGACATGAGCACAATAATGGTGGACGCCATGCATACCGGCGGTAGCCCGATGACCGACAGTTCTTTCTTGGCCAAATCATACTCTAGGATTCCTTTGTTGTACTGTAGGAGGAAGTAGAGTGCATTCCGAACAAGAGCACCGGAAGTGGAACGTCGTTGCTCAACCTCGAAATACCCAGTTAGCTGAATAGAGGCTTGCTGGCTCCACTCATCGGCCACCGACGAGTAGATGTAAGCGTAAGTGAAGCCCGGGAAGAACGTGGTCCTACCCACCAAGACCACACAGTGAAGAGGCCACAGGAGGGGAACTCCCTGTGCTCACAGCCTGGCACTCCGCAGAGCAATGCGGCGTTCCAATATGAACAGCTAGATCTAGGGATCCACTGTATGGGCAGCTTGTGCACCTCACCGGTGGCTGGAGTCCAAACGGTGAGCTCTTTACTTGCAGGGTCAGACCAGACGGGGTTGTAGAAAAATAGGACGCGGCCATGCCGGGCATCGAGCGGAGAGCAGCTGCGGCAGCAGGCACCAGATGGGTAGAAGGAGGTAGACAAGAAGCGCGTCGTGTTGCCGCGCACAAGGTTGCAGAGGATGAGCCCGAGCATGGGGGGCGTGCGGTGAAACTGGCGTAATCGGCGCCGGAAGTCAGGATCCGTGACGAGGCGGCACCAACGCTTGCAGACCAGCGCGGCGTGAACGAGACAGGCAGGTTTGTCCGGCGCGAGGCGGAGGAGGATCTCTTCCACGAGCTCGTCCAACAGTTCCGGCAGCCGGCATGGTCGGCGCGATGGCGGTGGCGGTGGCGGTGGCGCGGCCATGCTACTAGGGCTAGGGTTTCCGTCGGTGCTAAGAGTTTTATATGGTCCGTCCGATTCGTCTAGATTGAAGCTTGTCTCCAATGCGATGGGCCCATAATAATACATCATACATATTTGGGCCACTTCATGCAGATAATGGCCTGACAGAGTTCACAAAATTCCATACGAAATCAAATTCCAAACTCCAGAGATTCCAAAATACGATACATCATACAAATTTGGTTATTCGTTACAAAACAAGAAATAAATATGGGAGCAGCATACTTTGACTTGAACTGCGATTGCAATGCTTGATTATATTACTGTCCGAGCGCAAAGGCAGTGGCATCGAAGGTGTCGGAGAGGCCAGTGCCGGTCTTGAAGGTGACCTTCTCCGGCGAGGCCTCGGGAACATACACCTCCACGACGCTTAGCCAGAGCATCAGCTCCTTGGTCTTGACGCCGGTGATCTTCCTCAGCTTCCCTTTCTCGACGAACGCTGTGACCTCGGTGGCATAGGACACCGTCTGCTTGATCTTCTTGAATGTGTGCTGGACGTTCTTCTTCCCCTGCACCAACCAGATGAATCCTGTCTCTCGGTTGTACCCGAACTCTTGGATGTCCTCCATTGGAAGCAGGCCCTTGGGGAGGCCCAGCTCCTCCAGCAGTTCAACGAACTTCTTCCTGCACAAGGCGTCTCCGGTGATAACGTCTGCACCCGCACGGTGGCTCTCGATGGCCTGGGACGCCATGTTTTACAAAAGGAGCTGTGAGTAGGCAAGAAGAGACTGTGGTTGTAAGCTGTAGATGGCTGCTTTAATTTTGAAAGTGATGAAGTGTTTTTGTGTGATGGGAGATGGAGCAACAGAGCATATATATAGGACGCTGCTTGTGCAGACAAAGGAGCACTCCAAGACAATGTATAAATGCAGTCTTGTTTGACTTGGTTGGCCAAGCACGTTGAATTTGACGAGGACCATTGTGGTGTGCTTTCAGTTCCGGCGTGCTGAACTACGAACTTGACCGTTTCTCCCTACGTATCTAGCTACTTGTAAATTAATTTAAACTCTACACGAGTAGCTATATGTTGATACCTCATATTTTGACACTGTTGGATTTCTCTCAAGAAATCTAAAGAGACTAGAATGGCAGGCCAGAAAGCGGCGCCAGAGGGGCCACGATAGTAAATTTATTTTACAGCGCCAGATGATCATCCAACGGTTTCCCGAACTCCTGTGCTCCACTGTACGGTCGAACTTGCAGTTGATTGAATCTGGGAGCCCAGCTCGTTGTCTATCAGGGATTGGTTGGTGGACTTTGGTCCCACCTGCAGTGGGGACTGAAAAGCCGGCCTTTTCACGGGCTGACCGGGCGCATGCGTAGAGCGTGGTGTGGCGTGGTGGTGTGCGCTGGGGACCAGACCCATGACACTGCTAGCGCGCTGTCGAGCTTTCTATGGCCAGCGTCGGGTCCCGCGTCGGAGCGCTTTCTCTTGACGAGCGGTCATTGGGGCGCGGGAAATATCACCCTCACCTTTCCTCCTTCCTGTCCCTCCCGCTGCGAGCGAGGGTGCCTATGGCGTGTGGCGCGGGCGACCAGGGTGGTGGTGGCCCCGCGAGTGGGCTCCGCCTTGTGGCGGCGCGGGCGAGGAAGCTGGCTACAGCTCGGGCGCCGCCGCCGCCCCGGCTGGCTCCAGCCCTAGCCCTCTTGCGCTCCTCCCTTTGTGGCGGCTAGGGCCGGCCTTGGGCGCGCCCTTCCCGGCGAGGGTCGACCCGGCGCGGCCCTCACTCCCTCCACCTCTCCTCTCTCTCGGCGCTAGGGTGGGACCGGTCGTGCGCGTCCCGGCCTGTAGATGGGGGCGCGGTGGCGTCCAGACGCCCCGGCACGGCGACCCCAGGCGAGCGGCCGCGCCCGAGCGCGGTGCTCCCCCGGTGAGGTAGCGCCTCTCTCCTCGGCTCACCATCCCTCTCTGTTTTGCAGCCCATGAGAGCCGCTCTGGTGACCCTGCGACTGGATCCGGTGCTTCTATGGACGGATCCGTCGATCCCATCAGATCCGGGGGTCGTGCAGCTGAGGCCGTCGCCATCCCAAGTCAGGTATCACACCATCGTCATCCTCGTTCTTCTGCATCCTCTTCCCGTTGAACATATACTGTGCTTCGGTGATGTGGTTTTTTTGTTTGATGTGATGGTGGCAGGCCGGCCGGCATGGCCTTGCGGTCATGGGGCTAGAGTCATGGCATAAGTGCATAACGTCTGACCAATAAATATATCTTCTGATCTATTGCTGAGATTTGAGTAATTTACTATGCAATTGGTTAACTTGCTCTGTTTGCTGTCTCACATATGCAGAGCTACGGCAGAGGTCGTTTTTGGAGCTTAATGCCAAGGATCTACACAACATGGATTGGAAGTTATGACATATCTACCGAGGTACACTGACAGAGCTATATTGACTTGAGTTAGCTTGGCTTGAAGTCTCGATATTAGCTATACGGTTCTGTACATTATATTGCTTAGGATTCTCTCTGCAAACATGGGTTCTGTCTTCTTAGCATGTTATTCAGGCTTAAGTATCGAATGAGACTTAATTTATTAGGAGGGCTTCAATTTTGGTCAGTTGAGACTGCATTTTCAGTAATAATAATCGACCAAATGTTGCCTTTGGTTTCCAAGTAATGGAGGCTATTGCATTTGCATTCATTCTGTAAATTTAGGAAAATATCTGAAAATATATATCTCCAGCCTAATTGAAGTGGTCAGGAAAATCAATTGATACTTAAGCAAAAGATCATGCAACTTGCCAACAACGAAAACTGATGTTAGTAACTGTATGGAAGATAAAAGAGGATTGATGATATTGGATTTTGAATATCTATCTTCAGAAATTTGTGGTCTTGAGTTTCCGATAGGCTTGCTTGCTGGCTAGCCACGAATGCATCTACGAAGATGCAATTTTGTTCCTTTGGTTTCTGATTGTTCCTCAACCTCATTATATTTTGACTACTACTGTCAAAAGATGCATGCTCAAAGAAGTACAGTGCTCAACTGATTTGAACATATTACATGTCATCTGGATGGTGGCCATATCAGGTTATGAAATAAAATTTAGCATTTGCTTTCTTATGAAATTTGTTCTACCCGATATTTTTATTCTACTTGATATATCGTAATACATTGCCTATTTTCTGCAAATTGACCAAAGACATGCTATTCTTCTATCGTTGTTTTCTACAATTTTGACTTGGATTAATTTTTTCCATCACTGCACATGTAGTTTTCAGTTCATGATAATTCTGGTTTGGGAAAAATGCCTTTTTTTTAGCATGCTTGAACCGGAAAGTTTGTCTAATCCGCACTGGAATACCACTTTACCAGCCATGAGATTCAAGAGAAGATCAAGATCCCACATAAATGCATTTGATTTTACATTGCATAAAAAAAAAAGAATCCTAACCAGGTTTGTATGTACCTATTCAGGTAGAGTTCAGTGATCCACACTCAGAAATGAGATGGTTTGTCTCTCAAAAACAAGAACCCTTGGTAAGTTTGCATGAAATGGAATGTTATTCTTTCCTGATTTTGTGATAGCAAGTGTTTTTTTTCCAAGGCTGCGAGGGGAAATTATGCTGGTTGCCTCTTCGGTTAGCGACCAACTTTATTCAGACTATACTTCCAATTATATTTGGGTCACTACAATGGTTAGTTCTCTACCTTTCTTTATCTCCATCTAACAAACAAAATCTCATTCATGGCAGCTATATCAAACTTTAATTATCACGGGTGATTCATCAAGGAAAGAACAATACTTTTGAAGACTCATCTATATTTTGCTATGGAAATACAGAAATAAGTTCACCTGGGATGTTTTTGGACATGCAGTACTATATCTGTGTAGCATAGTAGCGTTGTATTTCATATCCCAAAAAACCCCTCTATATTCTTACTAATGCTCATTCGGTTTATGAATTGCAACCGCATTGCTTTGGAGAATGACTCTGCTAATCAAGGGACATCCTGTATGGTGACAAAAAAACCAGTCCTTCCTAGGATATGGACTTGCCAAACAACGGTTGTAATATCCATATTTATCCATGTAATAGATGAGCTTGATAGCATATGAACTTCTGTGAACCAATTGGCCTGTAAACTACAATTGTGCTGGCTTATGGTGTACCCCCGATGTTTTCATTGCTTGGGCTAGAAAATGATCATACTCCTGTTGCCAGTTTCTCTACATGATGCTATCACTTACATTTGCATTCCTTGTAGAAAACCAAAATGGAATGAAGCGGCTCTATGCCTTCTGTCGTATTTAGTTTGAGTCTGGACATTTGCTATCTATGGTGTATCCCTATTGTAATATTTAGTTCTTGCGTGAACATCTGCATTGCATTTTCTTTAGAAATACTGTTGTGTCTATTGCTCGCGCGCGTGGGCGCGCGCAAATCACTAGTTGTTATTATTTTTTCTCAACCATTATAAATTCCCAGTCAGTGTGCCTGTTCACTGTAATATATTTAAATTTTTCCTATTATAAAAAAAGCGATCGGAGGGGAGAGGCCCCCATCATATTTTCATTTTCATTAAGAAGAGAGCGATTCTTTACGATCATGGAAAAACCCCCGAACCCTAGCTACGCCTGCGAGAGGATTTTTAATACCCAGCCTGAAATTCGCTTCCATGGGAATTTCAACTCAAGACATGAGATGTGCTGCCGGAAAGCTCTAACCAGTTGAGCTAGAGTCCTTCGGTGATTTTTCACCTATTATGACAAAAGTTTTTAAATATTGCGGTCGGCAGCATAGGTAAATTTTGCTATTCTTTCTCAACATTTATTTTAGCTATCCTCTGACTCCTCACTCGCTTCCCTCATCATATAAGAAAATCGAAAATCAACTCCCTAAACCATCAAAGTACAGTATAATGTTCCAAGATCGACATAGGAGCTCCGTTCTCAACAAAGGAAAAATACTAAAATTAACACTTCCATTCTCAACTGTGACAATACTAAAATTAAACAATTACAAGTATTTTTTAGTGACTGAATACTCATAATATGTAATAATACAAGCTAATGTCGCTACTACATAAAAAAATTTACCACGAACTGCCCAACATTAATCGAGGCGGTTACCAATAGGAGTACCATCCATTTTTCATGCATTATTAGAAGCACCCATGGAAGGCCTCACATTTTTGGCGGCTGCTCTTAGTGCTGTACAAATACACGAATGATGTAAATACAAAGATTTGCCACTGAATAGTCAAGGAACAAGTAAAACCAAACAACAATGACAAAATGATTTGAAAAACAAAACTGCCAAATAGTATCAACTTAATATATGCAAGCCCAGCATTTAACAACTGGGCAACCTGACCTTTCTATTTGAAAAAGAGTGACCCATATACTCATAAAAACATTTCTCTTTACTTAACATGGATATGTCATCCTTAATTTTTATGTTGTTATACTGAAATTGACAAATCATAGAGAAGAACTCACTATTATTCTTCCATACTTCCATGAATGCTACTAATTAGGTGAAATATTGAAAAACCAAGGAATATAAAATTGTACAGAATTTGAGATGGCTTACCTGGAGTGCAGAAACTCATGTACGGAATAATATTAACAATGTTGTCACGCAATACCCTCCTCACTCGGCCAGACTTAACATTAATAGCCACAACTCAAGCACCACGAGCCCATATGATGAAAACACTGATAGCATCCGCAACAGCGACGATGTAAGGCGAGGATGGGAGGTTAGAAAGAGCGGGAAAACTCTTGAGGTCAACAACTTTATGTATCGTCCATGTCCATCCACCACTAGCACTCATAATCGGAGTAGACTCCCGCAACCATATGAAGAGTGAGAAACCATCCACCATGGCGAATCCCAACCCACCACCGTCCTCCACTGACATGAGCACAACAATTGTGGACCCATCGCATATTGGTGGTAGCCCGATGATAGACAATTCTTTCTTGACCAAATCGTAGTCCATGATTATTCCAACGTTCTGATATTGGAGGAAGTAGATCGCATTCCTAACAAGGGCACTGCAAATGCAACGTTGAAGATACCCACGATGCCCAATGGAGGCTGTCTTTCTCCATTCATCAGCCTCCGATGAGTAGACGTAAGCATGAATGGAACTCTCCAACTTGGTCCTGCCCACCAAGACGACGTTGAAGGGGCCACCACAGGGGCACTCCGATCCATGTGGTCGCAGCCCGGTGCTACGCAGAGCAGCGCGGCATTCCAATAGGCATCAGGCGAGCTAAGTAACCGCGTCATGCGCACCGGTGCACCTCACCGGTGACCAGAGTCCAAACGATAAGCGCCCCCACCTTGATTCCAGAGATAGTCCAGTCAGGGTCATCGTAGAATAGGACGCGGCCGTGCCGCGCATCGAGCGGACACCAGCTGCGGCAGTCAGCATCGGTCGGGCCGAAGGAGGAGCTGCGCAAGAACTTGGTGTCATGTGAAGAGTGGCGACGATGAACCCCAGCATGGGCGGCGTGCGGTGCAACTGAAGCCGGGATCCATGACGACGCGGCACCAGCGCTTGCAAACGAGGGCGGCACGCACGACGCGGAGGAGGATCTCTTGCACAAGTTCGTCCATCAGTTCTGGTGTCCGGCGTGGTCGGCCTGGTGGCGGCGGCGCGGCCATGCTGCAGGATGGGCGCTCGCCGCAGATCGGTGCTAGGGCAAGCGATTCCTTGTTTCGTCTTGGTTGCGAGGGGTTATTATGGTCCGTCCGATTCAACAAGGTCGTGTCCAACACCAACACGGAGACTATGTAATGTATTGATTGATGGGAATACGAGCTAGCCTGACACAGCACACTAAATTGTTTACGAAATCAAATTTCCAAATACTCCAGGGGGTACATAGTCACAGACACGATACATCATACATACATGATTTTTGGTTACAAAACAAGAGATACGCCGCCATGTTTGATTACTCTCCGAGCGCAAAGGCAGCAGCATCAAAGGTGTCAGACAAGCCAGTGCCGGTCTTGAAGGTGACCTTCTCAGGTGAGGCCTCGGGAACATAAACCTCGATGACGCTGAGCCAGAGCATCAGCTCCTTGGTCTTCACGCCAGTGATTTTCCTCAGCTTGCCCCTTCTCGGCAATCGCCGTCACCTCAGAGGCGTAGGACACCGTCTGTTTGATCTTCTTGAAGGTATGCTCCACCTTCTTCTTCCCCTGCACCAGCCACATGAATCCTGTCTCTCGGTTGTATCCGAACTCCTGGATGTCCTCCATTGGAAGCAGGCCCTTGGGGAGGCCGAGCTCCTCCAGCAGCTCAACGGACTTCTTCCTGCATGTGGCGTCTCCGGTGACAACCTCTGCACCGGCGCGGTGGCTCTCGATGGCCTGGGACGCCATAGTTTACAAATGGAGCTGCGAGTAACAGCAAGAAAGAGACTATATAGTTGTAAACTCTATGAAGCTTGCTGCTCTTGAGAGTGATGATGTGTTTGTGTGATTATTGGCGATGCAGCAACAGCACATATATATAGGCAGGCAGGCAGGCAGCTTGTACAGAGTACAGACTACAGAGAAGCAGCACAACGAATCGTGCAGTCTTGTTTGACATGGTTGGAGTGGGCGTTGAAGTTCACGAGGACCAATTTTGGCGTGCTTTCTATAAGGTCCGGCGTGCTGAACTACAAAACTGACTGTTTCTCTACGTATCTAAAAATCCAGTTGCAATGAATTGGTATATTAAATTCATTAAACTAGTCCATCAACTCATGCTCTCGCATGGGTTAAAATTTTTGGAGTAAATATTTGTATCCATATTTACTCTTAAGTACCGCGATGATATAGGCAATCATTTTAAGCGTACACTATGTCACTTAAGATTAGTGGTAGAGCCTGATGTGAGATCTACGATGGTGGCAATGCTTAATGATCTCGACAAAAGTTTTAAGTAGTAATGGCTATATTGTCAATATATGGATATGTCAAACATTATAGTTAATATATATACATATTTGTCTGTCTCTTTCTCTATGTCTGTGATTTGTATGGTGGTGCCACAACATGTGCATGTTTATTTTTAATCCATTTTAAAATATAAATATTTAAAAAAATGGGCAATGGTAAAACATATTTGTGCTTATGGTTATTTAAATTTTTATTGAGCTATAAAAATAATAGTAAGATATAGATAATTTAGATGCAAATATAAAAATTTCACATTGTAACATGACTATAGAACGTAGGGTATTTAAAATTATATTACCAATATCTATATATTATAATATTTCAGACAAAATATGTACTCTTATATTGAATAACAATTTAACTCTTCATATGATATTAAAATAAATAATTATTCTAATGTATACATGTTTACTTGGTCTATACTCCCTACGTCCCAAAATAAATGTCGTTCTAAACTTCCTAGGAAATAACTGCTAGCAATTATATATTAAAATATATTAATATTTATGCTAAGTAATTAGTATCACCGAAAAAAATCTTTAAACCTAGTTTTTTATAAAATTATTTAGAGATATAAATATTGCACATATTTTCTACAAAATCGAGTCAAGCTTTGACCACGAAACCCAAAACGTCACTTATTTTGGGACGGAGGGAGTATGGTGGAACATAGTACTTTTAATTTAACATTTGTAGATGTATATAATTTAGAAATATATATAGCTACCATATAGATAATCTTTGTGATAGCTTATATTAGTAGGTATACATTGTATGGGGTGTTTATTTTAATTTTATTGTATGCATGTTTCATTAACAGAGAAATCATTATGTAGGCATAATGGTACATTGTACGTTTACGCAGGAGTTGCCTTCCAGAATGTCTCAAGCTCACTAAATGTTATATGGTTGTAGCAACTTTATAGTTCGGCACACACCTGTATCTTCTTTATTGGTTTTGATCTTCTGGTATTCTCAAATTGACTTAATATTATATGGTTGTAGCAACTTTATCTTTCAGCACACACATATTCCTTATTAGTTTTATTAAAAGATTAACGAACTCAAACTCACTTAATGTTGTATGGTTGTAGCAAGTTTATAGTTCGGCACACACATGTATCTTCTTTAGTGGTTTTGATCTTTTGGTATTCTCAACTGACTTAAATTGGTTGTAGCAACTTTATTGTTCAGCACACAAATGTATATTCTTTATTAGTTTTATTAAAAGATTAACGAACCATGAATGTGATGGGTCCTGGGTATGTTGTTTATTGGTTTTGACATATTGCATCTAAATTTTTGTTATAGATCCATAAATATGATGAATCCTATGGATATATTTATTATTATTAACCAAGTGAATGCTATTGGTAGGCTAATCTAATATCTTATATTACTAATCTATGAAGGAACATTTGTAAGGGCGGTTCCAAGTTTTTTAATAAGACCAAAGGTTTTCTTTTTTCTTTAGAACAAAATTCAGTTATTTATCAACGTTCTCTTTTTCTTTAAAACAAAGTAAGCTATTGATAGATAAATAAACATGATGGGTTCCGATATTTTATATTAATATTAACGCATTAACAAAAAGTGAGCGTGATAGTAGACCAATCTACGTACGTCCTTTTTTTTCTTTATCTGTAAAGGATTTTATATTTATTATAATAATTTTGGTGAGTAATTTTCTATAAAATAAAATATATCTTGTTTTGTAGCGTGTTTTGTGAGGACTAACGTAAAGGCTTCGTTGAGGTGTATAATTAGTAAGTTAAGATAATTTAAGAGCCATATAATTACTGAATATTGAAAAAGATGAGTAGATTTTCCATAGTTCTTTTCTTGGCCTATCACTTGACGCTTTGGTCTTGTGGGGCGCTACCCATTAGGGGTTTAAATCTGGTGCTCGCACATTTCCGATTTTCTCGGGATTTACCGACGCTATGCATTAAGTGGTAGGCGACGTGCCCGTCGACAATTGAAAAATACTGTGGTGACTTGGTCAACTTCAAGATTTACCGGCATCCAGTCTTCTTCGAAGTGCTCATAGGGGTATGGTTTTGCGTACGTGTATTTATAGGGATGAGTGTACGGCGTGTTGCGTACGTTTATTCATACACTGCGGAACTTGAAATTCCCTCACGGTGCACTACCGTCGGGGAAAATAAAAAAATATTTTTATAAAAATATGCGTACCGTTATAAAAACTAAAAATATCGTCATGAAATTTCTTACGGTGCACTTACCGTCGGGGAAAATAAAAATACCGTCGAGGCTGGCTCGCGGGAGTAATTCCAGTTTTGCCTGACGTTCGTCGAAGAGAATTTCAAGTTTCCGGTAGTGATAGGTGTGAGTCTACGTTGTACCGTGTAATCTAAAAAAACTATTGCAACTGCTAAGCTGAAAAACATAATAATGATGGCATTAATTTACCTTTTTTTTTTCATATAGATTGTAGGAGACTTATCAGATCATAAATGGATTCAGCACGACTACATATGGTGAATGGCAAGAACAATAGAATGAAAATATAGTAATGATGGTATCAATTTACCTTTTCTCATGTAGATCACAGGAGACAGAATAGATCGCAAATGGATTCAGCAAGGTGGCCAAACCTTTTGTTGGTGAACAATGAGATCTTAGGTTCTAATGATGGAATACAATAAATAAATGAATCCTTATTTGCGTGGTTCGCAGAAATATATAAAGGCAGTTAGAGCATCTCCAACAGTATCATAAATTTCACTTGGTAAATCTTGTGTTTTGCTTAAAGTTAGCCAAAAAAAAATATCTTGAGGATTAAAATAAAGTCTCTCTCCAATAGTACCCTATTTTTGACTTGGCAAAATAAAAAAAAAAAGAGGTGTCACTAAGATTGTTTGTTGGCAGGTACTTGGAGGCCGCGCGCGTGCCTGTTCCTTTCATCATCGTGACGGACGCCGCCGCCGATCCTCCTCCTCGCCGATCAGGTCAGGCTGACAACCTCACATAAATCTTCCAAGGCCAATCCCTGGCGACATGGAGCAACCTGCATTTGTCGGCCATGAACAACAGCTGAACTCAATCTTCTCTGTCCCATCGACACCTGCATAAATCTGCTGGCCACCGTCGCCAAAGCTTTCAGCAGGACAGCATCTCCCATCCAAGAAACAGTAGCTTGCACGTCCAAGCGCACAGTACCATGCACAGCATCAGCAGCAGTAGCATTCACGTAGACCTTTTAAACTCAAATGAATCAAGTATTGATGCATACGATAAACTACCATGACTAACAGATCGAGGGCACCACCATGACTCTGACCCATCATTATGAACCTTAGACGACTGTACTGGAACAAATGAACCTTACCTTCACTAGCACATCAAGAGAACCACCATGACTACCAACAACGGCCAAGGAGAAAAAAAATATGAACCCTAGGTGACTACAAACAGCGGAGGCATGGAGAGACACGGGAGATTGAGGAAGTACGTACCAGCCGGATTCGTGATCTGCTCGCATGGGATGACGGATCGAGGGCGAGCTTGGCGGCCGGCGTGGGGGTACGCGTGCGGGCTTGATCTGCTCGCCGGGACAGAGGCCGTGCACGCCCGCGGCAGCTGATCGCGCGAGGAGAGGCCGCACAGGGATCTTTATCGCGAGCACGCCGGGCGTCACGGGAAGGAGAGGAGGAAATTTCCTCGAGCGCAGGAAGGCTGGCGGCGCGGCGCCCGGGGGTAGCGATGCGGAGTTTGAGTGCGCGCGATATCTTTATGCACGCGGAGGAGGATGCCAAGTTTGTAAAAATGCCAAGTGAATTTGCCAAGCTGTTGGAGAGCAATTTTGTTTTGCCAAATTTTCAAGGATGCCAACCTCATTGCCAAACTGTTGAAGATGCTCTTAGGTGTGGCTGTACCTTGAGTTTCTAGATGATAGACCGTAAGTACGTGTGTAACAAGTGCAACACGGGCTCTATATTTCAGCAAGGAAAATTGGGTCAACTGGAGGGCTCAACAAGAGAATGCGTCAACACCGTCCACAACAACCGCGTCTCGTGGGCCAAGGGCACCATGCGCACGCAGGAGATCATCGCGGGGACGCAGCCGCCGCGCCGCCGTCTACGGAGGTCGCCATGTCATCTAGAAAAATTAGGAAAATAGAAATAAATAAAATAGAAAACGGGGATCCGTAGAATCCCCGGTTGCTCAGGGAGCTAAGTCTTGCCAGAACTATAAATACGAGTCACCATGTACTCATTGCAATCAACAAAGTAATTGGGATCAAACCCATTACCCAGCTCTCCAACTCTCTGGCTCTCCCTCACTCTCTCACTCTCACACCCTCGCGCTAGCACTGTCGCCGCCCCTGCCAAACCCTAGGGCGCCGCCCAGGGAGCCGCCGCCGCCGTGGTCTCATGCCGCCACCTACCACCGCATCCACCATAGCTGCCGCCCCCATGGGGACCCGGCCCTATACCCCTTATACCTGCTATGGGACGGCCGGTCGATCTTTCGGGCATCTATGAACCCACGACCACCATGAACGCCACCTTCACGAAGGTAGAGTTCGCGATCTACGCCATCAACGTCGGCATGAGACTGCGATGCTGCAACGGCGTCTCGAGGCCAACGAAGGAGCTTGTGCACATGCGCGGCACTGCCTCATCGACCCCATGACCACGCCAACAATAGCGGCACCGCGATCGCCACTCCGCCGAGCGCCCTCACCCTCATCACCTGCGCCCCCGATGACGTCTCCATCAAGCACCCAGCTTGATTAGATCTGGATGCCTCCGTCAAGAACCCCGTTGTGGAAACACAATAGATTGGAATCGTCACCAACAAGGAGGACGTCACCACCGATGCCCACCAACTGTTCAACGACGAGCTCGCCGAACTAGATCAGCGCATCATGGCCACATATCGAGGACGACTGGACACGCCCCGACGTCAACGGCAATGTCATCATCAACGCTGTGAGTACCGGGCACGTCCACCCAAACACCCAGGGCGCCACCGTCACCATGGTCCAACCCAAATTGTATCTTGGTGTGCCAGCAACGATGACGACGATCGCGACCACGCCAAGAGCAGCAATGCCAACTGCGGTCACACTGCTAGGCGCCTTCGCTCTCATCACCGACGTCCCCGACGTCACGTCAACGACACCAAGCACCAACGGCAACATCGCCACCAACGCCCACCAGCTGTTTAGTGATAAGTTTGACTAGCCAAACCAACATCTCGCGGCTCAAAAGGCTGAGCAAATACATCCCTGTGTCACTATCGATGGGGGAACCAGAGGTTCCTCACCCAAGACATTAACAGCTATTGGGCCTCAACCGGAAAGCCCATGAACTTAACCCAAGGGAGCACGAAGCAAGGCTACGTGCTCAACCAGAACCCCTAAACGGATTATGGAAAGATATCCTCAAAATAGTTTAGGACTCTACCTTTGTATCCGACTAGGAGAGAAAAGAACCCACAGCAGTCCCTGAACTATAAAGGGCTGCTAAGCGCACCCCTTGTAAATAGATCCAAGCAATACAACAACATAATACAACCAGGCTCACGTGTTGGATGTAAGGTTATTACTCGAGCCAATCTCGAGGGCCTGAACCAGTATAAATTGAGCGTCCCGTCACCACCAACCGCTGAGTTCCGATTCGCCGACGCCCCTCCGAACCAAAACACCATCCTGGTACCCTAGAAGTCCACTCTAGGTATTGTGGAAACCACGCAGCTTCTAGAATCCTAGTTGGCAAAACCTTTAGAGCAGGGTTCTATTGGCCAACAGCACTCAAAGACACAGAAGAACTAGTAAAGTATTACAAGAATTGTCAGATGTTCGTAAGACAACCACACGTATCAGCACACAATCTTATATGCATACCTCCATCTTGGCCGTTCTCCTGCTGGGGATTAGATCAAGTCGGGCCTGAGAAGAACAAAAGGAGGATTTGAATACATCTTCATCGCAATAGACAAGTTCACCAAATGGATAGAGTACAAGCCGTTGGTAAAATACAATACAGAAAGACAGTAGAGTTCATACAAGATATCATGCACAGGTTCGGTATGCCAAACAAAATCATCACGGATCTAGGATCACCTTTTACAGCAAGAGAATTCCAATACTGGGCAAAGTCTACGGAATTGAAATAGATTTTGCATCAGTCGCACATCCTCAAGCAAATGGACAAGTCGAGAGAGCAAATGGTCTAATACTACAAGGCTTAAAACCAAGGTTATATGAAGATTTAAAAGACTACGGAGGAAAATGGATAGATGAACTACCAAAAGTAGTCTGGGGCTTAAGAACCCAGATAAACAGAGCAACAGGGTACTCACCTTTCCTTTCTGGTATACGGCTCAGAAGCCATATTACCAGCGAGACCTTATATGGATGTCACCAAAGATAGAACAGTATGAAGAAGGAGAAGCAGAAGAAACCAGAAGACTTGAAATCGACTCAATTGAAGAAGTCAGAGATAGCGCCATCATACAAAATGCAAGATACCAGCAAGAGCTAAGAAGACACTGTGATAGAAACACTCACCCGCATTCTTTAAAACTGGAAGATTCAGTCCTATGACTTATACAGAAAAAGAACGGAAGACACAAGCTACTCAGCCTATGGGAATGACCATTCAAAGTCAAAAGGGCAACAGGACCAGGAACATACGAGCTAACAACCATGAGCGACGCGCCAATCAAGAACACTTGGCATATTAGCCAATTAAAGAAGTTCTACAATTAAAATAGAACACCAGAATTGTATAAAATTCCTTCAAAGTATTTGTGACTATCAGAATGATTATTTGATCATGATGAGTTCTAAAGAACTTCCCAAAATCATCACACCTGGCTTTAGGGATGACTACAGCAGAGCAATGATATCATGACAGTTGGGAAGTGATCTGAATAATTAGCTACTCGGGTTCAAGGAGGCGACCCGCATATCTTATTATGCCTGGCTTTAGGAATGACTGCAGCGAGACAGTATTCCGACGGGTTCGGGCCGACCCGAATAATTTAGCCTCGGGTTCTGAGAGCAAACCGAATAATTTGCTACTCCGGGTTCAAGGAGCGATCCATATTTATTACACCAAGTCATAGGGATAGCTGGCGGCAGTATCTCGGCGGGTTCGGAGGCGGCCGAATAATTAAGCCCCGGGTTCTAAGAGCAACCCGAATAATTTGCTACGGGTTCAAGGAGCGACCCGTATTACGTTAAGCTATGCCGGGACTAAGGAAGAAATTATGCCTGACAGTTCGAGGAGGCGGACCGAATAATTAAGCCCCCGGGTTAGAGCAACCGAATAATTTACTACTCCGGGTTCAAGGAGTGACCCGTATTGCGTTAAGCCATCGAGTCTCAAAGTGATGAATACAAAAATTTCAACGGGTTCAAATAAACCCGGGTTCTTGAGAGCAACCCCGGACAAATCGCCTCTCCAAAGAAACAAGACGTACTACAAATCCTGAAATACAGATTCAAGTGAATACTCAAACAAAGAAGATTTTATCAACCCATAGTTGAAGGGCTACATCAAGTGCAAATCTTATAAAGTCCACGTGACATCCATGAAGCAAACAGCAGTTATAACCTTTGCCAGAAGACCATGAAGAACAATGAAAAGAATTATTTAAGCATTTAGAGAAGAAAGGAAAGTACACAAGAACAGGCGGGGTGAGAAATCGCACTGAAAGAGATGAGCAGAGACAAAAAGAACATGTAGACTTTATATAATAAAGAATGAGTATATTACAAATGTCATCAAGTATTTACAAAAACCTTTCATGGGTTGGCGGAAGAAGGCGGGTCACTAAGTCTATCGAGAGACTACCCTATCTACAAGATCGGACAACCCGGTTTGCAGGAAGGCAAACTATAAGATAATCTTGATTCAGATCATCCTTTACTATGACCTCTAAGTCAACATCGGGAGAGAAGTACCCAAAATGACTCGAAGATGGCTAACAACATTGTGATAGCTATTCTTCAAGAAGCCAAAGAACTTAGGGTAGGGATGAGCGGCATGTATTGACCAAGGTTCATCGCCTCATCCCCCTCCTTGATGAAGCCAAGGATGTACTTCACGGAGCTCCATAAGGCTTCCAAATTTGGAGTAGCTTTGAGTTGGCCACAGCTTCTTGAGCAGACTCCAACGCACAGGCCATGATCGGCATCGTGATAGAGTTCTCTAGCCAAAGCAAGGTGATGGTCGTCGGCTTGAGAATCGGCCAAGGCTCTTACCGAAGCGCGTTGTTCTCGAAGTACGGAGCGTGGCCTTCATGTCTTCAAGGTCCTTCGCCCAGCACTCCTTCTCCCTCTCGAGATCTACAAAGTAAAAAGAACAAGGATTAGTAAACAACCAAGAACAAAGAAAAAAGATGAAGGACGAAGAAAGAACAACCTAGAATGAGAAAGCATACCTGAGATTGAGGTTCTCAGCTTGGGCGGCAGCAGCTGGCACATTTGCCTCTGGTGACCCTCTACTTCGGACCCTCTCTTGCGACGTGGTCCTTCTCTGCTCCAATTCAAGGCTGAGCACAGAGACAACTCTTTGCGGCAGTCTCAAGCTCGATAGACAGTTGAGAGGTGGCGGCCTCTTCAGTCGAACCAAAGAGAAGGTCCTGATCCACCAGGAGAGACTAACAAGAAGAACATGGAGAAGTTAATAATGGACAAGCGAAGAAAACAAAACAACAAGGGAAAGAAAAGAACACTTACGTTAAGTTCTTCACCAAAAATGCTCTAGTCGGTGATGCGGCAAAGAAGACAAGAAGGAGAAGGAGAAGCCGAGGCGGGCGCCGAAGAACCCATGATCTCATCGGTAACCATATGGCTACCAAGGGGTTGTCTCCAACCTGTCGGCGGCTTCTGGGGCCACCTATGCCTTCCTCGGGGACAACGGGTTGTTTCCAACGTCGGCAACATGACTACCTTGCGACCAAGTGCCGTGGGTAAACCCATGGGAAACTCGACATTAGTGGTAGTGGGTTGAAGATCGGGGTAGCACCCTAGCCCTTGAGAGACTAGAAAAGAAAAAAGCGACATCGGGAAAAGAGATCAAAGGAAAATACAACCGAGAAAAAAAAGAGAAGACAATTTACCTAGAGAAGAAACAACCCTGGTATCCAAAACCGGGGCAGCGGTACATCGAAACTGAGGTTTCAAGGCGGCGAGCCTAAAGATAAAAGATCAAAAGTCGAGAAGAATAAGCAAGAAAAAACAACTCGAACGAGACACCAAGCGGAACAAAACTTACACGAAGACATGCTTAAAGCTATCGGCTTGTTAGACGGGAAAAGAAGGGATGGCTATAGAAGCCAAATTAAGAAGCCATGCTCTGGGGATGACACGACGGCAAAGAGAGGAAGAAGAACCGGGGGCCCTTGCACGCCTAGAACAAACAATTAAAGTAAGAGGAAGAAGAACTGAAAGAATGGACAAAAACGAAGCAAGAAATACTGGTGAATCACAAGAGGAACATCATCCTCGGAATCATTCTCGTTCAAAATTACATTGACCCCTCTTGCATAGAACAAGAAGCAAAAACAAGTCGGAAGAGTTAGCGAAGCCGAGAAAAGGACCAACAACCGGATCTCACCTATCATCATGTTACCCGAGAGGAAGGAGGACGACAACGAAGCGGTGGCGCGGCATTTAGGCACTTGAGCAACGCCATGAACAATGCGCCTTTTTCTAGCCATAAGTATCATGTTAACAACTCGAGGATCGGGAGCATACTCGGCATAAGAAAAGTGCCCTTCATGAATTCGAAAACAAAAGTCACCGAGGCACGGACCGTGTGGTGGAGTAGAAGAAGACTCCCTAAAACACGGCAAGGGGATTGCTCCAAGACAAGCTTGAAAGCACGGCCAAATCCCTACAAAGAAGACAAAACAACCTAAAAATGAGGAAGTGAGCAAAGCAAGCAAACAAAAATTTAAAAGAAAGTGTGAGTGTGTAAAAGGATTGGCTAGAAATTGAAGGGCTCGGCGAGCCAAGGATACTTGCATGAGTCAATAGGTTTAAAGTCTTGGCATCTAGTTTTGTCGAAGAACCCGGTAGGTGAAAGGCACGACTTCACTTAGGGTTGCCAGCGCATGGCCGCGCATACCGCTGCCCGCGCCGGGTCCCCTCCTCCTCCTGGGTACATCACCGGAGGCGGAAGGCTGGGATCCATCGCTTTTAAGTAAAGTTTTTCCCTTAGGTTGAGTCTTAGGGTTAGAGTTTCTCCATGCCAAGTTTCTTAGTATGGGAGATTTATGTCTTCCTCCTTCTCTTCTCCGAGACGGTGAAGAAGAAGGTTGGATTCGTTTTCTCCGTGGATTCGTTGAAGATGGAAGCGACAACTTCGGCGCCAACATCTTCATCGATATGACGACATGGAGATTTTTGTTTCCGGACGGCGGCATCAAGGCGGAGATGATGCCGCCGCCATGGAATACTCCGAGTCCTCGTTTTGTTGTGGTTGGATGCATACGATGAAGGACTGGGGAATATTTTTCAGGTCGATCTTCCTCATTCTTCGGTGGCGAAAGAAGAAAAAGATACACGGAAGAAGAAGTTTCTCAACTCCTGGGGGCGTTGGTTATTCCGTTGGGCATCTCTTAATGCGGCCGAAAATAATTGTTGCAGTATTTGCTCGTGCGGTCATCCATGCAAAGCGTCAAATAGGTTTGGATTTAAGATTTTGTAACACCCTGGTGTTATAGTGCCTAATTGTATAGCATCACACCGGCATAATGTAAACGGAACAAGCCAATTAATATAAACACAATGTACTTATGAGTCGCTAAAGCAACTTAATTAGCACACTTTGTAATATATCAACCCGTAGTCCGTGAAATCTCGAAGGATTTCAAACTTTCAACAATACAACCAGAGATCGAATTGAGTTCAACATACAACAGTTCATAGTGATACATAGGTTCACAAATAGTAGATTACATCGGATGCAGAAATAAATATTACAATACCGAGTTCAAATCCAAATTACGGAAGCAAATAAAGTTTTGGTTCACAAGCACACTTAGTTGAAACATAGTGCACGGTCCAACATCACATCAGAACAAACATAGAGGTACGATAGATAGGTTGATCGTGCCCACGATCTACTCATCCCCATACGCGGTAGAAGCAAGTTGGGCAATACCCATAGAATATCTCACCATACGCAACAACAAGGAATAAAACCTCGAGTACAAGAAGGTACTCAGCTAGACTTACCCGTCATAAATGAAAATAAAGTGACACCAAGGAGTATGCCAGGCTTTGTAAGTGGGGTAGCTGACTCATTTAAACTTGCGATAAAAAGGTGAGCTTATTAATAATCATTTAGTTATAAAAGACTCTCTAGCTTAACATCTTTTAAGTTGGATCTGACATCACTAGGTTAGCACCGTACTACTTCATCTCAGTATGAGCAAACAATGCTATCCTATCCTTAAGGTTGATACCTAAGGCATCAACAACATAGAACCATAACCATCCTATTTTTCACAATGATTTGCGGCGAGTGCCGCTGCTGGTCAAGTGTTCTTGTCCAGGAACGATGGCGATTATAATCGATTGCAAACCAAATGCGGGTATTCCTCACACAAACCACACTCGCCGGCGAGCAGTGACGGTCACCTTGGTCTATTCGGGTGGAAACACGGATTTCAACGAATACGGTAGCACGGGGGCATGCCCGGCTACAGGTACCTCCGGCGCGGCCGGCCATGGCTTTAATACCGCGTGGGCAACGCACTCAACTCCATTGAAATTCCGGCCCAAACATCCTCAAGGCTTCGCGGTCGGATGTCCGCATCCTTCGGCTATCTGTGAGGCATTGTTCAACATGATCCGAGGACGTACAAAGCCATAGTCCTTTAAGTGACATCGCGGAGTTTCCGAGGGTCTAACACACCACAAACTCCGACTAGTCGTGATTTAACAAGGCCACATGGTTATGTTCTCTAACCAACCTCCATAGTATCAACCCAAGGGTAGTAACCACCTACCTCGCGGATGAGGGTCAATCACCCGTCTTTTACCGATCTAATTAAGCGTGCTAAGCATAAGCGCGATCCTAAACTTAATAAGGTAACGGTATTTAGGTGGAGCAAGGTACTCATAATGCGTAACGGTTCCAAGTCAACGCCTATTAACTTAATGCATCATAATAAATAAATGACTCAAGTAAAATATTTTGAAAACGTAGGAGTAATGCTCCGGGGCTTGCCTTTCTCAAAGGAGCTAGGGTGGTGGTTAGGGCACTCGGGCAAGTCGGGCGTCCGGGATCCTCGTCTGTGCTGCCTCCTGTATCTTGCTCCACTCTGCTCCTCTCCTTCCGGCTCTCGGGAACTCTTAGGTCACTCTTCGAAACATCTTGTATGATGCATCGATGCGTTGAGTATCGGGAATGCAATACGAAATGGAAGCGTATGATGATGATGAACCAATCATGAAGTTACAAGGTAGTCAACATCATCCTAACATGTTACAACTTTTATAACCCTAATTAATCATAGCAAGGACACTAATTAACACGGACTTCGACGATTAACCGATCATGATTACAACAGGGCATACTAGCAACCTATAGCTAGACTGCTCAGAAAAATCTACAAAAATTACAGTAGCTAAACTAGGTAACAATAAGCCTACCATAAATTTTTCAGTCAAAACAGTAAACCATTTATCCTATACAAAAAAGACAAGACAGCATCAAACCAAGACCTAAAAATAGTTTGCATTATGAAAAGTGTCAAACAACAGATCTCATGTGATTAACAGCTACTTATAGGCATAAAAACATCCTAGAAAAATTATCAAGCCTAAACCTTGCATAAATAATTAATTATGAATTTCCTAAACTCTTAGCAAAGCAAGCACAATAAATAGACAGGGCATTTTCTACACATGACATATATAAATAATATTTTTCCTAGATAAAGAATCTCCTAACTAGAGCAACAAAACAAGAACCATATTTTAAGATAAACCTACATTTACTTATGCATTTAACAAGATATAAGCAAATTAAGACATTAAATAATACGATCTGTAAAAGTATTTCATAAAAATGAACCAATACCCTACATGCATAAAGCTCCTCATAAGAAAAATATTGACACTTGAATCACCCAAAATGGACTTAAAAATGAGGGAGATATGATTTTTGGAAGAATTAACACATTTTCTGGAAAACATTTTCTTAAACCGAAAAAGAACCTAAATGCTACGCGCACCCGGGGTGATCCCCCGCTGTGGCTGACGCGCGGGCCGCGCATGCTAAGCCATGGCGGGGTGCACACGGAGCACACTCGCACCGTGGCGGCCGACGGAGTGGGACCTGTCCATGAGGCCCACTTGTCGGCCGCACCGGGCGGGCACCGGCTTGACCGGCGGAACTCGCCGGCGGCGAGGTCCCCGGCGACACGGGTTGCACCGTCGTGCTCGGGAGGACGAGCGCGAACCAACGGTGGTGAAGATGGGGTCCCTAGTGACCTAAATCGAGGAAAGCGGACGAGGCGGCGCGGCTCATCGGCGGGACGCCGGAGTAGACCACGGCGGCGCGCTTGGTTGCCTACGGGCTTCGCGAAGCCAAGGCGGAGCTAGTGCACGTGGCTCGGGATGAAAATGATGACGGGCACGGGCGGACGGCGTCGCCGGGCGCTCCGCGAGCTCGACCACGGCAGCTGGAGAAGAAAGGGCCGATTGGCCCTACACCTTGCTTGATCGAGGCGGGAAAAAATGTGGGGATGGTGGAGCGGAGCAAGGCGATTCCGATGGCTTGCTCGGGGGAAAATGATCGAGCGAGGTGGCGGCTAGCCGGAGATGTTCACGGCGGCGACCATGGCGGGCTCGGCGGTGCTCGGCCGAGAGCGGACGGGAGAAGTGAGGTTGACATTTCTAACGCCACTCGGTGTTAGGTTGTCATCCCCAACATGGCGCCAAAAATGCTGGTACTAAATAATGCTTGCTACTAGAAATAAATATGGGATCGCAAGCGCACGAGATAATACCGATGTAGCATTTTAACCGGGAGTAATCCAGGTATCGTTATTTATATTTTTACCCTTTGGAAAGGGAATGCCTTGGATAATGAGTGATGAGCAATGCACATCTTTGTAATGGAGAGCTTAACCTTGTACGTATCGATCATCTCATACGGGGTAAGTGTCACATAAAATATAGGAATGAATGATAAATGACATAAGATAAATGAGAGCATTTAGCCACATAAAATAATAGTAATAAGCCATCTCAACTTAGCACTCTAAGCTTATAACACTAGCATGGACTAGGTCGATCTAGGGTATAATCCTATGTTATTCTAACTATAAGGTCAAAGCATACAATGATTAGTGCAAGAACATCTAGCAATCATGGCGGGAAAAGGTTACATCTATGCATAGTGATATTACCCGAGAAGACAAGAGACATAGCAATGACTTCAATGTAATAGGTTGTTCTACTAAGACCTACCAACGGGGGATGGAATACAAAGGACTCAGGCTGTCACTTCCGCGATCTACCACACACGACCGGCCAATAGGGTGTAATCGCGAGATAAATACGGTCTAAGCACCACGCCTACACAATATTTACCACTCACCCATCGATCTAATGAGTAAGCGCTATACGATCCTATGCATAAACATAATTCTAGTCCAACTATGCTAAACATATAATCAAAGTAAACTAAGAACAATATAATTGAGAATATAATCAAATAGAGCAAAGTCAAGTATGATATAATAGAATAGAATAAAGTACTACTCATAGTATCACGAACAATGATGAATATTACAAGAATGTAGGGGAATTACCAAGAACTCCGACGAGATCCGGACTCCAAGCTAGGCTTGATTCCCTCTAGATCTATTCCTATGTAGCTATGCTACTAAACTATGGAGCTCTAATTGAGATGGTGGCTCTGGCTTCTCGAATTCGATGAGAGAATGAACTCTTGAATGAATTAATTCGGGTTTCACCCGGGGGCCGGGGAGCTCGAATATATAGCCCCTAGGATGAACCACGGCCCTCGGATCAAACCGACCTAAATGGACGATAATTATTCATCCTCAAAGGCGGTGGAGGCGGGATCCACGAGACTCCACCTGATTGGTGGAGGTGGGGAGTCGGCCCGACTCCCCCCAGGTCGGCCGACCCACCACAATGCAGTGGGTCCCCGCTTCCGGGTGTTGCCTTACGGAGTCTTCTAGATTATACAATTTTACCCGTTCGGTCTTTATCTCTATGTAATCATGACATGTGGGCCTCCTTTGGTTCTCTTTCGATAACCCCCTATGAGAAATAGACAATCACCAAAACTCGTGGAATTACATCGGTGTAACCCCTATATCTAACGGGTGAACTCATATTAGTCCTTTCTCTTGCTGCGTTGACGGTATAAAATTGATACTTAACGATCGTCAACAAACTCCCCCAAGCTTACCTTTTGCTCGTCCACTGAGCAAAGATAGACTTCAGTGATGGATCGGGAGTTGCTACAATGCTTTCACTCCTCACAAGTACACATGCGTTCAAACAAGAACTCTCCTCCGGATTAGAGTGAACTATCGACTCAAAACTCACTCATATTACCTTTCACCATGGGGCTTGTAACCGTCACTTGGGTCTTGAGTAGTTGAAAGATAGAACGGTCAAGTCAAGCGCCATGTTTCTCGCTCTTTGATCAACTATTATCCGGAGTTTTTGCAAGGTTTTGAAATAAAACTCGAGTTCCTTGTATGAACCTTTCAAGTCTCTCAATATGTGGTATTTTTGGATCCTCTCTAAGGCATGAGTAGTGTATGCCTTCTCTCTTCTCTCAGAATATGTGGTATTTATGGAACTAAGGCATAGTGGAAAGTGCCTTCTCTCTCTCACCCTACTTTCTAATAGGCTTTTGTGGAGCTCATAGGTGGGGAGACACTCAAACTCACTTGCATATATTGCACGGTTAAGACATGGATCCAATAGGAACTAAAATAATAATAAAGTCATATGTGCATGTGAATGAGGAAATGAATGATAAGGTGATGATGGGATGACGATGATAAGAAAATGATTATGAGGGGTACTCAACTAGTGAACATCTACTTCTACACTTGCTCCTTCGAGGATAACATGACTCCCTTTATTTGGAAACCTTGAAACTTCTTGAATGGAAGGACTTGGCTACTCTTTCTTTTTCTTTCTTTCTTCTTTTCTCTCTTTTTTTTTTTTTTTTTTTAGAGCAACCAATCCTCGAAAACAAAACTTTAGCACGGGGAGTGTATAACTTGAAATGATAATATTTGGAGCTTTTATGTAGGCAATGAAAGCGGCGATGATTATGCGGATGTTCACTCCCGAGAATAGGAGTAGAACCTTTTCTGGATGATGTGAAATGAATGGCGTATGTATATGTGGATGGATGGATGGATGGATGGATGGATGCGTACTCCCAGGGTAGGAGCAGCATAGGTGCGTATCTCCAGGGTAGAGACAGCACAGTAAGTGGGGAATGCGTACTCCCAGGATAGGAGTAGCATAAGTGCGTATCTCCGGGGTAGAGATAGCACGATATGTGGTGGATATGGATCTATATGTGGGTGGTACTTCGAGAACGAAGTAGCACGAGAATGAATGTAACATTTATAACATGGGTGCATGCTTCTGAGGACAGAAGTAGCATAGATCAATGGATGGAGAGCACATAGTATTGACTTTATCTGCGTGACTAATTCCTTATGGGTCCACAGCATAACCACACTCAATGCCTATAAAGTCTACACTCAAACCTAAAATATGATCTATTTAAACGAGATGGGTTTTCCTAATCTAGTAAGCATGAATATATGGCTGTGGTAGAAATTTGAACTCTCATCATAAAGGAACTCATCATGCGGGAATTTAATACTTTTCACGAGATAATTTCTCGAGAACTCTAGTATGTCTAGGAACAAGATGAGCAATGACTCAAAACCTTCCCATATCATACCCGTCAACCACCTAGACTTAGATCAAGTGTTCGCTACCCACAAATTTCAGGTTCGAGCAAATCTCAAATCTAAACAGTTGTGTCCAAAACTCGGGAGAGTGCAAGGTTGAAAACTAGGTACTTGAAAGGAATTACGGCGAGCAAATTTTCATCATCTCCATGTAGAGTTTATTCTAGGGATCACTTTTAAAGGCAGTTGCAAGAGCTCTCCAAAAGTAGAAAAGAAAAATAAGGAAATCTTTACGGGTTTCTATGGTTATGCAACTTTTTTAGTTGTTTTAATCAAAGCACACTCTAATAAAGCATAAATAGATAAGTTGGAAACACTTAGCTTGGTACACGGGGGATGCTCTCCCCCAAGGCTGGATGTTGACATAGTCTGTGATGTTGGCGACGGGCATCGAAGACGTTCTAGTCCTCCGGGGAGTGTCGTAGATGGTTGTTAGAGGCGGCATTCAAGTGTCGCGGGCAGCACTCCGTACGGGGAATTTGGATGTCCTTTTTGCTTGTTAGCTCTTCTTGATCCTTGATGTTGTGAAGCTCAAATAGACAACAAAGCTTGTGGAACTAATTAAGCGTTAGTGATAAAACCTCTAGGCCTTGGTTGTCTAGAACTTTCTTAACTTAGACTTGTTCTAACGGGATCACAAGAAATATTTTTATCTTTTTATTATTTAAGGAATGCGAGACGGGGGAAATAAATATCTTTGAGAAATTATTTTTGTGCCACCACGGTGAATGATTATTCACATGGGGCTTGACGATTTTGGATGCGAATGCACAACATCTTTATTTTCTTTTCTAATGCGAGAGATGGTAAAGATGCAACTAAGATGCAAATAGGAAAATAAATATGCTAAGGTAAAAATGCAATCTTTGGAAAGTAATTGCTGATAAATACCAAGTTACCTCTTGGCGCGGTGTTCGGTGGTTTTAAGTCCTCCGAGCGGGACTTGTCATGTTCGCTCATTTTTCAAGGGCGCATTGGTGGCGCCTCGGATGATGTCGCCTCGTGTGTAGGAATTGATTCGATTTTGCTTTTACCTTCCACACCTTCTTTGTTGGAGAGGGTGACCTTGAGGAGGAAGCTTCTTGGGGCACTTGTTTCTCTTACGGTAGCACCTCTTCGGGTTCTTCTACAATGTTCTTCTCTTCGGGTACCGATCTTCATATCGAATACTTCTCCCTCATAGTCGGCCCATCCATCTTTAGTGATGTTCTTCTTGTTACGCGCCCAGTGCAGTTGCCTTCTCCTTGTTCGTTCTTCTTGGGCTCCTCGGTGATTATATAATTATTATTGAAGTAGCGGCGTACCTTCTCGGTGGGAAAGTGGAAATGGATCTCTCTGTCCGATATAGATGATAGCTACGGTGGTGTTTAGGAATGGTCTTCCTAGGATGATTGGAGGATCGTAGTCATCTCCCATGTCAATGACTAGGAAGCGCAGGGACATAATGGTCATCTATCTGGATGAGGACATCCTTCACTTCTCCTTCGACGAAGCGGAATGTACGATACGCCATCTGCATTTGTGCATAGGTAGGCTCCAAAGGCATAGTGCCATATAGATACTCATAAGTTACTTTGGCCATAATGTTGGCCCGATCCGGTGTCACGGAACGACTTTATTGAAAGAGCTTGTTGATGGAGCATTGAATGGTTGGGACACACTGGGTCATCCTTCTTGATCGAGACGTGGGGACTGAGTAAGTGTCATGCTCCTTGTGACTGCGGTGACCATCCTTCTTGTCTCTGTCTTCTTGGTCTTCTTATTCTTGTTCTTGCTCTTCTTAGTTGGACTCTTCTTCTTCTCCTTATTCTGTTGATGAGGGTGTCTTTAGGAGCTATGAGCACTTTTGTTCTTGAAGAAGAAGGTTTCTCGCTTGCCCTTGATGTTGAAGATGATCTTGGCGGTGTTGGCATACATGATGGCTCCGGCGGTGTTCAAGAATGGTCGTCCCAAAATGATAGGGGACCTTTCATCCTGCTGTATCCACTATCACGAAGTCTGTTTGGAACATATGAGTTGCCCACTCGTACACATATATCTTCTAGTACTCCCAAAGGAACACGGAGTAAGCGATGCAAGCTGCAAGCACATGGTTGTGTATGCTAAGGGGCATCGAATAGCTTCTCATATATCACTCTTGGCATGATGTTGATGCTTGCACCGAAGTCACAGATTGCCTCATTAAAGTTAGTACTTCCAATGGAGATCGGAATGATTTGGTCTCCCTGGATCGCCCTTCTTGATTGGTAGAGTTGAGTCAATCCATGACCCCTTCGATGGATCACTCGGCTATCTTCTACATTGAATATATCAACAAGATTTGCGGTTTCGAGCTCTTCGGGTTGTCCCAATTTACCTTGGCCGACGGAGGGAGCAAGGTTAACAGGCTACATTGTACACTGCGACTCAAGTATTTTGTTGAAGGCGAAGTGACTCTTGATGGCATTGGAAAAGCCATCCATTACTGATTCGAGTGTCTCTAGGACCTTGTCATTTATGTCGGCTTCTTGGACAGTTGTCCATCATCTTGCCTTGATTCGGCACTAACTCTCTCAAAGGCATTTGGTTGTAATTATTGTAGGAGGAGTTGTTACCTTGATAGTTGCTGAATAATTGCACGAGTAGTTAGGCCTCTGCTGTGATTCCAACCTTGATTCTGCGAGGACGATAGTAATTATTGTTGTTGTTGTTGAGGTAGTTCACGTCCTCCTTCGGCTACGGGCGGTTAGCACTTTGTGTGCCCAGTCTCTCCACACTCTTCACATGTCATGCGAGCATCATGTATATGCATGACTTCTTTCTTCTGTGGCTCTCTCATCGAGCCTCTTCATTAGCAGATCCATTTTGGCGAGCGGCATGTCTACCTCTTCGGTAGTGCATTCCTCCTCTCTTGCGGGTGCGAGTTCTTTCTTCACTCCAACCTTGGTTGGATGCCATCTTCTCCACAAGAGGCTTGTGGCTTGAGGAATAGTGAGTGATAAGAATGCACCTCCGGCGGCGGCATCCATCGTCTCACGTGTCTTGTTCTTGAGCCCATGGTAGAATATGCATAAGCGGCCAATTCTCCATGCCATGATGAGGACACTCAAGGATGTAATCTTGAAAGCGCTCCCAAGCTTCGGGACAGTCTCATCATGATGTTTTTGAAAGCTTGATATCTTCCCACGAAGAGCATTTGTCTTGCCCATTGGGAAGAACTTCGCCAAGAAATTGGTGGAACATAGTGCCCACGTAGGATTCTTCTCCTTATTGGCGTAGAACCACTGCTTCGCTCTCCCCAAGAGTGAGAATGGGAAGAGGCGAAGTAGTATAGCATCTCTGGGGACATCCTTGATGGTGAATGTGCTACAAATCTCCAGGAAGTGTTGGAGATGAGCACTTGCATCTTCATGGGCCTTCCCACGGAAGCGGCTTGCTTGCACCATGTTGATTAAGCGCGGGCTTGAGCTCAAAAGCTCCTTCGATGTCCATGCATTTGGTCGATACGAATGTTGTCCGTAGTTGGAGCGAGAACTCGCGGAGTGACTTGTGCGCCATGGCTTCAAATGCTGGTGTCAAGTCTCGAATGAAAGGTCGACTTTACGCTTCCGACAAACTTCCAAGTTGAGTTGATGATGATGATGATTGATTGGTCTTCTTTAACTTGCTTCGGCCTACGAATAAAGCACGGATCGTCAATATAATTATCGGAAGAATTGTCTTTTTCATACATTACCTGCATAAGATATAAAAATAGACGAAAAACAAGGGTAAATTTGTATGAGTAGAGAATGGTGACAAAGTGCTCAATCTCATTATGTAGTGCAATGCTTGCTCATTATCCATTGGCTTTCAACCTTCCCCGGCAACGGCGCCAAAAATGCTTGTTGACATTTCTAACGCCACTCGGTGTTAGGTTGTCATCCCCAACATGGCGCCAAAAATCTTTGGTACTAAATAATGCAAGCTTGCTACTAGAAATAAATATGGGATCCGCATAAGCGCACGAGATAATACCGATGTAGCATTTTAACCGGGAGTAATCCAGGTATCGTTATTTATATTTTTACCCTTTGGGAAGGGAATGCCTTGGATAATGAGTGATGAGCAATGCACATCTGTAATGGAGAGCTTAACCTTGTACGTATCGATCATCTCATACGGGGTAAGTGTCACATAAAATATAGGAATGAATGATAAATGACATAAGATAAATGAGAGCATTTAGCCACATAAAATAATAGTAATAAGCCATCTCAACTTAGCACTCTAAGCTTATAACACTAGCATGGACTAGGTCGATCTAGGGTATAATCCTATGTTATTCTAACTATAAGGTCAAAGCATACAATGATTAGTGCAAGAACATCTAGCAATCATGGCGGGAAAAGGTTACATCTATGCATAGTGATATTACCGGAGAAGACAAGAGACATAGCAATGACTTCAATGTAATAGGTTGTTCTACTAAGACCTACCAACGGGGATGGAATACAAAGGACTCAACGGGCTGTCACTTCCGCGATCTACCACACGACCGGCCAATAGGGTGTAATCGCGAGATAAATACGGTCTAAGCACCACGCCTACACAATATTTACCACTCACCCATCGATCTAATGAGTAAAGCGCTATACGATCCTATGCATAAACATAATTCTAGTCCAACTATGCTAAACATATAATCAAAGTAAACTAAGAACAATATAATTGAGAATATAATCAAATAGAGCAAAGTCAAGTATGATATAATAGAATAGAATAAAGTACTACTCATAGTATCACGAACAATGATGAATATTACAAGAATGTAGAGGGAATTACCAAGAACTCCGAGAGATCCGGACTCCAAGCTAGGCTTGATTCCCTCTAGATCTATTCCTATGTAGCTATGCTACTAAACTATGGAGCTCTAATTGAGATGGTGGCTCTGGCTTCTACGAATTCGATGAGAGAATGAACTCTTGAATGAATTAGCTTCGGGTTTCACCCGGGGCCGGGGGCTCGAATATATAGCCCCCTAGGATGAACCACGGCCCTCGGATCAAACCGACCTAAATGGACGATAATTATTCATCCTCAAAGGCGGTGGAGGCGGGATCCACGAGACTCCACGATTGGTGGAGGTGGGGAGTCGGCCGACTCCCCCCAGGTCGGCCAGGCCCACCACAATGCAGTGGGTCCCAGCTTCCGGGTGTTGCCTTACGGAGTCTTCTAGATTATACAATTTTACCCGTTCGGTCTTTATCTCTATGTAATCATGACATGTGGGCCTCCTTTGGTTCTCTTTCGATAACCCCCTATGAGAAATAGACAATCACCAAAACTCGTGGAATTACATCGGTGTAACCCCTATATCTAACAGGTGAACTCATATTAGTCCTTTCTCTTGCTGCGTTGACGGTATAAAATTGATACTTAACGATCAAAAGGCGACATCTTTATACTCTCTTGATAGGCATTTGTACAAGAGAACTCACGCTAACGGTGACCACTTTTCCCATGAGCCCTTCCAAGACAAAACACAAAGACGTAATAAATCTTCTAAAATCTGGATTCCACTCTTTCATACGACTGAAGTCCCCAGGATGATAAGCAAGCATTCATGCAATACTTGAGTGTTCAAACCCTTCTCGCAAGCTGTTCCCAAGTGAGCCACAAACCGCGGTCCTCTATCGGACACTATCTCTTTAGGCACACCATGCAATCGACACTGTTGGACGTAGATATCAAAGATACCGATGTGGACGATATGTTGTATGAACAATTATGAAGTGTCAGACTTGGTTAGACGATCCACTATGACCCAAATAGAATCATGACCCTTTGGTGTAAGCGGGTAATCCAAGAATGAAATCCATATCGATACATTCCTTAACTGGAATTGGCAATGGTCAAGTAAACCACCGGTCTTCAAATGGTGACTCACCCTACGGGTATCACACTCTGCTACATACTCGGCCACATCTCTTTTCATATGAGACCACCAATACTGGCATTTAGATCATGAAACATCTTCTTTACTGCTACCAGGGTGCATAGATAACTTGGACAAGTGAGCTTCATCCATGATCTCGCTTTCTAGTTCCTTGTCTGTGGTACAACTAGGCGTTTATCGTACCACAAGACTCCTTGATCATCTTCCTTGAAGAACTAAGATGGCATGCTTTTGATTCTTTTCTTGATCTCTCGTGATTGCATTGTCCGACTTTTGACCTTCCTTAATCTTACCTTCAGTTCACAACCGACGAATATTGTTCAAAATCACCGAATGCATAAGATTGAGGCCTTCTACGAACCTCGACGAAGAGCATCACTCGAGATTTCCGACTCAAAGCATATTTCACATTGGCCTTACGAGAATGGTACTCGCCAATTGCAAATTATAATCCTTGATCAATTCCAGCCATCTACGTTGCCTCATGTTCAAGTCTTCTTGAGTAAAGATGTACTTCAGGGCTCTTATGATCCGTATACACATTGTAGGGGTTGCAAGGAGGTAATGTCTCCGAGATCTTCAATGCATGCACTACGACTGTTAAGCTCTAGATCATGAGTAGGGTAATTTACTTCATGTTTCTTCAACTCGCTCAGAGGCATAAGCTATAACTCTTCCTTCTTGCATAAGCACACATCCCAAACCTATCTTGGAAGCATCACAATACACATCAAACGGCTTCCTCAATATCCGGTTGCGCTAGAACAGGGCAAGTGGTCAACATTTCCCGCATGAGTGCGGAAAGGCTGTTCGCACTCTTGTCCAAGCGAACTTGTGCTCTTTGCAACAATTTTGTCATTGGCTTGGCAATCTTTGAAAAGTTAGGGAATGAATGCGATAATACCCCCGCTAAACCAAGAAACCTCATACTTCATGAACCGACTTGGGTATGCTTCCAAGTTCAATACTTTCTCTATATTGCTAGGATCCACTGATTATTCCTTCATCGTAGAGGACATGTCCAAGGAATTGAACCTTCCAAAGCCGTAACTCACACTTGCTTGAACTTAGCATGCAACTTATGCTTCCTCGCCTCTCCAATACAATCCTTAGATGCACAACATGATCTTCCTCTTATTCTTCGAATATATCGATATCATCAATAAACACCACTACAAACTTATCAAGCTCGAGGCATGAAGACCGAATTCATAAGATACATAAAGTATGCAGGAGCATTGGTTAATCCAAAGGACATAACCAAGTACTCATACAACCCATATCTTGTAGAGAAAGCGGTCTTAGGAACATCTTCTCGGTCTCATCTTAATCGATGGTGGTAACCTCGATCTCGAGATCAATCTTCGAGAACATCTTAGCCTTGACAAGCCGATCAAACGGGATATCAATACGTGGAAGAGGATACTTATTCTTGGATCAAGTGGATCGAATTAAGTAGGCGGTAATCCGACCATTCGCAAAAGGTGGTCCTTCTTCTTCACGAACATAGCGGGACTACCCCATTTCCGATGCACTTTGGGACGAATGAGACCTTTATCTCGCACAACTCTTGCAACCAAGTTTCTTGAGTTCTTTCAACTCATCGAGAGGACATACGGTAAGGTCTCTTAGAAATTGGGGCTGTTCCGTGCAACAACTCAATGCGGAACTCAATCTCCCGATCGTGTGGGAGACCCGAAGCCTCATCAGGAAAGACATCCGAAACTCACATACTACCGGAATCTCTTGTAGAGGGTCACTTTAGTAGCATAAACCCCAGCTTCTAACGAGATCTTCCGAGGTAAGGGTATCCGGAAAGTGCCTCCCCCATAGGATTCCGTATAGACACCATCCGATTGGTGGTATCCAAAACTACACCCCAATGATGCATCCAACTCATTCCATGATAACATCCACACCTGGTCCGCGTAACGATCAAGTTCATCCGAATCTCCAATCGATCTAACTCCAAGGCTCGTCCAAGTACCATTCGGTCTCGTGGTGATGTCACGGCCCGGTAGACTCTACTCCGAAACCTAAATTCAACTCCTTTATGGCTTGACTATGCTTTTGTGCAAATGCTTGACTCATAAAGGAATGCGAGGATCTAGTATCAAAACAAAAAAGAAAGCGGGAATCTGGTTCACAGGGAACATACCAGCTGTCACGGTTCTCCGTAAAGAATCTCTCCAAAGACGTGTGATGCACACGAGCGGACGCTTGCTTCTTTGATGAGGACATTGCTTGTAGAGGTGTCAGACAACTACGCTTGAAGCAAGGACCCATCACGGCCATTGGCACAGCTGACATTGGCCCGACACGGTTTTCCCCGAGGCATAGGCATCCCGAAAGGCCTAGAGAACCTCTCACATTCTCGAGCGGGGAACATTCTTCTTTCCGTGGAGGCCTAAACTTAGACCCCGAACCTTGTTGCGAAATGGAGGACGATATCAAAGGTGGAGCCCTACCGGGAGGAACCACCTTCATTAGCCCTCTTTCGCTCTTAGCAAAGAACATGCGGGTTGTTCGATTCTCCCGAGTGAGACAAGCCATTGTAGAAGTCGTTGAAAGTCACACGGGTAGAGGTACCCATGGTCTTCCACGTCTTTTACCGAGACCCTTCTTGAAAGCAAAGAATCTTCTTGGCTTCGGTACTCACAAACTCGGGTGCATAACGGGATAGGTTGGAATGCATGATGATAATCCTTCACGGAACGATTCCCCATGGTCAAGTTATGGAACTCATTCTTCTTCATTGCCATGAGACTCGGGTGGAACATAAGTTGCACGAAGTCACGAACAAGGCGATCCCAAGTGATAGGTGACCCTGGGGAAAGGTGTGACGATGTGTATTCCACCACAACCTAGTCACCTTCAAACATGTGTGCGGCATAGGTAGCCTTCGTTCTCGATAACCTTAGCAAAGAAAACCTTTCTTCCATAGTGTTGATCCAAGCATCGGCCATGAATGGATCGGGGGCATCCACGAACAACGAGGCTTGGTGTCCATGAAATCCTTGAATTCACCGAACTCGGGTAGGCCGATGATCCTCACGATATTTGTGGTTTGCTTCGAAGTTGGCACGAAGTTGCTCTATGTTGCGCCGACTTCCCTAAACCGTGCAAACAACTGTCGGTGAGGGGAGGAGGGGGTGGTGCACCATGTGGGCTTCTTCCCATCACACCACCATGCCCTTCTTCCTCATCACGACCACTACCACGACCATTCGCGGTGATCGCCATCCGCATGTTTCAACCATAATATTGATCCACTATTAGGAGCCGAATCTCGAGGGTAAACGAATAAATAGATCATGCCTTGCGAAATTAATTGAAGGAAAATTAATTCATACAATTAACCACACATGGCACAATAATTCATTTTTTCCACATCACGACCGCACTAATAATATTATGTCGAAACATCACATAGAGTCTTTACAATATCCATGGTTGCCAAGACACACGAACCTTTGGACTTTTTAGGCATAGCGACGACATAGCATTACAACAACGTGATCCAAGGTCACATCCAACTCTTACTAGCGTACCAACTACACACATAAATAAAAGAGTCGCAACGGACCATGAAAGACAAAGAGTCCAGTAACACTAACCAACACACTAGTCTAGGCGCATAAGGCTACCGCACTCGACTAGCCGCATCATCAAGCGGAGACTCAACCGGCTCTCCGTCTTTGTCTCGTTGCAGAGCTCCTCACGCGGGCGTCGATGTAGACCTCAGCTTCTCGTGTAAGTCCTCGGGAGAGTGTCCGAGCACCCTCAAACCACGTGCCTCGGTCCGGGCTGCATCCCGTCTCCAACTATACGGGCCAAAAGTGTCTCCAGCTTCTTGATAGTGGCGTCACGCCCGCCAACTCTAGCCTTCAAGCTCTGGACCGTCGCAAGGCCAACTTCTCTCTCCGATCGGCTGGTCTCCGCCCAGTCATCGGTGCCATCTCCCTCTCCGAGCTCCTCGAGCTTCTTCTCATACATCTCCCGTGGCGGCTCCTTCTCTCTCTCGCACGCACTCCGCCTTGTCGTGCCTAAAGAGAGCAAGCTCCTCTGTCGCATACGCCTTCATCAAGGCGAACACAACACTCGCGCAAGAGCACCGGGCATGGATCTGCCTCCCGAGGTCCAGCCACTAGTGCCATTCCCGAGCCCGCCTCCACGTGTCAATGCGGGGGCTAGCCAAAGGAAAAACACTAGGAATGAGCTCTCGAACCTCATTAGCGACTCGTCACCATCTTCTCAAGTATAAGGGAAAGCAAGATCCGAGCACCATCAAAAGCAGTGATGCCACTCACCCTTTAGTCCATCCAGTCCTTCTCATCAAGACCCAAGCGAGGCACCACAACCACCACGGAAACAAAGCCATAGTTCTTCCGGTCACCGAGCGTCCCCAAGCTGTGACCGTGGGCTGTACCCAGAGGGTAACCGGCAAGACTCGTAGGCCTCCGCAGGGAGAGTGGGCAAGCCACTCTTCCCGTAAAAGTGCCAAACCCTCCCCGAGCCGGGTGTGGACGGCACCCGGACGCACCACAAGAGAAGCACTTACCTAGGAAGCAAGCTTGCGGTGGCGGGGTGGACGCGAACTCTTGCGAGCGGTCTCGCTTGGTCCGAGCCATCTCGAAAAGAGTTTTATTTTAATGAGCAACAATTTTAATAATTAAAGCATGGAGATACGGTGGATCGAGACAATTTAATTATAAGGGAAGAGGAGAATGTAATGAATGACATGAGCATATATGTGAATCATGATGCATGCACGTTCCATACTTCATCACCGCCTAAAATTATTATCTAATACGCCTAGGCTAGGCATACAAAACGTGCCCTCATATATCGGTAACTAGTCGGGTAACACGTTTCACGTAGTTAGTGTACCCGCAGTAAGATTCATTTCAGCCTCAAATCCCAATGAATGCAAGCGCATTTAAAAAATCCGCATACCTTTCCCGAACAAGGTGAAATCTCCGATTACTTGCACCCATTCCTCAAGTGCATATTACCAATAAGTCATCGAAGATCTATTACTCCTCACACGGGTACCTTCTTATAAACATGTGTGAACATGTATATAATCCAAAGACCAATAAGCACTCCCCTAGACGTATTGCGTCCGATCATGCTCTCACAACTCACACTTACCTTGGGCGTAGAGAGGCAAATTCGAACCATACACAACCATTTCAAGTGAATGGCCCTCATACAAAAACCGCCGTGTATGAGCGACAAATAAAAATATGATGCACATCCCCAAGTTAGTACTTATATAAGCCACCTAACGTCTTAATTGGGCATAAAGGATATGATCAAGTCCAAGGCACATATATAAGTTTTGAAAAACCACACGCCTTTGAAAACCTATATAGGAAATTAAGTGGCTATAAGTTCTAATTAGTGTTTGCAAAACAAAATCATTTTGTTTTAAGTATATTAGCGAACAAATACGCGTTGAACCTCGGCTCCGATGCCACAAACGTAATGTAACCTACTAATTAATATAAACACAGTTACGCTTTGCGAGTCGCTAAAGCAACTCTTAATTCAAGTACACGTGGCTATATCAACCCGTAGTCCGTGAAATCTCGGTAAGGATTTCAAACTTTCAACAATACACCTGCATCAATTGAGTTCAACATACAATTAGCCCATAGTGATACATAGGTTCACAAATATAGATTATACCGGAGTACGAAATAAATATTACAATACCGAGTCTAAATCCAAATACCGGGAAGCAAATAAAGTTTTGGTTCACAAACGACACTTAGTTGAAACATAGTGCGGGTCCAACATCACATCCGACAACAGCAATAAGATTTATAGACAGGTTGATCGTGCCCACGATCTACTCATCCCCATACGCAGAAGAAGTAAGTTGGGCAATACCCATAGAATATCTCACCATCCGCAAATAAATAGGAATAAAACCCGAGTAAAGGAAGGTACTAGCTTAGACTTTTCCGCCATAAATGAAAATAAAGTGACACCAAGGAGTATGCCAGTTTTGTAAGCGGGGTAGTCAATTTGTTTTAAACTTGCGATAAAAAGGTGAGCTTTTATTAATAATCATTTAGTTATAAAAGACTCCTCTAGCTTAACATCTTTTAAGTTGGATCTCGACATCACTAGGTTAGCATTGCATTACTTCATCTCCGTGAGTATGAGCAAACAATGCTATCCTATCCTTAAGGTTGAGCATATGCAGCATCAACAAACATAGAACCATAACCATCCTATTTTTCATAATGATTTGCGACAAAGGCCGTTTGGCCAAGTGTTCACCGTCCAGGAACGGCGGCGATTATAATCGATTGCAAACTACCATGGTATTCCTCACACAAACCACACTCGCCGTCCGTAACGAGTGACGGTCACCTTGGTCTATTCGGGCGGAAACACGGATTTCAACGAATACGGTAGCACCAGGGCATGCCCGGCTACTGTGTACCTCCAAAGGACCGGCCATCGGGCTTTAATACCGCGCCCCGTGGGCAATGCGACTCAACCCCATTGAAATTCCGGGCCTAAACATCCTCAAGGTCAGCGGGGTCGGATGTTCGCATCCTTCCAGCTATCTCGTGAGGCATTGTTCAACATGATCCGAGGACGCACAAAGCCATAGTCCTTTGTGACATCGCCGGAGTTTCCGAGGTCTAACACACGTAAAACTCCGACTAGTCGTGATTTAACAAGGCCACATGGTTATGTTCTCTAACCAACTCCATAGTAGAATAACCCAAGGTAGTAACCACCTACCTCGCTGACGAGGGTCAATCACCCGTCTTTACCGATCTAATTGCTAAATATACAAGCATAAGCGCCATCCTAAACTTAAGGTAACGTATTTAGGTGGAGCAAGGTACTCATAATGCAAAAGAATTTTGGTTCCAAGTCAACGCCTATTAACTTAATGCATCATAATAAATAAATGACTCAAGTAAAATATTTTAAAACTCAGAGGAGTAATGCCCGGGGCTTGCCTTCAAAAAAGGAGCTAGGGTGGTGGTTGGGGGACTCTGAGGCAAGTCAGCGTAGGATCCTCGTCATCTTTGCCTCTGCTGACCTTTATATCTGCTCCTCTCGCCCGAGGCTCTCAGAACTCTTGGCGTCACTACGCCCCGTGATCTGGCCTTGATGCATCGATACGTATGAGTATCGGGAATGCAATACGAAATGGAAAGCGTATGATGATGATGATGAACCAATCATGAAGTTACAAGGTAGTCAACATCATCCTAACATGTTACAACTTTTATAACCCTAATTAATCATAGCAAGGACACTAATTAACACGGACTTGACGATTAACCGATCATGATTCAACGGGGCATACTAGCAACCTATAGCTAGACTGCAACAGAAAAATCTACAAAAATTACAGTAGCTAAACTAGGTAACAATAAGCCTACCATAAATTTTCGAGTCAAAACGGTAAACCATTTATCCATACAAAAAAGACAAGGCAGCATCAAACCAAGACCTAAAAATAGTTTGCATTATGAAAAGTGTCAAACAACAGATCTCATGTGATTAACAGCTACTTATAGGCATAAAAACATCCTAGAAAAATTATCAAGCCTAAACCTTGCATAAATAATTAATTATGAATTTCCTAAACTCTTAGCAAAGCAAGCACAATAAATAGACAGGGCATTTTCTACACATGACATATATAAATAATATTTTTCCTAGATAAAGAATCTCCTAACTAGAGCAACAAAACAAGAACCATATTTTACGATAAACCTACATTTACTTATGCATTTAACAAGATATAAGCAAATTAAGACATTAAATAATACGGTCTGAAAAGTATTTCATAAAAATGAACCAATACCCTACATGCATAAAGCTCCTCATAAGAAAAATATTGACACTTGAATCACCCAAAAATGGACTTAAAAATGAGGGAGATATGATTTTTGAAGAATTAACGCATTTACGGGAAAACATTTTCTTAAACAGAAAAAGAACCTAAATGCACTCACTACGCGCACCCGGGTGATCCCCTGTGGCTGACGCGCGGGCCGCATGCTACGCGTACCCGACGCGGTGCACACGGAGACACTCGCACCGGTGCGTCGACGCGGACCTCGGCCAATCGGCCCACCCGCTGCCGGCCGCACCGAGCTGGGCACCGGCTTTGATCGGTGGAACTCGCCGGCGGCGAGGTCCCCGGCGACATCGGGTTGCACCGTCGTGCTCGGGAGGACAGCGCCAACCCAACGGTGGTGAAGATGGGGTCCCTAGTGACCTAAATCGAGGAGTGACGGACGGCGGCGAGCGGCGGCGCGGCTCATCGGCGGGACGCCGGGAGTAGACCACGGCGGCCGCTTGGAATTGCCTACGGGCTTCGCGAAGCCAAGGCGGAGCTAGTGCACGTGGCTGGGGATGAAAATGATGACGGCACGGGAGGACGGCGTCGCCGGGCGGCTGCGCCGAGCTCGACCACCGGCTGCGGAGAAAGCGCCGGTCGGGCCCTACCTTGCTTGAATCGAGGCGGGAAAAAATGTGGGGATGGTGGAGCGGAGCAAGGCGATTCGGATGGCTTGCTCGGGGAGAAAATGATCGAGCGAGGTGGCGGCTAGCCGGAGATGTTCACGGCGGCGACCATGGCGGGCTCGGCGGTGCTCGGGCGAGAGCGGATGGGAGGGAAATTGAGGTGGGGTGAAGCAACGGGCGAGTGCGGCCTGAGCTTTAAGGACGCGGGGCTGTCCAATTTGAGGGGAGGGTTCTGAACAAACGCGAGGACGACCACCGGCGCAGTCATAGCGGAGTCACATCTCCTGCGCGGGCCAGCCGCGAAGCGGAGAGCGTCGGCCGCGGGTGCTCGAGTAGGTGCTCAAATACACCTCTCGGGGTGCCTGGCCGCGGCGTCGTGGACGCGCTTGGCCGGCCTCGTTTGGCTTGGCATGGCGTGCGGTGTTGCGGCGGCACTCTCGGAGAGCATTTGTGGCCGGCAGCGGCGGAGCAGCGGTGGCGAGGGGAGGGGGAGACAAGGCGGGCGGGCGAGCGCCCGCGCAGCGGCAAAAAGGTGCGTCAGACGGGCGCAGCGAGGATGCCTCTGCGGCTCGCAACGGCGCGTGAACGCGTAGCGGGGAAGGAGATGGGGATGATGAGGTGGGGCTGGGTGGGTCCCACCTGGTCCCACTATTCAAATAAGAAGTTTGACTGCCCATAACTCAAAAATTATTGCGAATTTGAATTTGGTCCAAAAACGAAAGTTTCCCAAAATTAAAAGATGAATAACTTTCATGAAGAAAGTTTTTGCAAAATCGGCCTAGATTTGAAAATAAAATTTTTGGGTCACATAAAATACCTTTAAAATTCATTTTTGAAACTGTTTTTGCCATTTTTGAAGCACCAAAAGTCATTTTTATAAATTGGGGTCAAAACAAAAGTTTCTCCAAAAATTCTTCTCTACAAACTTTGTTAAGGCTCCATTTTGAAAAAAAGCATCACAAGTTGGACTTCTAGAAAACCTTGAAAACTCCTATTTGCATTTTTAAAATAAGCACTCAAAATATTGCCACAAAAATGCCATAAATGATGCTTATGTGATGATCATGCTCATGATGCAAGATTTGTCTAACCCTAAAACTGGAGTTGTTACACATAAGCTCCATTACTCTTCATTAGCATATCATCATGCTTTATGCTATTCTTGCTTGTGAATTGTATGCCATATGCTTGTGTTATTATAACTTGTGCTCATGTGTGCTGTTTAACCTCTGAAATTAGTTTAACTATGTGTGGAATACATTTTGGAACTTTGTTCATGTTGGTCATGAAGTCCAATCAAGCTTCTAGGTTCAGTTTTAACAAAAACTTTTGTTGACTGCTAGACCTCTTTTGCTTAACTGTTTAAAAAGTGTATTTTTAAATTGTTCAAATGACTTTGCACCTTTCAAAAAGCTTGTATAGAACTTTATGTAGATCAAAAGTTATTTAATAATCATCTCGTGATAATGCCTAGAAAAGCCTCCAAAATTGGCTCTGAAGTCAAATGTCAGTGTTGTCCCAGCAACTCTAAAATTGGCCAAGTCTTAATCCAGTTTTCAGTTCAAGGTACCCTCATTTGGAGTCCTATAGATTCAAATATAGGCAAAACCAGCTCGAGCTTCAGTGGAAACATATGATCTACACTTGTAGCTCTCTAACTTTGTCACTTTGGCCTTGAACCAGATCGGCATGGTTTGGGAGCTATGAGGTTAACAAGATTAAGGTTCAGGGCTGTTTCAGGTTCTGGTTTTGGCTAAGTCTGGAATGCAGTTTTCAGTTTCCAGTAGCTAACTTTGGAGCCTCGTAGTTTCCAAACCAAGTCGAACTAGCTTATGCTTCTTTTGAACCGAATAATCTACGTTCATAGCTCTTATAAATGCGTATAAAAAGCTTTTGCTAAACTGCAACCTTTTGGGAGCTAGACCATCGCAAAGATCGACCGTCAGTCGGCGCCATCAGAACTGAATCGAATTGGACTGAAAGTTTCAGTTCGTGGTCGTGGCCGACCGGGTAGAGTCCATGCAGCGCGGTGGCAGCCGTACGCCACAGCTGGGCCCACACCGCGACATGCAAAGCCGTCCCGGCCTCCACCTCGCCTCTCGGTCGCCCCCACTTGCCTCACCCTCGTATCGCTCGCCTCGCCCTCTCCGCGGCGGAGAGCGGCAGCAGCGCCATCGCTGCCGTCGTCGCACCACTCCTCGTCGTCCGGAGCTCCTGCACGCCCGTGCTCCTCCCCGCGCTGTTCGTCTCCACTTCTCGCGCTTGCCAGCCACGAACCAACCCTAGGTGAGCCCTCAGCCCCTCGCTGCCCTCCACCCTGGCCGGTCCTCGTACATGGTAATTGGTACGTGCGTACCATGCTGCTGGAGCCGCCTCCTCCGCGCCGCTAGCTTAGGGTTGAAACTTTTGATGGTGGTCTATCCCGATGGATTCGTCTCGTCGAGATGAAGCCAATGGTGCTGATGGCTTCGCCGGAAAGTTTGCCGGCGGCGAGCTATCGCCGGTCAAAGGCCGCTCCTGCTCTGTCTCTGTCCAGTGGGGCCTGTTGACCCACGGGTCCCACCTGTCAATGGCACACTAGGTTTAGGTATAGATTCAAATTTCAGATTTGATCCAACCTTTGGAAAATCATATCTCGAGTTTGGTAGCTCCGATTTAGGTGATTCAACCTGTGTTCTGTTCATGAAGGTGTCTAGTTTTTATCTAAAATATTAAACATGCCATGTTTAGTAGTAAAATAATTAGTTATAATTTATGCCCTTAATTCATGCTTAATAAGGGAGAAATTCATATCTCTTTCTGTGTAGCTCGTGATGACTTGAAATTTGTACAGTAGTATGTTTATAGTGTTTATAAGCTACTGTAATTTTTGTAGATTTTACTGTGCACTTTTGATATATGATATTTAAACCACCTTATTATCCAAATAAATTAAGGAATGTTTTAAAAGAATTTATTTGGTGGTGCAAACAATGTTTTATGGTGCTAATTAGTCATGTGTGACATGTTAGTAAATTTGGTTTTTGTCCAATCATAAGTTTGCCACGTAAGCTAATAATTATTTCTTGCAGTTCTTAGTTTCTGGACCAGTTTCTGTAGTTGTGTAATTTCGACCTACTTAACTTGTGAATCATGCTTTGATATCTAAAGAAGAAATGTAGAAAATTTCATAAGCTTTCCAGAATGTCTTCGTTGAAGTCAATTGGAATCCTGTAACTCCAGTTATGGTCGAAACAAGTGACAACAGTGCTGCTGTCCAGAAAACTACATGTACTTAGTTCATTGCTTTATCTTGTTCTTGTTTTGGATAAACATGCAAATTAATTTGTGACTGTTGTGCGCCTTGCTTGATTTACTTGTTATCTTAGCATGGTAGGCTTATGTGGTGTTAGTTAAATAACACTCTATAGTTCTTAAGTCTACATGATATGAACTTGTCCTTGTCTTGTGTGCCTTTTGCAATGCACTTGAGTTATCTTCCATACAGTCATACATATGCATGATACATCTCATATAGGTACGCTAGGCGAACCACGTGAAGTACATGTTGTGGAGCTGAACCCAAAGACGATGTTTGGTGGACCATCCTGAAGGAGAAAGATTATGACGGTGGAGTCAACAAGATGGTGGGAGATAACTGAACTAACTTGAGTTAGATCCCGGCAAGCCCCGGAGCATCATATGTCCCTTTTATTTTACTATCACTAAGTGTTATGGTTATATATATCTTGTTGCATTAAGTTAGGAGTTGATTTGGAAACCTTGCTGCATATATCCATCCTTGTCCAGCACTTTTTACCTGGAATCCTATTTAGGTACAGGATCGTTTAGATGCTTAGTAATGCTTTAAACGGTAGAAGTGAGTGATCTCTCATCACTCACAAATTAGGTGAGTTGGCTCACGGTTGGCTATAATTGCTATCGTAGAAAAGAACCATGTGTTAATAATATGAAAGGAGACCGGGCGGGATGACGATAGTGAAGCAACAAGGCATGGAGGTCTTGGGTGTGAATCTATCCCCGTCTGTGTCGATTAAGGACTGGATCATGGAGCCTTCTTTGTCATTTTGAACGCATGCCTAACACTTAGCTGGTTGGATCTGAGGTTATCCGCCGCGAAGCCTAGTAGCTCGACTTAGGCCGGGAGTTGAGAAGTATAAAGCGCACGCTGTCGGAGGAAGCAAGTATGTGTGGGGGCTACTTTAGTAAGTCCAGTCGGCAGGTGTTTAAAAGTCCTGACCGTCCTGGCAGGGTAGTCGCCCAGGGAGCGTGGCGCTGCTCAGACCCGCGATTCCTGAGTTGTACCAACGGTGACCACTGGCTGCCCTTGCAAAGCATGCCTGGTTTGTGTTAGGAATACCCCCTCAGCTGAGTTGTAATCGATTCGAGTCGCCATCTCTCCTGGATAGTGAGAAACTTGACGGGTTATCTCCATTGTAGTCACACTAAATTAATGGATGGTTAAGTGATGATGATGGCCTATTATGAACCTGATATGGTTATTACTTGATTGTTTAATCACATGATTGGATTAGTACAGGTGCAAACCTAGATGACAGGCTAATAAGTTTTAAATTGATGCTTAAGTTAAAATTGGTTACTTTCTGTACTTAAGCTTTTATGCAAATGAGTCAAGCTATCTCCACTTATATAAGCCTTGCATATCCTTGGTGTCTTTATTTTCGTTTTGACGGGTAAGTCTTGTTGAGTACCTTCTTGTACTCAAGGTTTTATTCCCTCTTGTTGCGATGACACATTCTATAGTGGTTGCCTGCAAGTATTGCCTTCTCCCCGCTTTGGGGACGAAGACTAGACCGAAGGGGCTTGCTCTCTTTAGTATCTTCCATTAAGTGCTTTTGTGGACTATGACTTCGATCTGGCAATGTAATAACTAAAGTTGTGAACTTGTTTTCAAAACTATGTTGTTTCCGCTACTTTAAACTTGGTTTGTAATAACTTAAGTGAACTCCGATATGTTTGTAAGCTTCAAATGCTACTTGTGAAATGTTGTAACAAATGTTGTGTTGTGCCAAATTACTACGATCTTGGTTTGTTGTCAGTTGGTTTGAAAACCTTCGAGTTTTCGCTTGACTACGGAATTATATGGGCTCAAGTGTGAAGATTAATCGCTCCGGTGATTGTTTTTCGTACTTGTGCTTTTATAATTTGGTCGGTTCTGTGACAGATTTGGAGCCTTTACGGCGTGGGTACAATTTCAACGAATTTCGGTTTCTGGTTAGATGTCTTTTCTTCCATAGCACTTGTAACGTGATGATGTACCCAGCTATATTTTAATACAATTCTTCTTTCATCTCAAAAAAAATAGTTTTTGTTGAAGAAAGGACGGAGGTCGGATATATCTCTGTTCATCTAGTTGGGATCTTGAGAGAGATGTGTCCGACCGTACACGTTCGAGAGCTACGATCTCCTTTTATAGGACAAGGAGGTTTCGTGGTTTACATGTAGCTGAGGATCTTCTTGCTTTGTCTTCCTTAGCGGCAACGTTTCAATTTAGGGAACCGTAGCTGCCACGCATGCCATCGAGTCTTATAGGTATGCATCACGTGTACACGTGCCATGTATGTCGGTCGATGGAGAAAGGACCACGAAGAGACTTATGACGAAGTATGAGTAGCATTCCTTATAGTTCTAAAATCACTAATGAGTACTAGTCATATGTACATGTCACTGCCATGTATGTCGGTCAGACGAAGAACGCGAAGACTTATGATGAAGTGACGTTCATTACGGTTCTAAAACCAAGTGTCACAGATGAACAATTGGTTCAGTAACGAAGTGGTGTACGTTACCGTTCTAAAACAAAGCATCACCTATGAGTAGGGAAATGGTTTTTTTCACAGTTAGAAGTGCATACAGACTTGCTGCAGAGATAAATTCTAATGATTGTAGCACAAGCACATCTGCTGATAGAAGAAATTTTGAGGCATTCTGTACATTATCTTTGGGAAAGGTGAAAGCCTTATATCTTCCTCGGTGGTCTTTCTTCAAAACTACCTCACCCCAATGAACCCAAATAGCATGTTGGATGTCAAAGAAAAAGGGAATATGTTACCCTGAACAGGTAGAACCCTCCTCCCTTGCTGTACAGAGTGATAAAAAACATAAAACTCATTGGTTGCCACCTCCCCCGACTGGATTAAACTAAATGTGGATGCGAGTTTTGACCCCCATTCTGGCCACGCTGGTTTTGGTTTCATTGCTAGAAACCATGTTGGTGAAGTGTTGTTCTCGGGATGGTCTGGTGACAAGCGATGCAGTTCGGCTGAAGATGCAGAATGTGTTGCTGCTTGGGTGGGTCTAAAACATACCCTCGGCTCCTGGAATGGGCGCCTTTGGCTGGAGTCAGATTGTTTTGCGACTGTATGCTATCTAAACGACCCGTGCAAAAATCGTTCAGTAAGTTGCCACATCATCAAAGAAGCGAAGTGTTTCCTTCAACATTTTGAAGAGTTCAAGGTATCCAAGTGCCACCGAAGTGCAAATGAGGTAGCACATGAGTTGTGTCGGTTGGTAGGAGAGAGCTTTCTCGATGTTTTTATTGCTAATGGCATCCCATTTGCGTGTCGGAAGCGTTAGCTCCAGTTGTAACAACATTTCCTTAATATATTTGAGCCCTCCCTTTCAAAAAAAAAAAAGTGACGATACCTTGTGTCATTCAATGTCAAATACGTGTGACGATATCAAGTTTTGTCATTAATAATTAGTGCCCGAGGTCCATCACTAATGATCCATGATGAAACATAAAAAAGTTGTCATACTTATTCATTGTTTTGTGACAAGATTTTGCTTCATCCTTAAAAAAGGTTTCGAATTGATTCGTCATTAAAAATTTCATCATAGTCATAGATCCACATTTCCTTGTTTTGCCCTAAAACATCTACTGGATTCATCACAATACTGCTAACCTATGTTGAAGTCACTACTTTTTTGGAAGAATGAAGTCACAAACCATCATCACAATACGCTTGTTGGCCCATCATCACACCAACATCTATTGGCGTAACCATTCCGAAACAAACCATGAAACCATCTCTCATGCCGTAAGTCGTCGATATATGGCCTACTGCTCGTGCCACTCTACCGCATTGTTGTAACTGTGCTATGACCATATTTGTTTTCAGTTGTGCCCATCTCCTCAGCAAGAAAAAGATCCAAAACATGTCCTTTTTCGTTACTAGAGACTTTATCGATCCCACATGCCCACCAAGGAATGAATTGACCAATTGCTTGCAAGATATCAAAATAGGATCCCCCCCCCCCAACCCCCGTGATTTTGTCATAATGTCGGCCAGCTGAACATGTTTTCTCTCCTTGATCATCCCTGTGTAAGATGCCAAATCAAATCCGTGGGTCATTCTAATCGACATATTCTACTAGTTGTCACCCCTTCAATGATATCGATGGTGATGCTAAAACTTTTTAACGTAAAGCAAAGGATAAGAGTTAATCAATGAGCTTATTAGAGCTACAACCAAAGAATAGTTTGAGATGGCAAGACTTAGTACCGCGTAGAAGCAGAAGCGAGGGAAGAACCACTTCAATAACTTCTGTGGACATCGACGGTAGTGGTGGCCGTCTTGGATAGCTCTTGTGCATGTGTTGTATCCTCCTGTGATTTTGCATCATCTTTGCATGTGTTGTACTTTCTACTTAACATCGGTTCGTAGTTGTTTAGATCTTTTTTTAGATAAAGGATAGTATTTCATACCCGGCTTCATCAACAGGTAGAATCAGACCAATTATTACAACTGACGGAAGAAATAAAAATCTCAACGAGGAACTCTAGTAGTCCTACGCGACAACTAATTTGCTCCATGATGTCAACTCCACAAGAATATGACCACCAACATTGAGACAATACCGCCACACACGTCTGTCAGACCTAATAAGGGTACTGAAAGATCATTAGGCACCGACCACCTTGAAGACATCTTATGTGGTAACCGGCAACAAAGACGAAGCACCTAGTGTATATGCAAATGAGTCACCAACTTGTTGTCGGCTCCAAAGCCGCAACCCAAGGAATCTTACGAGAGCGACGTCTCCAACGAGAAAAAATAACATCTCGCAAACGTCATCATCGCCCCACCAGAAAATCGGGTCATGGGTTTTCACCCGTGAGAGATCCTCGGAAGACCAAGACGACGCCTCCAACAAGGAAAGTGGCGTCCGCAGTGTCACCGCCAAGTTGACTTCTCGCACTACCGATGCTCACCAATTGTTGAACTGCTACGCCAATGATTGCCGCCTCCATCATTGATTTGGCCTAGGTGTGCTGCCACCGTTGTGCGGTAAAGCTGTCGAAGCCCGGTAACCTCGGTGTCCAAGGTGCGGCGCAGCCCCTCCATCATGGTCGACACCACCGCGGCCTCTCCTCGGAGGATCTCGGGACTTATGGATCTGGCCATAGGGTACCGGATCCGCCCTCCCAAGGCCCAAGAGTCCGGCCGACCCGGCATGGCCGTGAGATGAGGGGCGACGGATGGGGTGAAGAAGATCGTCGTCGCCGCCACGTTGCGTTCTGCCCGAGCACCGTGGCGCCGCCGCCGCCGTCACAGTCCGGTGAGGCGTCCCCGTCGGCCCCACGCGAATCGGACGAGGCGGCGCCCACTTAGGCCATCGATCTCCCTACGCCACACCACCATCTTGCGCAGGAGCTCCCCGCCGCTCATCCTAGCCGACCACGCCGCGCCTTGCCGCCCTGCACGCTTTAGCGGTGGTGCGGCGAGAGAGGGGAGGAGAGGGGAAGATGGCGAAGCGCATGGAGGCGGCGCGGGGAATGGCCCCTCCGGGCTCGCTCTGCGTTTTGACAAACAATACAAACCCCACTTCAATAAAATGTATTGTATTCATTACTTGCTAACCTCCCGTGATGTTGCATCATCTTTGTATTCATATACTTGAAGAACCTCTGTTGTAATAGTCTTTTATACCTTTTAAATTTTAATTCTAAACTAAGCTATATATGTGCATAATCTGTTTCGAATTCATTAATTCTTGATTTTGCTATATCTTTTAATCCATTATTACCAAAGAAAGTGTTACCATCAGATTGCTCTCAAAGCTCCATTATGTCTGTCAAAGTGTTCATAAGCCCAAATCTGTAGCTGCGCGCCCGCACATCACTGCGCGCACGTCTCAGATATGCAACTTTCCAATTTTGAATGCCACGAACAAATATTTTGATATCTGTAAATAAATCGATGACATCGTGTACAAAGAATGAATGAATCGATAGCACTCCTTCACCCAAATTTACATAGCACTGCGTTTTCAAGTCACGAAGTCACAAGAGCGCCGACGTTGCCCCGCTGGCAGCCGCGGCGACGGCCATGGCCTCTCGCCAGTCGATAAGTATAGCGGTGGCGGCGTAGTGCGTGAGAGCGCGCCGACGAGCACGAGCACGTGGAAGATCTGGTGGCTATGCCCGACGCAGTCCGGCTTTGCCGGGCCTCCACCGCTCCGGCACGCGGGTGACGTAGAGCCGGCCCCTGCGGCGTACACGAGCCCCATGGCGAGCTCGAGCGCAAGCGCGAGGTGGCACTCGGGGTGCTCCCAGTTCAGGCAGAGCGCGTGCAGCGCGGGATCACGCCCGAGAACGCCATGCACACGAAGAGGCCCGCGCGGAGGTGGCGCAGGCGCGGCGACGACCAGGCCGGCGCCAGGAGCATCGCCACCACGAGCGCGCCCAGGACCGTGATCGCCGAGAGGTAGAGGAGCTGCAAGCCCGCCTGGCCCAGGAACGCGTAGTACACCGGCGGGAAAGAAGGAGGCGACGATCATGACGGCGATCCCCGCGTAGTCCAGCTGCCAGAAGAGGCGGTTGAAGCGCCGCGAGTGGCACGCCAGCAGGTGCGCCGCCGCGCTCACGGCCAGGCACGTCATCGCGCCCAACAGGAACACCGTCCGCGGCCACCTCGCCACCGCGTGGCCGTGGTCGGCGCTGCTCAGAACACGGACGTCGTTAAACCATTGTTGCTCAACGTCAAGCTCTGTAAAAAAAATGGCATCAGAGAAAGAGTCAGAACAGCATCAACAGTAACTGCCAAACTGCTGTCAGAACGGAGGAATCAACCGACAGAGCCACAAACGACGGAGGAATCAAACAGTAAATTTTATTAAAATTTTCCCGAACGGTTTTATAATTGCCATGTGCAACAAACGACAGGGGATTTTAATAACAAGACAAAAGACTGCGCAGGTTGGTGCCTGAAGACTCGAGATGCGATCATGGCGTTGTTTCAGTTAGCTGGCTGGATGTAATCAGCAGATCCATGAATGCAGTAGGTGTGGGGAGATTGGGATCGATCGATTGATTAGAAACGGTCCAGCTAGGGAAGACAAGACTAAAGCACAGCGCAACAGTTTTCCCAGCTACCAGATTGTCGATTGTTTATTTGTTTTTGGGTAAGACAGAGGAATAATGACTGTAATCAGTGACCATGAGCAGCATTATTCAGGCTTATCGTACTTAACCATTATTGATCAGGCATCCAAGACACTGAGCTGTTGTTGGTTTGAAATCTCCGCAGAGGCGGCAAAGTCGTACCACACAATGGCTACCAGCTGCTGGTCCAGCCAGCGCAGTGTCTGTGTCAACCTAATTTTTAAAGCAGTATAAATCAACTGGAGGAAAAGAATAGAAAATCTGCAACCACAGAGAATATCGTGTCCAACTGGGTGTAGCCTGGTCTGCTTGGCTCCTAGTGTATGTGCAGCTATTTTGTGGGTCGGGTTTGCACAGTTGTGGTCGTGATGGATACGCTCTTGGCCTTTTTTTACCAATTGTCCAAGTGGGCACTTTGACTTGTTTATTAGACTAGAGTTTGCTGTCGGAACGGCCGTGAACTGGATCCGATTAGTATGGGCGCTTAAAGTTTGTGCTCAGTTTGTGGCCGCTGATCGCTGAATTATAGCTGCCAATGATTTGCCCAACTGGGAGTATCATTCTCTGGCTCCTTTCTTATTGATTCTCAAAAAAAAAAAAAAAAAAAGCTCACCTCTTGTGGAAGACTGATGAGAAAAGTAAACTGTGTGTGCGATACCCAATGCATGTAATTTGTTCTGGAATTTTTTGGAGTGATTCAAAAAAATTCTGCGTGGAACAAGACTGCAAAAGGTCTGAACTTGAAGCGGAAAGTTTCAAAAGAATCCGTTGCTTACCGGGGTTGATTGCTGGTCTCCCACGAAGACCACGAGGCGTTGGCCGACGCCAGCACGAACGTCACGACGCCCGGGGCGGCTCTGGCTCCGGCTGCGACTCCGGCCGCCGCCGCCTTCGCCGTCGGCTCGGCGACGGCGAGGTAGAGGAACAGGAAGAAGCCTCCAAGATGGCTGCAGGCAAGCACATGGCAATTAGCAATGCGACCAAACGCGGACCGAGGAAAGAACGGAGAAGGCAGAGGGGGCGGAGACGAGAGACGAGCAGAGACGAGAGGCGCTCATGGCGGCCGGCGGCGTACCTCCAGACGTTGAGCGTCTCGTTGTGCCATGCGAAGGCGCTGCGGAGCGCGTCGCGGACGGACCACTCGCAGCGGTAGTGCGCGTGGATGAACTCGTTGTCCCGCAGGTAGTCCGGCAGCTCCTCGAACCGCACCAGCCGCGGCAGCTGCTGCCCTCCTTTGCTGCCGCCGCCTTCGCCAGCTGCAGCTGCTCCTCCTCTCGCGACGCCGGCACGACGTCCACGTCCGCGGCCGCCGCGAGCGCGCAGCAGCATCCCCCGCCGCGGCGCTTCACCGTCGTCATCGTCGTCGTTGTCGTCACCGTCGTCGTGGTGGACATGTCTGGTCGATGTCTCCACGCGACTCGTGACCCTGGCGGCGTGGGCGTTCGTGCGAAACCCCGCACGGAAGGGAAGCCGAGCCGGACTGGATGGAGAGTCGTCGTCGTCTCTGGGCGGGCTTGTGTTGGACCTCCTCACGCCCAGCTTATGTAGACGCCCGGACCGGAACGGACCTGGACACAGACAGAGGTGCCTCCTTTACAACTCGGATTCTGCTGAGTCACTACTCCGTGCGTAACTCGCGACGGTTTCGGATGCGTCAGGGATTCGGATTTCGCGAGATACCCTGCCTAATGCCCTGATCGGGATCGGGTCGTGATGAGTGAGTGAGTGGCGTGCACCCTTGGCGCGTCACGTTTATAGCATCGGTCACGCACGCAGTCCGCGCCTTGATGGGCGGACGGCGCGGCGCGGCGCGGCGAGGTTGGGTTGGGGAGGTTGGCCGATCCAGCTGTTAGGGCCGGCCGTGGGGGACGGACAGCATGTGTCAACTGGAGGCGGCTTCGATTCATTTGCTCGTTTCGTTTGTTTCTAGATGGGCACCTTGAGGCTTTGACCTTGGACTAGTGGCGCGGCTGCTGACACGAGACGTGACGGCACGGCGGCGATCGGGTCGTCGGAACGTTCCAGCCGAGTTCGGGAAGTATGCGTTCTGATGGCTGGCTTCATTCTGGAGCAGGGTGGTTGGGAAGCAAATTCAAGCGACCTCGCTTCGCCGTTGAA
>JAENPR010002509.1:0-52722 GCA_018135685.1 Themeda triandra
GCTGCGGGCTTTCGAGTACCGCGGCGACATCCCGCCGGCATCGCTCCTACCATGCACGCCGGCTCGCGTAGGGTCTCGTTCTGCGCCTTTGACTTCTGCAGCATGGAGGGTGGCCCCATGCTGTTCGGGCTCACGGAGCTCCTCGCCGGCGTCGAGCGGCTGCACCTCACGTCCGCCCGGCTTGGGAGCTGCTTCGCCAGCAGCCAAGGCAGAAGAGCCTCCGACTACCCATGGTTGCCGATGCTCCGTGACCTCGAGATAACCGGGATGCTCCCCGACGACGACGAGTCTGCCGTCACGACGGTGGCCTGGATTCTGCAGCGGACGCCGAGGCTGGAGACGCTGTCCTTGATCTTTCTGCCGGAGCCTCACCCGGTGAAGAACGCCCACCCCTGGCCCGTCTTGGTTATGAAGGAAGAACTCGACGCCACGCACGAGCTCAGGTACGATCCGCACGCGCGGCTGGCGGCGCCGCCGCGCGGCGTCGAGGTCCCCAGCTGCCTGAGGGAGACGACAGTGGAGATCAACTTTGTACACTACCAGGGGTCTGCTGCGCAGAGGGCGCTCGCCAAGTTCTTGCTCTGTAATGCTTCTGTCGTCGAGGAGGTGTTCTGGAAAGTTGCACGAGGGCCGTTGTCAATCCAGAAGAAGCTGATGGAAGAGTTCAAGGGGTGGGTGACGAACAAGTCTGCCAGCATGATGTTCTCTTAGACTTTTCATGCAAAACCCAATCCATCTATAGGAACCGTGACAGATACTGAGGATATATATAGTTGAGAAATACATAACGGTTTTTTCTTGGTTTTTCGTTTGTAGACTTTATGAACATCAATATATAAAATGGTAATTTCAGTATGTTTTGCTAGTGAAGTTGCATCTTCTTGTGACTTTTTCCTTAAAGGAGTTTTGGCATATCTAAACATTTGTTTGAATAACCTTGAACCCGTCTCTATGGCCCAATGCTACTTTTATGAGCTAGGCAGATCTATTTCACCTAAAGATTATGGCTTCGTTGTCCCAATAGATAGTATGGGTCTTACTTTCAAAAAAAAAAGATAGTATGGGTCGACCTAAGTATTCTTCTGTTATCATGGTCAATGAATAAAATTAATACTTTTCGAAAGGATGAGATATCCACTCTCATGTTCACCAATTGATAGCAATTTGCATACTTTCTATTCCTCGCTAAAAAATTCCTATATATCTGTGACCAACTTTTAATAGGGACCCATCTATATCTCTAAGTTGTTAAGATTGAAAAGTTTCATGACAATACACATTTGGGTTATTAGCCATACATCTCAAATTGAAGAAGGATGCAAATTAATTTTTAATTTATTTTCAGTCCCATATATGATATTTTGGATCTATTCCAAAGCATAGACGTGCTTACAAGTTATTATGAGCAGGGTTTTTACCGACCGGTCGGGCGGAAACCGCCGAGTCCTAACGATGCAAACCGGACCGGTTTATGATAGCAACCGACCGGTAGCCGGCCGATTTCAAATTTGAATTCAAAGCCTCTTCATCGTTCGGTTCGAGCCAGGTTGCACCGTTTGGAGCGGTAACTCGCCGGTTTCGGAGCGTGTTTACCGCTCGGTTTGAGCGGGGGTTGAGCGGTTTTTTCAAATTCATTTTTTTTTTAAAAAATGCTAAAAAATTCCTAAAAATACTTCATGATTTGTAGAATCCAATGATGTCAAAATTACTCAAATTTGAGTGTGTTTAGTATGTTTTTCGACCTTCATGATTTAATGGGCCTTAATGGCCTAGTATTTTTGTATTTTTTATTTTTTTCAAACTTCTAAACGTCTAAATAAATACTAAAACGAACTCAAATTTGAATAATTTTGACACAATTGGGTTCTATAAATCATGAACTATTTTTATGAATTTTTCAAAGATTTTTTTCAAAGTTGAAATTTGAATTTGGGATTTACCAACCAACCGAACCAGGAACCGATCATGTCCGGTAACCGCGGTTTATCGTAAACCGGGCGGTAGAAAAAACCTTGATTATGAGCCGTGCTTGTGTTTGGAAAAACGAAGTAAGCCAACGAATTAAGAAAAAAATGATATTATGTTTCGATTGGGTTAATCCATCTTTACTATTAATTTTGAAATAAGTTCTGCACTATGTGGAATCTCACTCTGCCTCAACGCGAGATTGGCTATGATGGTTCTCGGGCATGCAGGAGTCCTAACTCCTAAGGGCACTCGTGAAGGAGGTGATTCATGTTCATGACCCTCGCCGCCCGACCCTGCAACGAAAGGCTTTGTGGAATTTGATTAAGTAGTGGTCCAGACCTGGGTGTAAAAAGGAAGAGGTGAGTTGTTGCTGTGAGGTTGCTTCCCCTAACAGTAGCTCCTCGGGGCTTTGTGCTAGCTCAGCAAGACAAAGCAATGAGTTGTGATGCAATTATCACTGAGATATGCGAGTGTGTGATATGTGGTGGGTGAACAAGGTTGATTGCATTGTGATGTGTCACGTGGGTGTGGATTTTGCAAGACACATGTTTCTAGATCGCCCAGCAAATTAGTAGCAACAGCGGGCTGAGGACCTTTTTTGACACCGTGGACAACGGTTGGGTGTTGCAAAGTTCAAGAACTCTGGCCACTTGCCCCGGCGACCATCCGTTGGCCATCATCCCATCTCATCCTCCCTTCCGCAAATCTTGCAGCGTGCATCTGCCACGATGTTCTTGTGCACAAGAGCGGACCGATAGTGAATTATGTTCTACATCAGAAGGAATCTGAAGAACTTTACCCTGGGGGTGTGAAGTGGCATTAGACGAACTGGTAGGAGGGGCTGTGGTGATCACCATGAGTGGAGGTCCTGTAGATCAGGCCAGCCAGGAGCACGATGGCAGTCATCCTCAAAGAAGCCGCCTCGTTCATCATCGTCCTTCATGAGCACCACCTCTTTGAGCAGTAAGCTGCCCAAGCTCATCGCTTATGCGAAGCGAGAGGCGATATTGGAATTGCCCCCGGAGCTCCAATGCAAGGACCTCGTGCACCGATGATGTGCGCACCACGAAGTGGCTGAAGAGTGTCGGCATCCTCTTTGGCAAGGGGTCGTCAGTGAGCCAGTGGTCATGCCAGAAGGACGTGCTTTTGCCGTCCCTGACCGTCATTGTGGTGATTTGTTGATAGGCAGGGAGGTGGTCACACAGGACGGCCCAGTTGGTGTCATGGAGCTCGCCCTGCATGGAGGACATGTCCACACGCTGCCGTGCCCATGCCGCCCACGCCAATCCGTCATGGTGGTGCAGGCGGTGGAGCAGCTTCAGGATGAGGCATGCATTCCTAGTGTCGATGTGTTTGATGTCGAGGTTCCCATCTTCCTTGTCTTGGCACACTTTCTCCCAAGCTACCATGCACCGAGCACCACTTGTTTCTCCAGTCCCGGTCCAAAGGAAGGCTCGGCGGTGGGCGTCGAGGGCGCAGACCACACCCGGTGGTAGCTCCATTGCCCCCATAGCATAAGTGGGGAGCCTGTCCAGGACTGCATTGATCATGACGACGTGCCCCACTGTGCTCAATAGCACCGCCTTCCAAGTCACGAGGTAATGAACCACCGCATGATCAGGGGGAGAAGGCTAATAGCGGGAGCTTGACGTTGGGGAGGGGCAATCCTAGGTATGTCTAGGAAAACACTCCTAGCCTGCACTGCATGACGGTCATGAAGATGTCCCGCAGATCATCAGTGGGGACACACATAGGTGTCATCATGCTTTTACCGAAGTTGATCTTCAACCGGTGCATGAGGAGGACTGGTCCCCAAGCCGCAGGCCCTGCTTGCTTGTGATCCAGGGCCCCGGGGTGCCATTGACAAGCACCACAGACCTTGAGGTCGACAGGAGTTGCTTCATCCATTTGTTCCATCACACCGGAAAGCCTCTTACCTCCAGGATCCTCATCAAGCTGTCCCAGTTCACGGAGTCGTAAACTTTCGTGAGGTTGAGCTTGACCATAAGTGTCTCGGCCTTCCTCTTATGGCAGTGTTGAACGAGCTCCGTGGCAAGAACAAAATTCTTCGATATGGATCGGCCTTTGATGAAGCCCGTTTGGTTCGGGTCAATGAGGCTCGCAATCTGCCGCTGGAGCCTAGATGTTATGAGCTTTGTCAAGATCTTCACGGGGCAGTTCTGGATGGAGACGGGGCGGTCGTCGCTAGGGGCAACCGCCACCTCCTTCTTAGGGATGAGCACAATGAGTGCCTGGTTTATGCGCTCAAGATCAATCTTGTCTTTGTAGAACACATGCAAGAAGCACATGATGTCGTGCTTCGTGGTCATCCGTGTCGCCTTGTAGAACTCGGGGCCTATCCTGCCGGGTCCGGGCTTTTTGTCTGCAGACATGGCACGCACCGCCGCCCAGGCTTCGGCCTCCGTGAACGGCGCAACGAGAGGCCCCGGGTCGGCCCAGAATGGCCCAACGTACAGCTTGTCGATGTCGAAGGTCCATGAGGTGACCGCTCCTGTACCTAGGATGCCGGTGTAGTAGGCGGTGGGCGCAGTCACCTTATCCATGTGCATGATCAGCTGTACTCCCCCCACTCCAGTTCAGGGATGGTGTTCCGCCTCGCTGGGGTTCACGCCCGCGCATGGAAGTACCTCGTATTGGCGTCACCTGGGCTTCCAGTAGGCTGCCCGTTCAGAGATTATCATGGTGATCTTGTCTCAGCACCGCCTTCGGAGGCGCCGCTCACCTTGAAAGAGGGGCCTAAGCTCCTTATAGAGATCAAGTAACAACACAATAAAGAAGGAATTATGGGAATCTGAGGGCTGGGAGTGGTTGTCTGCGGGACCAGGTTTTCGACTCGCGGTGGAGAGCTTTGGCCCTTGCCACAAGGTCACCGGAGTAGATTTCTTCATCGCATTCATGGCCGACGTGGACGGAGGCGACATCCCATTGGTTAGTCCTAGATGCTTAAGAGTAGATAATCAAGGGAATCAAATCCCATTCTAATTAGCTGTTTAGCGCATCTGCTCGTTGGGTGAACACCTCCGCCTGTTGCTCCTGCTGGCATCTAATCTACCAAATCAAGAGTACTCACACTCTGAAATATATATATTTTTTTCGATCAAGGGGATCCCCCATTTCCATTATCAACAATAACGGAAATACAATAGAGTTCAAAGATCAGAAAGAAAAGAGAGATGCCCAAGGCAAAAGACAATAACACTGAAAAACTCGGGACACTTTCTGCACGCAGGCAGAATAAACGTTTTCGACTGATGCCTAACTCAAAAATCATATCTTTCAGAGTTGACACTTTGAAAGATATATGAAACAGCATATCTTTCAGAGTTGACAGTTTGAAAGATATGAAACAGCATGGCACGAGGAGAATAATAATATACATGTCGACAGTACATTATCTGCTATCATGGTCTTAATGCCACTTAGATATTCTTTTAAGATGAAGGATATTATTACATGGCTGAAAGCATCAACAATAGAGAATAAACAGAAGAAAAAAGGAACATGTAGAAAACACACAAGCAACAATTAACGTCGGAATTTAATCCTTCACAATCAGTTTGTTATTGGCGTTATTTGTGTTAGCAATCCATCTTTGGAAACTAAAATTCAGGTGCTCCAGCATTTCCTGGCAACCGTCGTCGATATGCAATTCTTGGAGGACCATCGCGTTCTGGGCGAAGAACATGGCTAGTTTAACTCCAAGGCAGTTTGGCTCGTCCCTAAAAAATTGCAAGCTCACTCTTTTAACATGACTCTGCAGGCAACTGAACGAATGCTCACCAGTCAGGCCAGGGATATCCAAAGAGTCATAGTTGTCATCATTCTGTGGAGCTAATGAGACCATTGATTGCCTTCTTCTGCGATTCCTGAAGGCATTGACAGATCTGTCCAAATGCACTCGAGCTTCCTTGTCTTTAGAAGACTCACGCCGAATGTATTCATGTCGCCTGGTAAGCTTAATGCGGATGTCATGAACCATAGGGGAAGAATGGAGCAAGTCTGCCAGCATTACCATTGATGTCCCTCTAGGCTCATATTCAGCTTCTAGCTCAAGCTGCTCCATAAGGCTGAATGACAAACCACCTAGAAGCTCATCCCGGCTCACCTCGTCGATGAGGGCGAGGTTATGCATGGTGAAGTAGTCGTCTATTCTAATCTTCAAGTGCTTTGTCGTGTTGAAATTCTGAATAAATCGCCAAAACAATTCAGAAACTGGGGGGGTTTGGCCATTGATATCACCATAATCATAACCATTGCGGCCAAGGGTTAAGTGCAAATCCACATGAATGATTGACGCCTGTGACTTTAGCGATAGGCAGTTGGTATCCTTAACAGGCCCCTGGTATCTGAAGTATTGCAAACTGGGCACGTCCAACTCTAATCTATGATTGTTTTTGTATCCATATGTGCAATCTGCAAGCACAAGAGCACTGACAGCCGGCATCAGAAGCCGCCCCACAACCACCTCTTTAGTAAAATTGGTTTCTGTGTTGAAATAGCAGGGTGCGAGATGCAGTGTGGACAGCCGTGGAGCGGCGTCGATGATGTTCTGAAGATCGACGAGAGGAACGCCGCAATCCTGCAGGTGTAGGTCGACCAGCATTGGGAATCCGGCTGGCGGTGCTGCCATCTGGGGTTGGCACCGGGTGATGCGCAGGACCCGGAGGGTCTCGGACGGCAGAGAGCCGAAGCTGAGCATGGATTCGGTGTTCAATGGTTTGACCTCGATTTGGAGCTCCTCGACGCGCCGAGCCGCCGGGTTGGAGACCAGGGCCTCGATCAGGTTGTGCTGCACAATCATCTTTTGCTCCGACCGCGACCACGACTGCTTCAGAAGCTTTATCTTGCTGTCTTGGGCGATGTAGATCGTGAGCCTCCTGATGGGGGCGACGGCGGCGGTGGCGGCGAGAACCTTCTCGGCGCCGTGGAGGAACGCCTCGCTCTCCTGGTCCGCGGAGGAGCATCCGGCGATGAAGGAGCGGGAGTTGAGGCATACATCACCGGACGAGCGCCACAGCCTGAGCCACCGCCGCGAGAGCACCGAGGACGCCGCCCTAGCGCTGGCGGGCGCGAAGGAGAGGATGTGCCGCAGCAGGTCGTCGGAGAGGTCGGAGAGGCAGCGGCCGGCGTCTGCCATCTGATGGATGCGCGAGGATATCGATCGATCTGCATATGATATACCGACTCACGATCACTTCTTGGAGTCGGTTCCGTAATCTCGGTTGGTTTCCTAAAAGATCCCTCCACGGAAAATAAGGGGTTTCCATAAGATTTGTCGCAAAAAAGGGTTTTCCATAAAAGATAATCATGCTCACCAAAAGAATTTACGCTGCATTTACAATTTCACAAAGAATATACTTGCAAATATAGACATACGCCATGCACGTGTTTACCAAAAACTTGTTTGCACAATAAATATTACGCTAGAAAGACTAAACCACTAGCTTTATAATGAGATTAAAACTCTAGTTCATAAATTTGCCGTCGCCATCACTAAGGTCTTCCTCCTCAATAATCTATATCTATACCTATCTATAAGGAGCCAAAATTTCTGGCACCGATTTTTCTTCCGCCACCGAATTTTCTTTGCCGCCGTGTGTATGGCCCGAATTTTGTTTAACTTTAACAAAAGGGACATTTGGATTGTGAAAGAGAAAAAAAGAAATACAGATGTAAATATGCTAGAGACAAAAGAAAGGTGAGAGGCCCTTAATATTTTTTAAAATAGACCGGGATTCATGATGAAAATGTTTAGATCCGGCTAGTTTTTTACCATTTTTGTAGTCTCTACTATAATAGAATTCTTCTCAAAGAGTGGGAAGCCTCGACCTTACATCCGGCCCACCCGGCAGACTCAAACTAACCCCACCCCCTAATCTCGCCCCGCGGCCGCGCCCTCCCGATGCTACGACGCCCTCCAAACAGCCGAGATCGAATCCCCATCTTCTCCATCTCGATTTTGAAAAGAAAAATCGCAAACGCGGCGAACTCGAGTGACAGCCGCAGCGGCTCCACTCCACGCTCGGGAGCGCCCGTGCCTAGGGTTTGGGCCCATCGGTGTCGCCTTCACCATTTGATCTCGTTAGGCCCGGCCGCGGCTCCCAATCTGCCATCGACCCGACGGCGGCCAACGGGGGCGCACAAGATCCGCAACGCCAAGTTGGCAGTGAGGTCACACGCGGCGCAGCGGCCACCCTGGGCAGTGGCGAGGCGGAGCTCCCAGCGGGTGCCCCGTCGGGCGGCCGTGGATCCAAGCATCGCGGTACCAGCAGATGCCATGGCGCCGGAGTGAGGAGCCAGCGGATGCCTACTCCCACGCGGGGCCACCGCTGCTTGATCGCGAGTTCTTGGCGCCATCCTCGCCGATTTCTTGGCCTGCCACGCCGACGGCAAGTGATCCCGATCCCACGCTGCTCCTGTCCCCCCCGATCGTGTGCTGCAGGGAGAGGTGGAGTGGTGTGCATCACCTCCAGCAGCCCTGCGGTGCCAATGGAGTAGTGCGTGCGCTATATCGACAAATTTAACTCCGGCCAGCGACGTTACCTTCACCGAGTAGGCAGACATATCATGCACTCTTTTGTTTTTTACTGCTCTGCTTGCTCATGCTATTATGGAGCTCGCTGTTGGCATTTCTTAGCGCAACCACCAGAAGTATGGCAGCAACGCCAGAGATGCCAGGAGGGGTAATTCTATATCTATTGGATATTCCGCAAGCGCACAGAATGTACCGCTGTAGCATTTCATTGAGGAGTGTTCCAAGGTTGTCGATTTATATTTCTCCCAAGGGAAAGCTGTAGCTAGGAGTTAATAGGAGGAGAAGATCTAGGTGTCTCTAGTCTAGTATTAATAGTGGTAGAGAGATAAACGGATGTGTATAGGAAGGGGGGATCAAGGAGCTAACTAGAGGGTTTATAAGGTAGAGTGATAGCTAGGTGGGAGGACAACGAGTGAGTAAAAGACTCCTATGATTCTACTTCTACTTCCGTGAACTAATCTAATCTAGTAATGGAGATACACTAAAGCCACTAGTCTTGTATTCCCTGGTTGCTGGAGATATGTCTGACAAATAGGAGGGTTCATCCCCTATTCCAGCGATACCTTGGATTTACGGGGCACCTATCGGCCTACCCGACACAAATAGAGCCAACTCGGGACTCGTTCTGTCACAACCGCCCCACTAATATACGTTGGGAATTTGAAAGGTAACTAAACCGATCAGTGAGGCGAATATCCACCGGTAGGTTTAGTCTGAGCACCACGCTCGACTAACGCCTACAACTTAAGCTAAGTATACGTCCTAACCTAAGCTCGAGTACATTACAGACAAGGCAATGGAAACAACCAAGCGAGACAAGACTAACTTATCTAGTGAACTACTACTACTAAACGAGACTAGAACACTATAATACTACTACTAGAGTAATACGACACTAAGCAAGTGCGAAAGTAAATACTCGAAAAGTAAAGGAAAAGTATGAAAGTCTTACAAGAGGAAGACATACCAGATTCTCCGTAAGACGACTCGGAGACTCGAGCTTCGCTCGACCCACTCTAACTCCCACACTACTACTACTACTACTATAGTGGACTACATAACTTCATATGGCTCTAGAAATGCTTCTCCTTGGTGTCTTGAATGAGAGGGAGTGAGGGGGTATTTATAGGGGAGATGGAGTAGCGCCTACTCCACCGCCACGTCATCGATCCGCGTGACTTGCCTTCCCCACCCTTGGATCAAACCGACTTGGAATGGATGTTCGTGGACAGAGGACACGTGGAGACCATGCGGAAGTCGGTGGGAGGCCACCGACCTTGGTGGGCCCACATGTCGAGTCGGCCGACCAGCCTTTGGCCGACATGTGGGTCCCACCAGCCTCTAGAAGCTCCCGAGGTCGGTGGTGAGTCGGACGGGTGGCATCCCACCAAAGGGTGGTCGGCCGACTCGGCCCATTGGGGGTTGACCCACCACCGTCTTCCCGACGTCTCTCGGTGTTTCCGCGGTGTCCGAGATGGCCCCAAACCTTGGTCGGTCGACCGCCTTTGGTGGAATCAAAGGGCCGTCTTTTGGTAGTTTCACCATGCAATTCTAAGAACAATGGTGGTATTGGACCCACAAATGTCAGTCGGCCGACCCGACCTTTGTGCTCATCTTTGCACACCGCTTGTCTCCGAGGTTATGACATTGATGAATGTGGAGTTGGTTTGGTCATTGGCCATCTTGGTTGGTGGTTCTACCTTCCTTTGTAGCTTCCGAACACCGAAAAGTGCCCGTTTGTACCGCACCCAAATAATGACACGTACATCCGGAACCAAGTCAATTGTACCTATGTCACTACTCAATGGCATGGTGTTAGCTCCGAACTCAACCATTGTTGACGGCTTTTCATGGGGTAAAAACAAGGTATAATTGCCGTCAACACTCGCCGGTTAATCTTTTGGTTCAATGGAGATCGGTTTAATGCAGGTGCTTTGTCAGTGCTCCTGCTCATCTCCATCGCAGTTCGCCTGCCACGTCGCCGAGGTCCCCAATGCAGCCCCCCTGTCAAGTCCTGTTTCTTCGATGTTTTGTTCTCTTTCCTTTCTTCTAATTCACTGGAAGTCCTGGCCTTATCTGTTTATTATTTCCTCATGATTTTTCTATAGATCCATTAATTAGGTCTGGTCAAGCAACGTTCCTCAACGACGATGCTAGGATGAAGGTACAAACCCATTCAGAGGATGCCCTTCGTATGTATTCGTGCTTGGTGCATTCAGCTGGGCTAATTGACTCTGAATTCTGAACCCAAAAAGTTATTTCTGCAGTAAATTTTCGTTTCTTTCCCTGATCACCATGAATGAGGCTGGTAAGAGGAATGGTGTTCTTATGTTCCAATTGTGCTTGATTGTTTTGAGATTATCTATCAAATCCATGCACACCTTAAAGGAGAGTCTCTTTTACCTTCTTTTATTAAACACCTCAAAGTCCTTTTCTCTCGTCAAGATGCGCCATCATTCCCTGCCTACATTGCTGCTCACTCCCCTCTCGGAATTCCTTTGCTAAGCACCACTGTTGCTGTCCCAAATGTATTTCTTCAACTAACGCTGGTTTACTAAAAGGAGTAGTTGTATAGAAAATCAAGCTGCACTGCAACCTCTTCAAAATATTTTATGATTAATCTAGCCTTTTACTAATGTATATATGCTACTTACCTGAAGACTTCACATGTATTGGTTTCATCTACAGGCTGTACCATCCATAAAAAGAGAAAAGCCACACCTATCCTGCATGGATGTCAATCCTGTAAGTTTGGATTCAATATTTTTCTACACTTAACCCATACTTCTAGATTATGATGCCAGTGATTCTGATTTCTGTTTTTCATTTGGTCTTTCAGTCACTTTTTATTTGTTGTGGCAGGACGTACTGATTGATGATAATATTTCGTTTGATTTAGCATATACTCAGCACATTATGTGTTTATTATGATATTGCCTATTCAAAGGTTAGATAGCTCCTAAATCATTTTGGGATCTTGTCCATCCAGTTTAATCCCTTCAGTAGTATGTTGCACTTTTCCTATAGCTGGTTCTCATTGAGGTACACAACAGCTGGTTCGTCACTAGGGCCCAGACTGGAGAAAAGGTAAATTTAATTAAATGTGTGCTATGGGGAGAAACAAAAATAACCATTAGCATACAACTTGTTTATGGTTTGAGATGATTACAACAGTCAGACATCTTCGTGAATGGTCAGAAAGAAGTTCATTGGGGCATTTTCAATGGAAAACAATTTAGAGAAAAGGGCAGAAGAAAGTAACAAATAAAAGAACTAACAAAGGACATTTGTTCACCTTAGTCATTTGACATTAATCTGAATATTGTACATAGATGCATGATTATTGAGTCATGCACAAGTGCTCCAGTAGTTTCTGAATTTGTACTTCTTCCTCCCCATAGCAACTATGTGCTAACAACCTCGGCTGGCTGGCCAGGCCCCTTGCTCTTCCTTTGGGACAGTGCTCTCTCACTTTCTTTTGTCTTTTGGATTAACTTATTTATACTTTGCTTATGTTGTGACTGAGAGGGCTTCTCATCATTTAGTATGGGAGATCATCAAACGTACATGGGAGACAAACAGAAAGGTTGGCTAGGCCTGGTATGTCCATGTCGACAAGTTCAATTTCTGAAAGTCTACTTATTGCTCATACAATAGCCTGTCCATCCGAGATATATTCAAATTAATGTCAAATGACTAAGGTGAACAAATGTCCTTTGTTAGTTCTTTTATTTGTTACTTTCTTTCGCCCTTTTTCTCTAAATTGTTTTCCATTGAAAATGCCCCAATGAACTGCTTTTCGACCATTCACGAAGATGCTCGATCGTTGTAATCATCTCAAACCTAAATTTTTAAGATGTGCAATAGGTTTGCTTCAATAAATAGCTGCGTGCCATTGCTGCTGATTCAGTATAAGGGTCTCTTAACTATGAGGTTGCTGCTCCATCAGTTCAAATGCGATATTATTTTTACAAACTTCTTTGGATTTTTTACTTTCAGACAAGATATATATACGCACACCTAAGTTGCTCGAGTTTTTTGTGCATTCTTTTCCATGTTTGCAGTTGCAGATAATATCAATGCAAAAATGGGAGAAGGTCAGTTTGGATGGCCATCTTCTGAAAACTGAAATGTCGCATTCGGCATGCTGTGCAATACATGCAACAGGTTTTGTTCATAACTGAATGTGTCTGCCTGTATGGAACACATCGGATACCTTTGGTCAGGTGTTCAAGTGTTGGAATAGAGAAAGGAAAGGAATGGTGGCTATGAAGATCAACAGGGGCATTAAGAAGTACAAGGATGCTGCAATGATAGAAATTAGATTGAGCAGCTTGGTAAATATGATGAAAGTATATCCAGGTGAGTCCGCTGTTTCACTTAGTGCCTTCCCGTGTGTAAAAAATTCTTCTTATTCAAAGGAAAACTTTCAACTCATGATGTATCATCTGTGTGCAAGATATTGCCTTTAACATGCTCCGTGCTCTGTGATTCTTCGCTCTTGGCTAGAAAGAAAAAAAAAAGGTCAAAGATGAAGGATTGTAAATAATATGCATGGTTCCGCAGAAAAAATAAAGACAGGGATATCATGTCAAAGAAGCTGACAAAATGCTTGGTTTTCTTTTAGCTCTTGCAATCTGCACTCGATGAAGTTAATCAGTTACACATTCTAGCATGTCAAGGTCCATCAAGATGTTTTAGTCTAATAATTTTTCTCTCCCTTTTAAATTCAAATTCAGAAATGTGTCACGTTCATCAGGTTTTAATGGAGGATAGGTGCTTAATTAGAAATGGACATGATCGTTACCACTGGCAAAAGGACAGAAGGAAGGTGAGATTTTTTTATTTATATTATTCTTAATTTTGATTCTACCAAGATCCCCAATGTCCATGCCATCTACTAGCATTGCTAAAGGTTTTCCAGGCTTGTGTGATTGGGCCACATGAACTCGGCTTTTGACATGCAAAATTTTGGATCTAATCATTTTTGGCACATTTTATTTTGTTCAGTTAGCATAAGTTAAAGCTATATAGCTGTTTTTAGCTGTTCTGGTAAAGCTTTAGGAATCCGGTTCGCACATGTACCGATTTGGGCTATTGGTGTGGACTAGATTAACAACTAATAAAATAGTAAATAATACTGACACCTGAATGAATAGCAGGATTTGTAAAGTACAAAGTTGTCGCCATATGCAAAGTACAAATGGAAGGCAAGGGCGGTTCTTATAGCAGGCCCGACAACAGACGCGAAGGCAGGAGCGGAGCATGGTTGATGGCCCGCGAGGAGGGATCAGGGGAATATGAATTTTATTCTTTGAGACCATGCAATAGGGTAGTATAAATACCTGAAGGTGTGCCGAGGGGATAGGGGAATGACAAGAAATCTGTAACTGAATTTATTCTTTGAACAAACTACCCCGTTTGAACCTACCTCTCTGAATAAACTGTTATTTTTTGATTTTATATATACTCAAAACAATTGTGTAAAAGTTAAACTATAAAAAAAATATTGGTTGCTTTATATTCATCTCCAAGTTAAAACCATAGCGTTAGCACGGGCATTATACCAGTTGTATCAAGTCATGTAAACTTTTTTCTTTTTCTTTCATTTTTCTCTTTTTCTATTAAAAAGAGATCTTGTAAAATTAACCAAAAATCATAGGAAAAATATTAGACCAGTTTTGTTAGCTTCATAAAAATATGATATATCTATAATGTTATGAACCTTGTAAGGTTGTGTTGTATCTGTAGGTTTGTTAAATCCTCACCGTTGACCAAGAATGCATTAGAGATAGGTCCGACCTATGCGAAGATGGCCGAGGAGTATGAGGAGCAATCTCCTCGTCATCTCAGTTTTCCTGAAGCCTTCTCCAAAGTTTCGTGCTCTGGTCCAAGAGTTATTTGTACATTAAATTTTGAGGAGAATGATTTAAATCATGTAGTGTAGTTTTGATTAAAATTATAAATAAAATTTATTTTCATCAAAATATAGATAGTTCATGGTACAACTAATTATTTTGTGAAATAGGCTCTTGGGTGGATGTCGGGGAAAATATTTTTGAGAGAGTGGCCCATCGACCCATTGACTAGTTAATACAGGCCTGGAAGCCCGGTAACCGGAGGGCCAAGGGAGGTGAGGCCTAGATCTGCGAACAGCTAGCCAGGAAAGTTGTGACGCCTTGCCCTATGGCCAGAGTGGATTGGTCTTGACGTGGGCACCCGATGACGGGCGTCCCCGATGACCACCAAGTTTCGCTTCGCTCGTCCTCACAAAAAGGGGGTCAGGCATGCGGGAGGGGTCCCTGTTCCCCCACGCGAGGGGCATATATATGATGATTTCTCCGCCCTTGGGTCACCTACGGTGGCCGACCACATGGTAACGAAGGCCACAAGAAACGCAGCGGCGGAAGCCAATTGCGCCCTACGATCCTAGGAGTGGCGAATGGTAACCTCTGACCGCAGACACGACGGCGAAGCAACCATAACCACCACAGTTCCCTGAAGGAGACGTCACCTCCAAGGAAGCCATGACCGGTGGCTTGTCGACGATGGAAACTTGTACCGTTGTCATCAAGACTGAAGAACCTGATGTGATGTATTGCCACACCAATTTGAGGCAGAAACGGAATGATAATAAAGTTTTATTTGTGTGTATAGGTGTCCTGTAACAATATGTAATGCTTCTCTTGACCGTGGGTCTACTCGATTTTGTACGAGAATGAACCAGCTGATAATAGCAGCCGAGAATGAACGAGATTTTGTACGAGAATGGACCAGCTGATAACCCTTATGTATGCGTACAAGCACAGAATTGGAAAACCAATATAAGATGCAACACGAAATCCAGTATTTGTTTCATGATGATAAAAACAATGTTCTCTGGAGTTTTGGTAAATATGTGATGTGTTACTCGGTTTTGATTCGGGTCGGATTTCACCTTTCAGATCGATTGCGGCCCGTATAGGTATTCATCAGCCAGTATAAAAGTTGAGACGGTCCACACGTCTCCAATCGATCCCAAGGGATTTGCGACGATGGAGTCCAGATCCAGCACCGTCCTCGCAGGCGGCGCCGGCGCCCCCAAGGGATTTGCGACGATGGAGTCCAGATCCAGCACCGTCCTCGCAGGCAGCGCCGGCGCCGGGCGCGACAAGCTAAGCAGCCTCGGCGATGCGGCGCTCGGCCACATCCTCTCCTTCCTGCCAGCCACGGAGGCCGCGCGCAGGCGACGCTCGCGCGGCGGTGGCGCCACGTCTTCCCCGCCGTGCACACGCTCGCCTTCGGGGAAGCCGAGGGCCCCTTCGAGATGGGCTACGAGTACTGGCGGCAATGCAGCTCCTGCGGCTACAACGACGAGTCACGCGCGCCGCGGTTCGTGCCCGGCGTCACCACCGGGCTCAACGCGCGCCACCGCGCCGCCCGCGCCGCCACCGCGCCGCTGCGCGCGCTCCGCGTCGCGTTCGACGAGTTCGGATTCCGCGGCGGGGATGAGACCACCAAGGCCGTCGACGGGTGGGTCTCGTACGCCGTGTACGGCGCCGGTGAGGCGCTGGAGGTCGACCTGCGCCTCGGCACGGAACCCATCTGCCGGGAGGGGTACGCCCTTGTCCCTGGCGGTGGCAGACGTGGTCACGCCGGAGAGCGTGAGGTCGTCGTCTCCCGCCACGACGCGACGGACATGGACATGCACTCTGACGATGCGACGGACATGGACATGCACTCTGACGACGCTGCCGGGTACTCGGATGATGACATGCATTCTGTCCCCTACGATGACGCTGCTGCCTACTATGATGGTGACGACGTCGACGCTGCCACCTATGACGACGGCGATGACGACGCTGCCGCCGACGATGATGGCTCCGCCGCTGCCGCCGACTACTCCGCAGCAGCTGCCGCCGCGGCCGCCGCCACCGCTGCTGCTGCCGCTGCAGACGCCTTCGATGACAATGAAGTGGACCCCGATCCGATGGTGTACGTCGTGCCAAGAAGCCTTTTCTCCTCCTGCGTCGCGCTACGTGCACTCCGCCTCAGCCGCTGCATGATCGACCTGCCGTCGGCCATCGCGTTGCCGTCCCTGGACACGCTGCACCTGACAAGGGTCACCGGCCGAAGAGGCGGCGCCATACAACGGCTGGTCTCGGCCTGCCCAAGCCTCGCCGACCTGACGCTCGAGGCCTGCGATGACCTAACCGCGCTCGCCCTCCACGGCACGCGCCTTCGGAGGCTGGCCCTACGGTGCTGCCACAAGCTGGCCACCGTCATCCTCGGCACGCCGGAGCTGCGGGCTTTCGAGTACCGTGGCGACATCCCGCCGGCATCGCTCCTTACCATGCACGTCGGCCCGCGTAGGGTCTCGTTCTGCGCCTTCGACTTCTGCGGCATGGAGGGCGGCCCCGTGCTGTTCGGGCTCACGGAGCTCCTCGCCAGCGTCGAGCGGCTGCACCTCACGTCCGCCCGGCTTGGGAGCTGCTTCGCCAGCTGCCAAGGCAGAAGAGCCTCCGACTACCCATGGTTGCCGATGCTCCGTGACCTCGAGATAACCGGGATGCTCCCCGACGACGACGAGTCTGCCGTCACGACGGTGGCCTGGATCCTGGAGCGGACGCCGAGGCTGGAGACGCTGTCCTTGATCTTCCTGCCGGAGCCTCATCGGGTGAAGAACGCCCACCCCTGGTCCGTCTCGGTTACGAAGGAAGAACTCGACGCCTCGCACGAGCTCAGGTACGATCCGCACGCGCGGCTGGCGGCGACGCCGCGCGGCGTCGAGGTCCCCAGCTGCCTGAGGGAGACGACCGTGGAGATCAACTTCGTGCACTACCAGGGGTCCGCTGCGCAGAGGGCGCTCGCCAAGTTCTTGCTCTGTAATGCTCCGGTCGTCGATGAGGTGTTCTGGAAAGTTGCTCGAGGGCCGTTGTCTGTCCAGATGAAGCTGATGGAAGAGTTCAAGGGGTGGGTGACGAACAAGTCTGCAAACATGACGTTCTTATAGCTTTTGCATGCAAAACCCAATCCATCTACTGAATATATATAGGAACTATGATAGATGCATGTTGAGTGATTGAGAAATATATGGCGTTTTTTTGGTTTGTAGACTTTATCAACATCAATATAATTTCAGTAGGTTTTGCTAGTGTAGTTCCATCTTCTTGTGACCTTTTTTTTTTCTTAAAGGAGTTTTTATACATATCCACAAAGAACTAGAATTAGAACTTGGTTCATTTTTTGGGTAATATGTTTGAATAACCTTGGACCCGTCTGCATGGCTCAATTGCTACTTTTATGAGCCATGCATCGACCTATATCACCTAAAGATTATGGCTTCGTTGTCCCAATAGATAGTATGGGTCGACATAAGTATTCTTCTGTTATCATGGTCAATGAATACAATTAATACTTTTAGAAAAGATGACATAAAAGATCGAAAAGTTCCATGACAATACACATTTAGGTAATTAGCCATACATCAAATTGAAGAAGCTTGCAAATTAACCATGATTTTTTATTTTTTTCAGTCCCATATATGATATTTTAGATGTATTCCCAAGCATAGACGTGCTTACAAGTTATTATGAGCCGTTCTTGAATTTGGAAAATCGAAGTAAGCCAACGAATTAAGAAAAGAATAATATTATGTGTCGATTGGGTCAATCCATGTTTACTACTAATTTTGATATAAGTTCTGCCCTATGTGGTTTCTCACTCCACACGAGAAAATGTTAGGAAGGCAGGTGTTGCGAGTTAAGGGGACCAATAAATTTGATATAATGGAAATAAATTTATCTATTTTACACAACCGCATCGACATGACGTTTATATAGCTCATATCAGGATGGGCAGTGAATTTTACATGTGCAATTGTATAGGTGAAGGACCGAAAAGCAGCGACCAGAGGGGTGCATGGGACAGTCAACCCTAGGAAGCGATAAACAAAACAATGGTGATCACGACCCTATTTAGAGGGTGGATGTTCCTATGGAGCACAACGGATCACCACAAGAGTAGCGGAAGAAGCGGTCAAACAATCGGAGCACAAATGAACACAAGCCGAAAAAACAGCACAACCAGTAGAGCGCTGGACTGTCCGACTCAGAGCGGTCAGACTGTGCGCGGGCAAAAACTGGCGAAACACACTTCTCGGAACAGATTATGGACAGTGGCACGTCGAACAACTGCGGACTATCCGCGTGGCCCGTCCGGACTGTCCGAGGGTAAAGCTCCGAAAAACCAACTGCTCGGAACAGAAACCGGACACAGATCCACACGACAATGGCGGACTGTCTGCGTGTCAGGTCCGGACTGTCCGTGAGCAAAAGTGAGAACAACACATAGACTCGAACCAGTTCTGGACACAGTTCGAAACTGACCAACGGACGGTTGCTCACGGGCCGGACTATCCGAGAGTCAAAGAGGAAAAACCATAAAGATCTAGGGAGAGCTTGGTACTAGGATTGGCTGTAACGCCGGACTGTCCGCGTACTATGGCTTGGACTGTCCGTGCACACTTTGCCAGCTTAGCCTCGGAAGCCCCTGGCTCGCCCAGACCCGACGCCTGGACTGTCCACGGTTCTAACCCTAGACTGTCCGCGCGGCTCTAGAAAATCGCTCAAAAATCGCTACTCGCAAAGATTCGTCCCGATCTCTCTCAAATCCGAACCCCCTGCAATCAAACTTGGTACAAGTGATCTATAGGCAGTGCGTGAGCTATCTCTAAGAGATCATGGCCCAGTTTGGAGTGCATCGAGAGAAATCGAAAAAGGGGCGGAGAAAACCGATCTTGAGAAACCCGTAGACAAAAACGTCTAGAACTTTGATCTCGTGAAAAATTAAGGCATTTCCTTCGGTGGAAAGATTCAACTCACTTAGATCGATCTAGCACAAATAGAACAGATCGACATGATCATGAATCAAAGAAATCACACTGAGAACTAGAGGGGGAGAGAGGAGCTCAGAAAGAACACAAAAGCAAACTCAAGAACACAGACAAATCACTGAATCGAGAGGAAACTATGAGATCTCGATGCCTCACTCGCCACACAAGCTGGTTTGAGCACGAATCACAGATTCATGGACCTCTCTCTCACCAAGCAACTAGAGGAAGAAACACTAAAGGAGAAAATAGAAATGCAAGAGGTGAAGGGGTAAGGGAGCCCCTCATCCTTATTTATGGGCACTGTTACACATTCCCTTTTTACCCTTGATATATAAAGGGCCAAACCACTTAGCCAGGGGCATAAGAGTCCAACCCAAGATTCACTTGATCCGACGGCCACCGTGCCTCCTCACTGGTAGCTTCGCTTCCATGCGATCTCTCGGTGCTGCCACGTGCTATCCGTCCGCATCGAGACCTCCGCCCAGGTTTTGAGGCGCAAACTCGGGAAACCCGCTGCTGATGGTTTTGGGGCGAAACCACCAAACCGTCGCCGATGGTTTTGAGGGCAAACCACCAAACCGTCCGCGAGTAGCATAGCCTGTATGCATTCCCTGTCGTGTACACTTGCGGTTGTCGATGTCCCAGCTGTCAGCCACCACGGCTAGCCGCCCGACTTCAAGGTCCCTCGATTCAACTCTCACGTCTGCCCTTCACCGCACCCGATCCGTCAGCACGGCACGCTCTACTTGACTTTCACCGCACCGTCGACCACCATGTCCGGGCTCAACACCTGCACAACACAAGCCAAGAGACACCGTTGTTTGACACGAAGCCACGTGCCACGGTTAGAGAAACACACCACACACAACACTTGTGTTGGCGTATTGACAATCAGTCAGCCCAAAAACTGCTACACAATAGCTACGAAAAAAGCCATGTGTTCACAATAGGACTTGAATGTTCATATGAAGGGTTATGAGGATGCTACGCTAGCTGGAAAATAAATTTTTTGACCTCATAAACCAGGATCTACTGCTAGTTATAGGTTATGAGATTACCACTAGACGTGCAGGTGCAGCTAGACTTGATGTAGTCGAACGCATCGCAGTAATGCCGTGTAATTGCATGGTCATCCGTCCGTCACGTCTGTCCTCCACTCGCGGATTGTTCTCGTGCGGTTCATCCTCGTGCTTCAGATGCAGCACCTCCGAGGTATCACACACGTGCGAGGAAGAAGTGTGGCGCCTCCGAACTGTTAGGTCCGCGAGGAGCACAAGGCATGAGCGTAGGAGGCGACGACGGCTACCAAAAGGCGTGGATCAAACCTAGCCGCGCCCCTGCCCCTTGATTATATAGGCGTCCCTAATGTGCTCTCTAGTTGGAGGCCATTAGTAACCCAAATCCTTGTCCAACTCGGGTCCAACCCAAAGGTTTTTAGCCCCTTAAGCGTGCGACCCTATGGATTCACGCACACATAGACATAGCCCGAGTACAACTGCTCGCCCAATAGTTGACAGCGGCCTCTAGCAAGGCGTGATAGCTCCTATGTGCACACAAAAATCATATTAGACGCAGCACCGTAACACACATACTTGTTATTCCCTTGCCACATGATAGTTGGTCCAACTTGTGGGTTAGCACTTAACCCAAGCACGACCATGCATTTGTTGATCCAATCACTTAGGTGAACCAGTGATATGTCTTTCATAAAGTGGGGAAAATTTCATCTTCATTGTCTATGTCACACAGCATGTTTCCCGACAAACCCAAAGATTGCCTTTATAACTATCCAACTATGGAGTAGCGTTTGACAATCCCTAAGTAGGTTGTTTCACATCTTGAACACATATGACAATCTCAGGTCTAAGAACATAACATACATGATGTGTAAAGAGATGATGATGATGATGATGATGATGATGATGATGATGATGATGATGATGATAATAATAATAATAATAATAATAATAATAATAATAATAATAATAATAATAATAATAATAATAATAATAATAATAATAATAATAATAATAATAATGATGATGATGATGATGATGATGATGATGATGATGATGTGGTCTGGCCTTTATGTCATATATGTGCCCACAATATTAATTTGACATCTTTATGTCTATGACTTGTGAAACATAGTCATCAACTAATAATGTGTTGATCTAATATTCATATGTGTTGTTACATGAACTCTGATTAGGGATAACATTAGAATATCCATAAGAGTAAAAGAGTTTCACATACCAATTCACATAATCGCAATATCATCGTCACTATAATTACCTCTAGGGCATATTCCCAGCATCCTAACATACTAAGGGCAATCTAGACTTTTGGTCCTTTTGCCCTAACTACTCTCCTAGCCTTACGAGGACCACATCCGGTGATCACAGCCCGACACACACCTTTGGGCGTTGATGGATCTCAGGCATGCAAAATAGAGTTACATGTTGTTGCTATTGGGCCGGGGATCCAGAAGGAGTCCTAAGGGTGGCACTAGTTAAGGTGTTTAATGTTCATGAGTCTCGCCACCTGACCTCTCAACGAAAGGCTATGAGGAATTTGGTTAAGTAGTGGTCCAGATCTGTGTGTAAGAAAGAAGAGGTGAGTTGACAGTAGCTCCTCGGGGCTTTGTGCTAGCTCAGCAGGATGAAGCAATGAGTTAGGCAAGCGAGCGAAGCTGGTGTACAAGGGTCCTTACTTGATGCTCCTCTGCCTTCGGCCGATGGAGTTTTGGACACCTTTCTATAAACAATCTGCCTACGAGTCTTGATTTGGCACGCAACCTTGCTCTGTGCTTCTCTGGATTGGGCTCGTGGGCTCTTTGGGGAGGCCTACTAACGGTTAGTGTCTCTGGTAAGGAACCCTTAGGTTCCTCATCGACGAACTTATAAGTCCCCTCACCACTGCACTAAAATTTCACTATGGAAGCGGTATAGTGAAATTGGAGTCGTCTGATACATAAACATTGTTGGATCTGGAGTCGCGGCTAGGTTGCTAGGAAGCTGTCAATGCGAACCCGCACAGCGAAGCCTGACACAACCTATAAAACCATGAAGACCTCCTCATCATTGAGGGCCACATGTAGTTCAACAAAGAAACTGGGAGTGGGTGGATCGTGGACCTGGTGCCGGCCAGTACATACCAGGGATATCGAGGTGCCGGAACATCAAGAAGGAGTCATCACACAGACGCCGGTGTAGATGTACTTACATGCCCGCGCTGCCTTGGCAAGCGGCGCCCTAATTTTTTATTCTCTGTTGGAAGACTTGATCCCTTCTGGTCCAACACGTTAGATAGAATCCTTCCTATAGAAACTTTTTTTTTTTTTGAGAAACTCCTTCCTATAGAAACTGGGAGTTGGTAGATTGCGGACCTGGTGCTGGCCAGTACATACCGGGGACATTGAGGTGCCGCGCGTGGGTGCACTTGGCGGTGGGTGTCTTGAAGCTAGTTTTTTGTGGTGCTAGTTTTTCATGATGAAGAAGAGTCATCCAAGCTGGTGTTGGCACGTTTTGTGAAGGCGACACGGGTGGAGAAGGCCACATAGGTGGCGCTGAAGGTTGGGCAGAAGATTAATTGTTAGTATTTCTATTTTGGATAGCTCATCGGAAGCGAGGACGTGGACATTGAGTCGAGGGTGCCACCTTGGTGCACTACTAGGGGTCCCTTGCACAGAGGGCGGTCAAGTTCTTGCTCTGCAACGCTCCCATCATTGACGATCGAGGTGTGCTAGAAAGTTGGATGATGAACAAGTCTGCCATCATGATGTTTACATAACGCTTTTTCATCGTTTTTCGTTTGCAGACTTTATTGACATCAATATACACATTGGTAATTTCAGTATATGTTTTCCCTTTTTTTTCTTAAAGGAGATTTGACATATCCAAACAAAGAATCTAGAAGTACAACTTGGTTCATTTTGTTAGGGGATAATTTGTTTGAACTTGGTTCATTTTGTTAGGGGTCAGGTCAGCCCATTCCCATATCCATAGGATTTTGATACCGTTGAGATTAGTTTTTAGCGTGTCCCATAAACTAACGGCGTACACACATTGTTGAGAGGAGGAATGCAATGGGAGTCAAACCCATTCTAATGGGTTGTTTTGCACATCCTCGGAGGGCAAACAACACCGCCCCTTGCTCCTTCCCTCAGCAATCCATCTTCTGCAGTACAATATCAAGGACATGAAACAACATGGTACAATATCAAGAGTACAAAAGTATCAAAGACATGGAACGACATGGTACTTGGAGATTAGGAGAACCATAATAAACATGTCAACAGTACAATATCTGCTGCAGCTTCAGAAAACCCACAGTATTGCTATCAAGGTTGATCATAGTGCCAGTTAGATATTCTTTTAAGATGAAGCTTTTTATTCCGATTGGATATTATTACACGGCCGAAAGTATCAACAACACAGAATAAAAAAAAAAGGAACTTATACCAAAAAACACAGAAGCCACGACTAGCGTTGGAATTTAATCCTTCACAGTCAGTTGTTTATTGACGTTAGCTGTGTCAGCAATCCATCTTCGGACACTAAAATTCACGTGCTCCAGCATTTCCTGGCAACCATCGTCGATATGCAATTCTTGGAGAACCATGGCGTTCTGAGCAAAGAACTTGGCTAGTTGAACTTCAAGGCAGTTTGGCTCGTCCCTGAAAAACTGCAATCTCACTCTTTTAAGATGACTTCGTAGGCAACTGAATGAATGCCCACCACCAGTCAGGCCAGGGATACCGAAAGCTTCATAGTTGTCATCAATCTGTCGAGCTAATGAAACCATTGACCCCCTTCTTCTGCGATTCTTGAAGGCACTGACAGACTTGTCAAAATGCACTCGAGCCTCCATGTCTTTAGAAGACTCACCCCAATAGTCATGTTGCTTGGTAAGCTTAACGCGGAGGTCACGAACCATAGGGAAACAATGGAGCAAGTCTGCCAGCATCACCATTGATGTCTCTCCAGGCATATATTTAGCTTCTAGCTCAAGCTGCTCCACAAGCCTGAACGTGAAACCACCTAGAAGCTCATCCCGGCCCGCCTCGTCGATGATGGTGAGGTCATCCATGGTGAAGTTGTCCACTCTAAGCTTCAAGAGCTTTGCGGTGTTGAAGTTCTGAATAAATCGCCAAAACAATTTGTGAGCTGGAAGGTTTGGGCTATAACCATTGCGGCCATGGGTTAAGTGCAAATCCACATTAATGGTTGACGCCTGCGACTTTAGCAAGAGGCGGTTAGTATCCTCAACATTCCCCCTGTATCTGAAGCATTGCAACCTGGGCACGTGCAACTCAAAGCCAGCTTTGTACTCGTGTCTGGAATCTGTAAACACAAGATCACAGACAACCGGCAGCAGAAGCCTCCCAACCTGCTGCTTATCGTGCTTGGAGGAGATGTAGAATGATGCGAGATGCAGCATGGACAGCCGTGGAGCGGCGTGGATGACGCTCTGGAGATCGACGAGAGGAACGCCGCAATCCTGCAGGTGTAGGTCGACCAGCATTGGGAAACCGGCACCGGGTGGCAGTGCTGCCATCAGGGGTTCGCACTGGGTGATGCGCAGGACCCGGAGGGTCTCGGATGGCAGAGAGCCGAAGTTGAGCATGGATCGGGTGTTCAATGGTTTGACCTTGATTTGGAGCTCCTCGACGCACCGGGCCGACGGGTTGGAGACCAGTGCCTCGATCAGGTTGTGCTCCACAATCATCTTTTGCTCCGACCGCGACCACGACTGCTTCAGAAGCTTTATCTTGCTGTCTTGGGCGATGTAGATCGTGAGCCTCCTGATGGGGGCGACGGCGGCGGTGGCGGCGAGAACCTTCTCGGCGCCGTGGAGGAACGCCTCGCTCTCCTGTTCCGCGGAGGAGCATCCGGCGATGAAGGAGCGGGAGTTGAGGTATACATCGCCGGACGAGCGCCACAGCCTGAGCCACCGCCGCGAGAGCACCGAGGACGCCGCCCTAGCGCTGGCGGGCGCGAAGGAGAGGATGTGCCGCAGCAGGTCGTCGGAGAGGTCGGTGAGGCAGCGGCCGGCGTCTGCCATCTTGCGCGTGTGATGTCAAGATGCGATCTGATGGATGCGCGAGGATATCGATCGATCTGCATATGATATACCGACTCACGATCACTTCTTGGAGTCGGTTCCGTAATCTCGGTTGGTTTCCTAAAAGATCCCTCCACGGAAAATAGGGGTTTCCATAAGATTTGTCGCAAAAAAGGGTTTTCCATAAAAGATAATCATGCTCACCAAGAGAATTTACGCTGCATTTACAATTTCACAAAGAATATACTTGCAAATATAGACAACGCCATGCACGTGTTTACCAAAAACTTGTTTACACAATAAATATTACGCTACAAAGACTAAATCACTAGCTTTATAGTGAGATTAAAACTCTAGTTCATAAATTTGCCGTCGCCATCACTAAGGTCTTCCTCCTCAATAATCTATATCTATACCTATCTATAAGGAGCCAAAATTTCTGGCACCGATTTTTTCTTCCGCCACCGAATTTTCTTCTGCCGCTCGTGTGTATGGCCCGAATTTTGTTTAACTTTAACAAAAGGGACATTTGGATTGTGAAAGAGAAAAAAAGAAATACAGATGTAAATATGCTAGAGACAAAAGAAAGGTGAGAGGCCCTTAATATTTTTTTAAAATAGACCGGGATTCATGATGAAAATGTTTAGATCCGGCTAGTTTTTTACCATTTTTGTAGTCTCTACTATAATAGAATTCTTCTCAAAGAGTGGGAAGCCTGACCTTACATCTGGCCCACCTGGCAGACTCAAACTAACCCCCACCCCCTAATCTCGCCCCGCGCGGCCGCGCCCTCCCGATGCTACGACGCCCTCCAAACAGCCAGAGATCGAATCCCCATCTTCTCCATCTCGATTTTGAAAAAGAAAAATCGCAAACGCGGCGAACTCGAGTGACAGCCGCGGCGGCTCCACTCCACGCTCAGGAGCGCCCGTGCCTAGGGTTTGGGCCCATCGGTGTCGCCTTCACCATTTGATCTCGTTAGGCCCGGCCGCGGCTCCCAATCTGCCATCGAATTCGACGGCGGCCAACGGGGGCACACAAGATCCGCAACGCCAAGTTGGCAGTAGGTCACACGCGGCGCAGGCGGCCACCCCAAGCAGTGGCGAGGCGGAGCTCCCCAGCGGGTGCCCTGTCAGCGGCCGTGGATCCAAGCATCGCGGTACCAGCAGATGCCATGGCGCCGGAGTGAGGAGCCAGCGGATGCCTACTCCCACGCGGCGCCACCGCTGCTTGATCGCGAGTTCTTGGCGCCATCCTCGCCGATTTCTTGGCCTGCCACGCCGACGGCAAGTGATCCCGATCCCACGCTGCTCCTGTCCCCCCGATCGTGTGCTGCAGGGAGAGGTGGAGTGGTGTGCATCACCTCCAGCAGCCCTGCGGTGCCAATGGAGCAGTGCGTGCGCTACATCGACAAATTTAACTCCGGCCAGCGACGTTACCTTCACCGAGTAGGCAGACATATCATGCACTCTTTTGTTTTTTTGCCGCTTGCTCATGCTATTATGGAGCTCGCTGTTGGCATTTCTTAGCGCAACCACCAGAAGTATGGCAGCAACGCCAGAGATGCCAGGAGGGGTAATTCTATATCTATTGGATATTCCGCAAGCGCACAGAATGTACCGCTGTAGCATTTCACTGAGAAGTGTTCCAAGGTTGTCGATTTATATTTCTCCCAAGGGAAAGCTGTAGCTAGGAGTTAATAGGAGGAGAAGATCTAGGTGTCTCTAGTCTAGTATTAATAGTGGAAGAGAGATAAACGGATGTGTATAGGAAGGGGGGATCAAGGAGCTAACTAGAGGGTTTATAAGGTAGAGTGATAGCTAGGTGGGAGGACAACGAGTGAGTAAAAGACTCCTATGATTCTACTTCTACTTCCGTGAACTAATCTAATCTAGTAATGGAGTAAAGCCACTAGTCTTGTATTCCCTGGTTGCTGGAGATATGTCTGACAAATAGGAGGGTTCATCCCCTATTCCAGCGATACCTTGGATTTACGGGGCACCTATCGGCCTACCCGACACAAATAGAGTCAACTGGGGACTGCGTTCTGTCACAACCGCCCCCACTAATATACGTTGGGAATTTGAAAGGTAACTAAACCGATCAGTGAGGCGAATATCCACCGGTAGGTTTAGTCTGAGCACCACGCTCAGACTAACGCCTACAACTTAAGCTAAGTATACGTCCTAACCTAAGCTCGAGTCTGTTACAGACAAGGCAATGGAAACAACCAAGCAGACAAGACTAACTTATCTAGTGAACTACTACTACTAAACAGACTAGAACACTATAATACTACTACTAGAGTAATACGACACTAAGCAAGTACTGAAAGTAAATACTCAGAAAAGTAAAGGAAAAGTATGAAAGTCTTACAAGAGGAAGACATACCAGATTCTCCAGAAGACGACTCCGGAGACTCCGAGCTTCGCTCGACCCACTCTAACTCCCACACTACTACTACTACTACTATAGTGGACTACATAACTTCATATGGCTCTAGAAATGCTTCTCCTTGGTGTCTTGAATGAGAGGGAGTGAGGGGGTATTTATAGGGGAGATGGAGTAGCCCCTACTCCACCGCCACGTCATCGATCCGCGTGACTTGCCTTCCCCACCCTTGGATCAAACCGACTTGGAATGGATGTTCGTGGACAGAGGACACGTGGAGACCATGCAGGAAGTCGGTGGGAGGCCAACCGACCTTTGGTGGGCCCACATGTCAGGTCGGCCGACCAGCCTTTGGCTGACATGTGGGTCCCACCAGCCTTCTAGAAGCTCCTGAGGTCGGTGGTGAGTCAGGACAGGTGGCATCCCACCAAAGGGTGGTCGGCCGACCTGGCCCATTGGGGGGTTGACCCACCACTGTCTTCCTGACGTCTCGGTGTTCGGCGGTGTCCGAGATGGCCCCAAACCTTGGTCGGTCGACCTGCCTTTGGTGGAATCAAAGGGCCGTCTTTTGCGGGTAGTTTCACCATGCAATTCTAAGAACAATGGTGGTATTGGACCCACAAATGTCGTCGGCCGACCCGACCTTTGTGCTCATCTTTGCACACTGCTTGTCTCGAGAGGTTATGACATTGATGAATGTGGAGTTGGTTTGGTCATTGGCCATCTTGGTTGGTGGTTCTACCTTCCTTTGTAGCTTCCGAACACTGAAAAGTGCCTGTTTGTACCTGCACCCAAATAATGACACGTACATCTGGAACCAAGTCAATTGTACCTATGTCACTACTCAATGGCATGGTGTTAGCTCCGAACTCAACCATTGTTGACGGCTTTTCATGGGGTAAAAACAAGGTATAATTGCCGTCAACACTCGCCGGTTAATCTTTTGGTTCAATGGAGATCGGTTTAATGCAGGTGCTTTGTCAGTGCTCCTGCTCATCTCCATCGCAGTTCGCCTGCCACGTCGCCGGCGTCCCCAATGCAGCCCCCCTGTCAAGTCCTGTTTCTTCGATGTTTTGTTCTCTTTCCTTTCTTCTAATTCACTGGAAGTCCTGGCCTTATCTGTTTATTATTTCCTCATGATTTTTCTATAGATCCATTAATTAGGTCTGGTCAAGCAACGTTCCTCAACGACGATGCTAGGATGAAGGTACAAACCCATTCGAGAGGATGCCCTTCGTATGTATTCGTGCTTGGTGCATTCAGCTGGGCTAATTGACTCTGAATTCTGAACCCAAAAAGTTATTTCTGCAGTAAATTTTCGTTTCTTTCCACGATCACCATGAATGAGGCTGGTAAGAGGAATGGTGTTCTTATGTTCCAATTGTGCTTGATTGTTTTGAGATTATCTATCAAATCCATGCACACCTTAAAGGAGAGTCTCTTTTACCTTCTTTTATTAAACACCTCAAAGTCCTTTTCTCTCGTCAAGATGCGCCATCATTCCCTGCCTACATTGCTGCTCACTCCCCTCTCGAATTCCTTTGCTAAGCACCACTGTTGCTGTCCCAAATGTATTTCTTCAACTAACGCTGGTTTACTAAAAGGAGTAGTTGTATAGAAAATCAAGCTGCACTGCAACCTCTTCAAAATATTTTATGATTAATCTAGCCTTTTACTAATGTATATATGCTACTTACCTGAAGACTTCACATGTATTGGTTTCATCTACAGGCTGTACCATCCATAAAAAGAGAAAAGCCACACCTATCCTGCATGGATGTCAATCCTGTAAGTTTGGATTCAATATTTTTCTACACTTAACCCATACTTCTAGATTATGATGCCAGTGATTCTGATTTCTGTTTTTCATTTGGTCTTTCAGTCACTTTTTATTTGTTGTGGCAGGACGTACTGATTGATGATAATATTTCGTTTGATTTAGCATATACTCAGCACATTATGTGTTTATTATGATATTGCCTATTCAAAGGTTAGATAGCTCCTAAATCATTTTGGGATCTTGTCCATCCAGTTTAATCCCTTCAGTAGTATGTTGCACTTTTCCTATAGCTGGTTCTCATTGAGGTACACAACAGCTGGTTCGTCACTAGGGCCCAGACTGGAGAAAAGGTAAATTTAATTAAATGTGTGCTATGGGGAGAAACAAAAATAACCATTAGCATACAACTTGTTTATGGTTTGAGATGATTACAACAGTCAGACATCTTCGTGAATGGTCAGAAAGAAGTTCATTGGGGCATTTTCAATGGAAAACAATTTAGAGAAAAGGGCAGAAGAAAGTAACAAATAAAAGAACTAACAAAGGACATTTGTTCACCTTAGTCATTTGACATTAATCTGAATATTGTACATAGATGCATGATTATTGAGTCATGCACAAGTGCTCTAGTAGTTTCTGAATTTGTACTTCTTCCTCCCCATAGCAACTATGTGCTAACAACCTCGGCTGGCTGGCCAGGCCCCTTGCTCTTCCTTTGGGACAGTGCTCTCTCACTTTCTTTTGTCTTTTGGATTAACTTATTTATACTTTGCTTATGTTGTGACCGAGAGGGCTTCTCATCATTTAGTATGGGAGATCATCAAACGTACATGGGAGACAAACAGAAAGGTTGGCTAGGCCTGGTATGTCCATGTCGACAAGTTCAATTTCTGAAAGTCTACTTATTGCTCATACAATAGCCTGTCCATCTGAGATATATTCAAATTAATGTCAAATGACTAAGGTGAACAAATGTCCTTTGTTAGTTCTTTTATTTGTTACTTTCTTCTGCCCTTTTTCTCTAAATTGTTTTCCATTGAAAATGCCCCAATGAACTGCTTTCTGACCATTCACGAAGATGCCTGACTGTTGTAATCATCTCAAACCTAAATTTTTAAGATGTGCAATAGGTTTGCTTCAATAAATAGCTGCGTGCCATTGCTGCTGATTCAGTATAAGGGTCTCTTAACTATGAGGTTGCTGCTCCATCAGTTCAAATGCCTGATATTATTTTTACAAACTTCTTTGGATTTTTTACTTTCAGACAAGATATATATACGCACACCTAAGTTGCTCGAGTTTTTTGTGCATTCTTTTCCATGTTTGCAGTTGCAGATAATATCAATGCAAAAATGGGAGAAGGTCAGTTTGGATGGCCATCTTCTGAAAACTGAAATGTCGCATTCGGCATGCTGTGCAATACATGCAACAGGTTTTGTTCATAACTGAATGTAATGCACTGTATGGAACACATCGGATACCTTTGGTCAGGTGTTCAAGTGTTGGAATAGAGAAAGGAAAGGAATGGTGGCTATGAAGATCAACAGGGGCATTAAGAAGTACAAGGATGCTGCAATGATAGAAATTAGATTGAGCAGCTTGGTAAATATGATGAAAGTATATCCAGGTGAGTCCGCTGTTTCACTTAGTGCCTTCCTGTGTGTAAAAAATTCTTCTTATTCAAAGGAAAACTTTCAACTCATGATGTATCATCTGTGTGCAAGATATTGCCTTTAACATGCTCCGTGCTCTGTGATTCTTCGCTCTTGGCTAGAAAGAAAAAAAGGTCAAAGATGAAGGATTGTAAATAATATGCATGGTTCCGCAGAAAAAAATAAAGACAGGGATATCATGTCAAAGAAGCTGACAAAATGCTTGGTTTTCTTTTAGCTCTTGCAATCTGCACTCGATGAAGTTAATCAGTTACACATTCTAGCATGTCAAGGTCCATCAAGATGTTTTAGTCTAATAATTTTTCTCTCCCTTTTAAATTCAAATTCAGAAATGTGTCACGTTCATCAGGTTTTAATGGAGGATAGGTGCTTAATTAGAAATGGACATGATCGTTACCACTGGCAGTGACAGAAGGAAGGTGAGATTTTTTTATTTATATTATTCTTAATTTTGATTCTACCAAGATCCCCAATGTCCATGCCATCTACTAGCATTGCTAAAGGTTTTCCAGGCTTGTGTGATTGGGCCACATGAACTCGGCTTTTGACATGCAAAATTTTGGATCTAATCATTTTTGGCACATTTTATTTTGTTCAGTTAGCATAAGTTAAAGCTATATAGCTGTTTTTAGCTGTTCTGGTAAAGCTTTAGGAATCCGGTTCTGCACATGTACTGATTTGGGCTATTGGTGTGGACTAGATTAACAACTAATAAAATAGTAAATAATACAGACACCTGAATGAATAGCAGGATTTGTAAAGTACAAAGTTGTCGCCATATGCAAAGTACAAATGGAAGGCAAGGGCGGTTCTTATAGCAGGCCCGACAACAGACGCGAAGGCAGGAGCGGAGCATGGTTGATGGCCCGCGAGGAGGGATCGGGGAATATGAATTTTATTCTTTGAGACCATGCAATAGGGTAGTATAAATACCTGAAGGTGTGCCGAGGGGATAGGGGAATGACAAGAAATCTGTAACTGAATTTATTCTTTGAACAAACTACCCCGTTTGAACCTACCTCTCTGAATAAACTGTTATTTTTTGATTTTATATATACTCAAAACAATTGTGTAAAAGTTAAACTATAAAAAAAATATTGGTTGCTTTATATTCATCTCCAAGTTAAAACCATAGCGTTAGCACGGGCATTATACCAGTTGTATCAAGTCATGTAAACTTTTTTTCTTTTTCTTTCATTTTTCTCTTTTTCTATTAAAAAGAGATCTTGTAAAATTAACCAAAAATCATAGGAAAAATATTAGACCAGTTTTGTTAGCTTCATAAAAATATGATATATCTATAATGTTATGAACCTTGTAAGGTTGTGTTGTATCTGTAGGTTTGTTAAATCCTCACCGTTGACCAAGAATGCATTAGAGATAGGTCCGACCTATGCGAAGATGGCCGAGGAGTATGAGGAGCAATCTCCTCGTCATCTCAGTTTTCTGAAGCCTTCTCCAAAGTTTCATGCTCTGGTCCAAGAGTTATTTGTACATTAAATTTTGAGGAGAATGATTTAAATCATGTAGTGTAGTTTTGATTAAAATTATAAATAAAATTTATTTTCATCAAAATATAGATAGTTCATGGTACAACTAATTATTTTGTGAAATAGGCTCTTGGGTGGATGTCGGGGAAAATATTTTTGAGAGAGTGGCCCATCGACCCATTGACCAGTTAATACAGGCCTGGAAGCCCGGTAACCGGAGGGCCAAGGGAGGTGAGGCCTAGATCTGCGAACAGCTAGCCAGGAAAGTTGTGACGCCTTGCCCTATGGCCAGAGTGGATTGGTCTTGACGTGGGCACCCGATGACGGGCGTCCCCGATGACCACCAAGTTTCGCTTCGCTCGTCCTCACAAAAAGGGGTCAGGCATGCGGGAGGGGTCCCTGTTCCCCCACGCGAGGGGCATATATATGATGATTTCTCCGCCCTTGGGTCACCTACGGTGGCCGACCACATGGTAACGAAGGCCACAAGAAACGCAGCGGCGGAAGCCAATTGCGCCCTACGATCCTAGGAGTGGCGAATGGTAACCTCTGACCGCAGACACGACGGCGAAGCAACCATAACCACCACAGTTCCCTGAAGGAGACGTCACCTCCAAGGAAGCCATGACCGGTGGCTTGTCGACGATGGAAACTTGTACCGTTGTCATCAAGACTGAAGAACCTGATGTGATGTATTGCCACACCAATTTGAGGCAGAAACGGAATGATAATAAAGTTTTATTTGTGTGTATAGGTGTCCTGTAACAATATGTAATGCTTCTCTTGACCGTGGGTCTACTCGATTTTGTACGAGAATGAACCAGCTGATAATAGCAGCCGAGAATGAACGAGATTTTGTACGAGAATGGACCAGCTGATAACCCTTATGTATGCGTACAAGCACAGAATTGGAAAACCAATATAAGATGCAACACGAAATCCAGTATTTGTTTCATGATGATAAAAACAATGTTCTCTGGAGTTTTGGTAAATATGTGATGTGTTACTCGGTTTTGATTCGGGTCGGATTTCACCTTTCAGATCGATTGCGGCCCGTATAGGTATTCATCAGCCAGTATAAAAGTTGAGACGGTCCACACGTCTCCAATCGATCCCAAGGGATTTGCGACGATGGAGTCCAGATCCAGCACCGTCCTCGCAGGCGGCGCCGGCGCCCCCAAGGGATTTGCGACGATGGAGTCCAGATCCAGCACCGTCCTCGCAGGCAGCGCCGGCGCCGGGCGCGACAAGCTAAGCAGCCTCGGCGATGCGGCGCTCGGCCACATCCTCTCCTTCCTGCCAGCCACGGAGGCCGCGCGCACGGCGACGCTCGCGCGGCGGTGGCGCCACGTCTTCCCCGCCGTGCACACGCTCGCCTTCGGGGAAGCCGAGGGCCCCTTCGAGATGGGCTACGAGTACTGGCGGCAATGCAGCTCCTGCGGCTACAACGACGAGTCACGCGCGCCGCGGTTCGTGCCCGGCGTCACCACCGGGCTCAACGCGCGCCACCGCGCCGCCCGCGCCGCCACCGCGCCGCTGCGCGCGCTCCGCGTCGCGTTCGACGAGTTCGGATTCCGCGGCGGGGATGAGACCACCAAGGCCGTCGACGGGTGGGTCTCGTACGCCGTGTACGGCGCCGGTGAGGCGCTGGAGGTCGACCTGCGCCTCGGCACGGAACCCATCTGCCGGGAGGGGTACGCCCTTGTCCCTGGCGGTGGCAGACGTGGTCACGCCGGAGAGCGTGAGGTCGTCGTCTCCCGCCACGACGCGACGGACATGGACATGCACTCTGACGATGCGACGGACATGGACATGCACTCTGACGACGCTGCCGGGTACTCGGATGATGACATGCATTCTGTCCCCTACGATGACGCTGCTGCCTACTATGATGGTGACGACGTCGACGCTGCCACCTATGACGACGGCGATGACGACGCTGCCGCCGACGATGATGGCTCCGCCGCTGCCGCCGACTACTCCGCAGCTGCTGCCGCCGCGGCCGCCGCCACCGCTGCTGCTGCCGCTGCAGACGCCTTCGATGACAATGAAGTGGACCCCGATCCGATGGTGTACGTCGTGCCAAGAAGCCTTTTCTCCTCCTGCGTCGCGCTACGTGCACTCCGCCTCAGCCGCTGCATGATCGACCTGCCGTCGGCCATCGCGTTGCCGTCCCTGGACACGCTGCACCTGACAAGGGTCACCGGCCGAAGAGGCGGCGCCATACAACGGCTGGTCTCGGCCTGCCCAAGCCTCGCCGACCTGACGCTCGAGGCCTGCGATGACCTAACCGCGCTCGCCCTCCACGGCACGCGCCTTCGGAGGCTGGCCCTACGGTGCTGCCACAAGCTGGCCACCGTCATCCTCGGCACGCCGGAGCTGCGGGCTTTCGAGTACCGTGGCGACATCCCGCCGGCATCGCTCCTTACCATGCACGTCGGCCCGCGTAGGGTCTCGTTCTGCGCCTTCGACTTCTGCGGCATGGAGGGCGGCCCCGTGCTGTTCGGGCTCACGGAGCTCCTCGCCAGCGTCGAGCGGCTGCACCTCACGTCCGCCCGGCTTGGGAGCTGCTTCGCCAGCTGCCAAGGCAGAAGAGCCTCCGACTACCCATGGTTGCCGATGCTCCGTGACCTCGAGATAACCGGGATGCTCCCCGACGACGACGAGTCTGCCGTCACGACGGTGGCCTGGATCCTGGAGCGGACGCCGAGGCTGGAGACGCTGTCCTTGATCTTCCTGCCGGAGCCTCATCGGGTGAAGAACGCCCACCCCTGGTCCGTCTCGGTTACGAAGGAAGAACTCGACGCCTCGCACGAGCTCAGGTACGATCCGCACGCGCGGCTGGCGGCGACGCCGCGCGGCGTCGAGGTCCCCAGCTGCCTGAGGGAGACGACCGTGGAGATCAACTTCGTGCACTACCAGGGGTCCGCTGCGCAGAGGGCGCTCGCCAAGTTCTTGCTCTGTAATGCTCCGGTCGTCGATGAGGTGTTCTGGAAAGTTGCTCGAGGGCCGTTGTCTGTCCAGATGAAGCTGATGGAAGAGTTCAAGGGGTGGGTGACGAACAAGTCTGCAAACATGACGTTCTTATAGCTTTTGCATGCAAAACCCAATCCATCTACTGAATATATATAGGAACTATGATAGATGCATGTTGAGTGATTGAGAAATATATGGCGTTTTTTTGGTTTGTAGACTTTATCAACATCAATATAATTTCAGTAGGTTTTGCTAGTGTAGTTCCATCTTCTTGTGACCTTTTTTTTTTTTTTTCTTAAAGGAGTTTTTATACATATCCACAAAGAACTAGAATTAGAACTTGGTTCATTTTTTGGGTAATATGTTTGAATAACCTTGGACCCGTCTGCATGGCTCAATTGCTACTTTTATGAGCCATGCATCGACCTATATCACCTAAAGATTATGGCTTCGTTGTCCCAATAGATAGTATGGGTCGACATAAGTATTCTTCTGTTATCATGGTCAATGAATACAATTAATACTTTTAGAAAAGATGACATAAAAGATCGAAAAGTTCCATGACAATACACATTTAGGTAATTAGCCATACATCAAATTGAAGAAGCTTGCAAATTAACCATGATTTTTTATTTTTTTCAGTCCCATATATGATATTTTAGATGTATTCCCAAGCATAGACGTGCTTACAAGTTATTATGAGCCGTTCTTGAATTTGGAAAATCGAAGTAAGCCAACGAATTAAGAAAAGAATAATATTATGTGTCGATTGGGTCAATCCATGTTTACTACTAATTTTGATATAATTTCTGCCCTACGTGGTTTCTCACTCTTCCCACACGAGAAAAAGTTAGGAAGGCAGGTGTTGCGAGTTAAGGGGAGCAATAAATTTGATATAATGGAAATAAATTTATCTACTTTACACAACCGCATCGACATGAGGTTTATATAGCTCATATCAGGATGGGCAGTGAATTTTACATGTGCAATTGTATAGGTGAAGGACCGGAAAGCAGCGACCAGAGGGGGTGCATGGGAGCCTCAAAATTTTTTTTAAAACTTTTGGTTCTTGGCTCGACAATCAACCCCAAGAAGCGATAAACAAAACAATGGTGATCATGACCCTATTTAGAGGGTGGATGTTCCTATGGAGCACAACGGATCACCACAAGAGTAGCGGAAGAAGCGGTCAAACAATCGGAGCACAAACGAACACAGCCGAAAAAACAGACTCAGAGCGGTCAGACTGTGCGCGGGCAAAAACTGGCGAAACACACTTCTCGGAACAGATTATGGACGGTGGCACGTCGAACAACTGCGGACTGTCCGCGTGGCCTGTCCGGACTGTCCTAGGGTAAAGATCCAAAAAAACAACTGCTCGAAATAGAAACCGGACATAGATCCACTCGACAATGGCGGACTGTCTGCGTGTCAGGTCCGGACTGTCCGTGAGCAAAAGTGAGAACATCACATAGACTCGAACCAGTTCTGGACACACTTCGAAACTGACCTGCGGACGGTTGCTCACGGGCCGGACTATCCGAGAGTCAAAGAGGAAAAACCATAAAGATCTAGGGAGAGCTTGGTACTAGGATTGGCTGTAACGCCGGACTGTCCGCGTGCTATGGCTTGGACTGTCCGTGCACACTTTGCCAGCTTAGCCTCGGAAGCCCCTGGCTTGCCCAGACCCGACGCCTGGACTATCCACGGTTCTAACCCTAGACTGTCCGCGCGGCTCTAGAAAATTGCCCGAAAATCGCTACTCGCAAAGATTCGTCCCGATCTCTCTCAAATCCGAACCCCCTGCAATCAAACTTGGTACAAGTGATCTATAGGCAGTGCGTGAGCTATCTCTAAGAGATCATGGCCCAATATGGAGTGCATCGAGAAAATAAAAAAAGGGGCGGAGAAAACCGATCTTGAGAAACCCGTAGACAAAAACGTCTAGAACTTTGATCTCGTGAAAAATTAAGGCATTTCCTTCGGTGGAAAGATTCAACTCACTTAGATCGATCTAGCACAAATAGAACGGATCGACATGATCATGAATCAAAGAAATCACACTGAGAACTAGAGGGGGAGAGAGGAGCTCAAAAAGAACACAAAAGCAAACTCAAGAACACAGACAAATCACTGAATCGAGAGGAAACAATGAGATCTCGACGCCTCACTCCCCACACAAGCTGGTTCGAGCACGAATCACAGATTCATGGACCTCTCTCTCACCAAGTAACTAGAGGAAGAAACACTAAATGAGAAAATAGAAATGCAAGAGGTGAAGGGGTAAGGGAGCCCCTCATCCTTATTTATGGGCACTATTACACATTCCCTTTTTACCCTTGGATACATAAAGGGCCAAACCACTTAGCGAGGGGCATAAGAGTCCAACCCAAGATTCACTTGATCCGACGACCACCGTGCCTCCTCACTGGTAGCCTCGCTTCCACGCAATCTCTCGGTGCTGCCACGTGCCGTCCGTCCGCATCGAGACCTTCGCCCAGGTTTTGAGGCGCAAACTCGGGAAACCCGCTGCCGATGGTTTTGGGGCGAAACCACCAAACCGTCGCCGATGGTTTTGAGGGCAAACCACCAAACCGTCTGCGAGTAGCATAGCCCATATGCATTCCCCATCGTGTACACTTGCGGTTGTCGATGTCCCAGCTGTCAGCCACCACCGATAGCCACCCGACTTCAAGGTCCCTCGATTCAACTCTCACGTCCGCCCTTCACCGCACCCGATCCGTCAGCACGGCATGCCCTATTTGACTTTCACCGCACCATCGACCACCATGTCCGGGCTCAACACCTGCACAACACAAGCCAAGAGACACCGTTGTTTGACACGAAGCCGCGTGCCACGGTTAGAGAAACACACCACACACAACACTTGTGTTGGCGTATTGACAATCAGTCAGCACAAAAACTGCTACACAATAGGACGTGAATGTTCATGTGAAGGGTTATGAGGATGCTACTCTAGCCGGAAAATAAAAATTTTTCGACCTCATAAACCAGGATCTACTGCTAGTTATAGGTTACGGGATTACCACTAGACCTGCAGGTGCAGCAAAGACGACTTGATGTAGTCGAACGCATCGCAGTAATGCCGTGTAATTGCATGGTCATCCGTCCGTCACGTCTGTCCTACACTCGCGGATTGTTCTCGTGCGGTTCATCCTCGTGCTTCAGATGCAGCACCTCCGAGGTATCGCACACATGCGAGGAAGAAGTGTGGCACCTCCGGACTGCTAGGTCCGCGAGGAGCACAAGGCATGAGCGTAGGAGGCGACGGCGGCTACCAAAAGGCGTGGATCAAACCTAGCCGCGCCCCTGCCCCTTGCTTGAATAGGCGTCCCTAATGTGCTCTCTATTTGGAGGCCATTAGTAACTCAAATCCTTGTCCAACTCAGGTCCAACCCGAAGGCTTTGAGCCCCTTAAGCGTGCGACCCTATGGATTCACACACACATAGACATAGCCCGAGTACAACTGCTCGCCCAATAGTTGACAGCGGCCTCTAGCAAGGCGTGATAGCTCCTATGTGCACACAAAAATCATATTAGACGCAGCACCAGAACACACATACTTGTTATTCCCTTGCCACATGATAGTTGGTCCAACTTGTGGGTTAGCACTTAACCCAAGCACGACCATGCATTTGTTGATCCAATCACTTAGGTGAACCAGTGATATGTCTTTCATAAAGTGGGGAAAATTTCATCTTCATTGTCTATGTCACACAGCATGTTTCCCGACAAACCCAAAGATTGCCTTTATAACTATCCAACTATGGAGTAGCGTTTGACAATCCCTAAGTAGGTTGTTTCACATCTTGAACACATATGACAATCTCAGGTCTAAGAACATAACATACATGATGTGTAAAAGATGATGATGATGATGATTATGATGATGATGATGATGATGATGATGATGATGATGATGATAATAATGATGATGATAATAATAATAATAATAATAATAATAATAATAATAATAATAATAATAATAATAATAATAATAATAATAATAATAATAATAATAATAATAATAATAATAATAATAATAATAATAATAATAATAATAATAATAATAATAATAATAATAATAATAATAATAATAATAGTGATGATGATGATGATGATGATGATGTCGGGTCAGTCTGGCCTTTATGTCATATATGTGCCCACAATATTAATTTGACATCTTTATGTCTATGACTTGTGAAACATAGTCATCAACTAATAATGTGTTGATCTAATATTCATATGTGTTGTTACATGAACTCTGATTAGGGATAACATTAGAATATCCATACGAGTAAATGAGTTTCACGTACCAATTCACATAATCGCAATATCATCATCACTATAATTACCTCTAGGGCATATTCCCAGCATCCTAACATACTAAGGGCAATCTAGACTTTTGGTCCTTTTGCCCTAACTACTCTCCTAGCCTTACGAGGACCACATCTTCGGTGATCATAGCCCGACACTCACCTTTGGGCGTTGATGGATCTTAGGCATGCAAAATAGAGTTACATGTTGTTACTATTGGGCCGGGGATCCAGAAGGAGTCCTAAGGGCGACACTAGTGAAGGTGTTTAATGTTCATGAGTCTCGCCACCTGATCTCTCAACGAAAGGCTATGAGAAATTTAGTTAAGTAGTGGTCCAGATCTGTGTATAAGAAAGAAGAGGTGAGTTGACGCTAGCTCCTCGGGGCTTTGTGCTAGCTCAGCAGGATGAAGCATTGAGTTAGGCAAGCGAGCGAAGCTGGTGTACGAGGGTCCTTACTTGATGCTCCTCTGCCTTCGGCCGATGGAGTTTTGGACACCTTTCTATAAACAATCTGCCTACGAGTCTTGATTTGGCACGCAACCTTGTTCCGTGCTTATCTGGATTGGGCTCGTGGGCTCTTTGGGGAGGCCCACTAATGGTTAGTGTCTCTGGTAAGGAACCCTTAGGTTCCCCATTGACGAACTTATAAGTCCCCTCATCACCGCACTAAAATTTCACTATGGAAGCAGTATAGTGAAATTGGAGTCGTCTGATACATAAACATTGTTGGATTTGGAGTCGCGGCTAGGTTGCTAGGAAGCAGTCAACGCGAAACCGCACAGCGAAGCCTGACACAACCTATAACACCATGAAGACCTCCTCATCATTGAGGGCCACATGTAGTTCAACAAAGAAACTGGGAGTGGGTGGATCGTGGACCTAGTGCCGGCCAGTACATACCAGGGACATCGAGGTGCCGGAACATCAAGAAGGAGTCATCACACAGATGCCGGTGTAGATGTACTTACATGCCCACGCTGCGTTGGCAAGCGGCGCCCTAATTTTTTATCCTCTGTTGGAAGACTTGATCCCCTCTGGTCCAACATGTTAGATAGAATCCTTCCTATAGAAACTGGGAGTGGGTGGATTGCGGACCTGGTGCTGGCCAGTACATATCGGGGACATTGAGGTGCCGCGCGTGGGTGCACTTGGCGGTGGGTGTCTTGAAGCTAGTTTTTTGTGGTGCTAGTTTTTCATGATGAAGAAGAGTCATCCAAGCTGGTGTTGGCACGTTTTGTGAAGGCGACACGGGTGGAGAATGCCACATAGGTGGCGCTGAAGGTTGGGCAGAAGATTAATTGTTAGTATTTCTATTTTGGATAGCTCATCGGAAGCGAGGACGTGGACATTGAGTCGAGGGTGCCACCTTGGTGCACTACTAGGGGTCCCTTGCACAGAGGGCGGTCAAGTTCTTGCTCTGCAACGCTCCCATCATTGACGATCGAGGTGTGCTAGAAAGTTGGATGATGAACAAGTCTGCCATCATGATGTTTACATAACGCTTTTTTCATCGTTTTTCGTTTGCAGACTTTATTGACATCAATATACACATTGGTAATTTCAGTATATGTTTTCCCTTTTTTTTCTTAAAGGAGATTTGACATATCCAAACAAAGAATCTAGAAGTACAACTTGGTTCATTTTGTTAGGGGATAATTTGTTTGAACTTGGTTCATTTTGTTAGGGGTCAGGTCAGCCCATTCCCATATCCATAGGATTTTGATACCGTTGAGATTAGTTTTTAGCGTGTCCCATAAACTAACGGCGTACACACATTGTTGAGAGGAGGAATGCAATGGGAGTCAAACCCATTCTAATGGGTTGTTTTGCACATCCTCGGAGGGCAAACAACACCGCCCCTTGCTCCTTCCCTCAGCAATCCATCTTCTGCAGTACAATATCAAGGACATGAAACAACATGGTACAATATCAAGAGTACAAAAGTATCAAAGACATGGAACGACATGGTACTTGGAGATTAGGAGAACCATAATAAACATGTCAACAGTACAATATCTGCTGCAGCTTCAGAAAACCCACAGTATTGCTATCAAGGTTGATCATAGTGCCAGTTAGATATTCTTTTAAGATGAAGCTTTTTATTCCGATTGGATATTATTACACGGCCGAAAGTATCAACAACACAGAATAAAAAAAAAAAGGAACTTATACCAAAAAACACAGAAGCCACGACTAGCGTTGGAATTTAATCCTTCACAGTCAGTTGTTTATTGACGTTAGATGTGTCAGCAATCCATCTTCGGACACTAAAATTCACGTGCTCCAGCATTTCCTGGCAACCATCGTCGATATGCAATTCTTGGAGAACCATGGCGTTCTGAGCAAAGAACTTGGCTAGTTGAACTTCAAGGCAGTCTCACTCTCACTCTTTTAAGATGACTTCGTAGGCAACTGAATGAATGCTCACCACCAGTCAGGCCAGGGATACCGAAAGCTTCATAGTTGTCATCAATCTGTCGAGCTAATGAAACCATTGACCGCCTTCTTCTGCGATTCTTGAAGGCACTGACAGACTTGTCAAAATGCACTCGAGCCTCCATGTCTTTAGAAGACTCACCCCAATAGTCATGTTGCTTGGTAAGCTTAACGCGGAGGTCACGAACCATAGGGAAACAATGGAGCAAGTCTGCCAGCATCACCATTGATGTCTCTCCAGGCATATATTTAGCTTCTAGCTCAAGCTGCTCCACAAGCCTGAACGTGAAACCACCTAGAAGCTCATCCCGGCCCGCCTCGTCGATGATGGTGAGGTCATCCATGGTGAAGTTGTCCACTCTAAGCTTCAAGAGCTTTGCGGTGTTGAAGTTCTGAATAAATCGCCAAAACAATTTGTGAGCTGGAAGGTTTGGGCTATAACCATTGCGGCCATGGGTTAAGTGCAAATCCACATTAATGGTTGACGCCTGCGACTTTAGCAAGAGGCGGTTAGTATCCTCAACATTCCCCCTGTATCTGAAGCATTGCAACCTGGGCACGTGCAACTCAAAGCCAGCTTTGTACTCGTGTCTGGAATCTGTAAACACAAGATCACAGACAACCGGCAGCAGAAGCCTCCCAACCTGCTGCTTATCGTGCTTGGAGGAGATGTAGAATGATGCGAGATGCAGCATGGACAGCCGTGGAGCGGCGTGGATGACGCTCTGGAGATCGACGAGAGGAACGCCGCAATCCTGCAGGTGTAGGTCGACCAGCATTGGGAAACCGGCACCGGGTGGCAGTGCTGCCATCAGGGGTTCGCACTGGGTGATGCGCAGGACCCGGAGGGTCTCGGATGGCAGAGAGCCGAAGTTGAGCATGGATCGGGTGTTCAATGGTTTGACCTTGATTTGGAGCTCCTCGACGCACCGGGCCGACGGGTTGGAGACCAGTGCCTCGATCAGGTTGTGCTCCACAATCATCTTTTGCTCCGACCGCGACCACGACTGCTTCAGAAGCTTTATCTTGCTGTCTTGGGCGATGTAGATCGTGAGCCTCCTGATGGGGGCGACGGCGGCGGTGGCGGCGAGAACCTTCTCGGCGCCGTGGAGGAACGCCTCGCTCTCCTGTTCCGCGGAGGAGCATCCGGCGATGAAGGAGCGGGAGTTGAGGTATACATCGCCGGACGAGCGCCACAGCCTGAGCCACCGCCGCGAGAGCACCGAGGACGCCGCCCTAGCGCTGGCGGGCGCGAAGGAGAGGATGTGCCGCAGCAGGTCGTCGGAGAGGTCGGAGAGGCAGCGGCCGGCGTCTGCCATCTGATGGATGCGCGAGGATATCGATCGATCTGCATATGATATACCGACTCACGATCACTTCTTGGAGTCGGTTCCGTAATCTCGGTTGGTTTCCTAAAAGATCCCTCCACGGAAAATAGGGGGTTTCCATAAGATTTGTCGCAAAAAAGGGTTTTCCATAAAAGATAATCATGCTCACCAAGAGAATTTACGCTGCATTTACAATTTCACAAAGAATATACTTGCAAATATAGACAACGCCATGCACGTGTTTACCAAAAACTTGTTTACACAATAAATATTACGCTACAAAGACTAAATCACTAGCTTTATAGTGAGATTAAAACTCTAGTTCATAAATTTGCCGTCGCCATCACTAAGGTCTTCCTCCTCAATAATCTATATCTATACCTATCTATAAGGAGCCAAAATTTCTGGCACCGATTTTTCTTCCGCCACCGAATTTTCTTCTGCCGCTCGTGTGTATGGCCCGAATTTTGTTTAACTTTAACAAAAGGGACATTTGGATTGTGAAAGAGAAAAAAAGAAATACAGATGTAAATATGCTAGAGACAAAAGAAAGGTGAGAGGCCCTTAATATTTTTTTAAAATAGACCGGGATTCATGATGAAAATGTTTAGATCCGGCTAGTTTTTTACCATTTTTGTAGTCTCTACTATAATAGAATTCTTCTCAAAGAGTGGGAAGCCCGACCTTACATCGGCCCCCGGCAGACTCAAACTAACCCCCACCCCCTAATCTCGCCCCGCGCGGCCGCGCCCTCCCGATGCTACGACGCCCTCCAAACAGCCAGAGATCGAATCCCCATCTTCTCCATCTCGATTTTGAAAAAGAAAAATCGCAAACGCGGCGAACTCGAGTGACAGCCGCGGCGGCTCCACTCCACGCTCAGGAGCGCCCGTGCCTAGGGTTTGGGCCCATCGGTGTCGCCTTCACCATTTGATCTCGTTAGGCCCGGCCGCGGCTCCCAATCTGCCATCGAATTCGACGGCGGCCAACGGGGGCACACAAGATCCGCAACGCCAAGTTGGCAGTAGGTCACACGCGGCGCAGGCGGCCACCCCAAGCAGTGGCGAGGCGGAGCTCCCCAGCGGGTGCCCTGTCAGCGGCCGTGGATCCAAGCATCGCGGTACCAGCAGATGCCATGGCGCCGGAGTGAGGAGCCAGCGGATGCCTACTCCCACGCGGCGCCACCGCTGCTTGATCGCGAGTTCTTGGCGCCATCCTCGCCGATTTCTTGGCCTGCCACGCCGACGGCAAGTGATCCCGATCCCACGCTGCTCCCGTCCCCCGATCGTGTGCTGCGGGGAGAGGTGGAGTGGTGTGCATCACCTCCAGCAGCCCTGCGGTGCCAATGGAGCAGTGCGTGCGCTACATCGACAAATTTAACTCCGGCCAGCGACGTTACCTTCACCGAGTAGGCAGACATATCATGCACTCTTTTGTTTTTTACTGCTCTGCTTGCTCATGCTATTATGGAGCTGTTGTTGGCATTTCTTAGCGCAACCACCGAAGTATGGCAGCAACGCCGGAGATGCCGGGAGGGGTAATTCTATATCTATTGGATATTCCGCAAGCGCACGAGAATGTACCGCTGTAGCATTTTCGAGAAGTGTTCCAAGGTTGTCGATTTATATTTCTCCCAAGGGAAAGCTGTAGCTAGGAGTTAATAGGAGGAGAAGATCTAGGTGTCTCTAGTCTAGTATTAATAGTGGAAGAGAGATAAACGGATGTGTATAGGAAGGGGGGATCAAGGAGCTAACTAGAGGGTTTATAAGGTAGAGTGATAGCTAGGTGGGAGGACAACGAGTGAGTAAAAGACTCCTATGATTCTACTTCTACTTCCGTGAACTAATCTAATCTAGTAATGGAGTAAAGCCACTAGTCTTGTATTCCCGGTTCTTTGGAGATATGTCTGACAAATAGGAGGGTTCATCCCCTATTCCAGCGATACCTTGGATTTACGGGGCACCTATCGGCCTACCCGACACAAATAGAGTCAACTGGGGACTGCGTTCTGTCACAACCGCCCCCACTAATATACGTTGGGAATTTGAAAGGTAACTAAACCGATCAGTGAGGCGAATATCCACCGGTAGGTTTAGTCTGAGCACCACGCTCAGACTAACGCCTACAACTTAAGCTAAGTATACGTCCTAACCTAAGCTCGAGTCTGTTACAGACAAGGCAATGGAAACAACCAAGCAGACAAGACTAACTTATCTAGTGAACTACTACTACTAAACAGACTAGAACACTATAATACTACTACTCGAGTAATACGACACTAAGCAAGTACTGAAAGTAAATACTCAGAAAAGTAAAGGAAAAGTATGAAAATCTTACAAGAGGAAGACATACCAGATTCTCCAGAAGACGACTCCGGAGACTCCGAGCTTCGCTCGACCCACTCTAACTCCCACACTACTACTACTACTACTATAGTGGACTACATAACTTCATATGGCTCTAGAAATGCTTCTCCTTGGTGTCTTGAATGAGAGGGAGTGAGGGGGTATTTATAGGGGAGATGGAGTAGCCCCTACTCCACCGCCACGTCATCGATCCGCGTGACATGCCTTCCCCACCCTTGGATCAAACCGACTTGGAATGGATGTTTGTGGGCAGAGGAGACGTGGAGACCATGCAGGAAGTCGGTGGGAGGCCAACCGACCTTTGGTGGGCCCACATGTCAGGTCGGCCGACCAGCCTTTGGCTGACATGTGGGTCCCACCAGCCTTCTAGAAGCTCCTGAGGTCGGTGGTGAGTCAGGACAGGTGGCATCCCACCAAAGGGTGGTCGGCCGACCTGGCCCATTGGGGGGTTGACCCACCACTGTCTTCCTGACGTCTCTGGTGTTCTGGCAGTGTCCGAGATGGCCCCAAACCTTGGTCGGTCGACCTGCCTTTGGTGGAATCAAAGGGCCGTCTTTTGCAGGTAGTTTCACCATGCAATTCTAAGAACAATGGTGGTATTGGACCCACAAATGTCAGGTCGGCCGACCTGACCTTTGTGCTCATCTTTTGCACACTGTCTTCAGAGGTTATGACATTGATGAATGTGGAGTTGGTTTGGTCATTGGCCATCTTGGTTGGTGGTTCTACCTTCCTTTGTAGCTTCCGAACACTGAAAAGTGCCTGTTTGTACCTGCACCCAAATAATGACACGTACATCTGGAACCAAGTCAATTGTACCTATGTCACTACTCAATGGCATGGTGTTAGCTCCGAACTCAACCATTGTTGACGGCTTTTCATGGGGTAAAACAAGGTATAATTGCCGTCAACACTCGCCGGTTAATCTTTTGGTTCAATGGAGATCGGTTTAATGCAGGTGCTTTGTCGGTGCTCCTGCTCATCTCCATCGCAGTTCGCCTGCCACGTCGCCGGCGTCCCCAATGCAGCCCCTGTCAAGTCCTGTTTCTTCGATGTTTTGTTCTCTTTCCTTTCTTCTAATTCACTTGGAAGTCCTGGCCTTATCTGTTTATTATTTCCTCATGATTTTTCTATAGATCCATTAATTAGGTCTGGTCAAGCAACGTTCCTCAACGACGATGCTAGGATGAAGGTACAAACCCATTCGAGAGGATGCCCTTCGTATGTATTCGTGCTTGGTGCATTCAGCTGGGCTAATTGACTCTGAATTCTGAACCCAAAAAGTTATTTCTGCAGTAAATTTTCGTTTCTTTCCCTGATCACCATGAATGAGGCTGGTAAGAGGAATGGTGTTCTTATGTTCCAATTGTGCTTGATTGTTTTGAGATTATCTATCAAATCCATGCACACCTTAAAGGAGAGTCTCTTTTACCTTCTTTTATTAAACACCTCAAAGTCCTTTTCTCTCGTCAAGATGCGCCATCATTCCCTGCCTACATTGCTGCTCACTCCCCTCTCGGAATTCCTTTGCTAAGCACCACTGTTGCTGTCCCAAATGTATTTCTTCAACTAACGCTGGTTTACTAAAAGGAGTAGTTGTATAGAAAATCAAGCTGCACTGCAACCTCTTCAAAATATTTTATGATTAATCTAGCCTTTTACTAATGTATATATGCTACTTACCTGAAGACTTCACATGTATTGGTTTCATCTACAGGCTGTACCATCCATAAAAAGAGAAAAGCCACACCTATCCTGCATGGATGTCAATCCTGTAAGTTTGGATTCAATATTTTTCTACACTTAACCCATACTTCTAGATTATGATGCCAGTGATTCTGATTTCTGTTTTTCATTTGGTCTTTCAGTCACTTTTTATTTGTTGTGGCAGGACGTACTGATTGATGATAATATTTCGTTTGATTTAGCATATACTCAGCACATTATGTGTTTATTATGATATTGCCTATTCAAAGGTTAGATAGCTCCTAAATCATTTTGGGATCTTGTCCATCCAGTTTAATCCCTTCAGTAGTATGTTGCACTTTTCCTATAGCTGGTTCTCATTGAGGTACACAACAGCTGGTTCGTCACTAGGGCCCAGACTGGAGAAAAGGTAAATTTAATTAAATGTGTGCTATGGGGAGAAACAAAAATAACCATTAGCATACAACTTGTTTATGGTTTGAGATGATTACAACAGTCGGACATCTTCGTGAATGGTCGAAAGAAGTTCATTGGGGCATTTTCAATGGAAAACAATTTAGAGAAAAGGGAGAAGAAAGTAACAAATAAAAGAACTAACAAAGGACATTTGTTCACCTTAGTCATTTGACATTAATCTGAATATTGTACATAGGTGCATGATTATTGAGTCATGCACAAGTGCTCTAGTAGTTTCTGAATTTGTACTTCTTCCTCCCCATAGCAACTATGTGCTAACAACCTCGGCTGGCTGGCCAGGCCCCTTGCTCTTCCTTTGGGACAGTGCTCTCTCACTTTCTTTTGTCTTTTGGATTAACTTATTTATACTTTGCTTATGTTGTGACTGAGAGGGCTTCTCATCATTTAGTATGGGAGATCATCAAACGTACATGGGAGACAAACAGAAAGGTCGGCTAGGCCTGGTATGTCCATGTAGACAAGTTCAATTTCTGAAAGTCTACTTATTGCACATACAATAGCCTGTCCATCTGAGATATATTCAAATTAATGTCAAATGACTAAGGTGAACAAATGTCCTTTGTTAGTTCTTTTATTTGTTACTTTCTTCTGCCCTTTTTCTCTAAATTGTTTTCCATTGAAAATGCCCCAATGAACCGCCGACCATTCACGAAGATGCTCGACCGTTGTAATCATCTCAAACCTAAATTTTAAGATGTGCAATAGGTTTGCTTCAATAAATAGCTGCGTGCCATTGCTGCTGATTCAGTATAAGGGTCTCTTAACTATGAGGTTGCTGCTCCATCAGTTCACATGCCCGATATTATTTTTACAAACTTCTTTGGATTTTTTACTTTCGACAAGATATATATACGCACACCTAAGTTGCTCGAGTTTTTTGTGCATTCTTTTCCATGTTTGCAGTTGCGAGATAATATCAATGCAAAAATGGGAGAAGGTCGATTTGGATGGCCATCTTCTGAAAACTGAAATGTCGCATTCGGCATCTTTGTGCAATACATGCAACAGGTTTTGTTCATAACTGAATGTGTCTGCACTTTGTATGGAACACATCGGATACCTTTGGTCAGGTGTTCAAGTGTTGGAATAGAGAAAGGAAAGGAATGGTGGCTATGAAGATCAACAGGGGCATTAAGAAGTACAAGGATGCTGCAATGATAGAAATTAGATTGAGCAGCTTGGTAAATATGATGAAAGTATATCCAGGTGAGTCCATTTGTTTCACTTAGTGCCTTCTGTGTGTAAAAAATTCTTCTTATTCAAAGGAAAACTTTCAACTCATGATGTATCATCTGTGTGCAAGATATTGCCTTTAACATGCTCCGTGCTCTGTGATTCTTCGCTCTTGGCTAGAAAGACAAAAAGGTCAAAGATGAAGGATTGTAAATAATATGCATGGTTCCGCAGAAAAAATAAAGACAGGGATATCATGTCAAAGAAGCCGACAAAATGCTTGGTTTTCTTTTAGCTCTTGCAATCTGCACTCGATGAAGATAATCAGTTACACATTCTAGCATGTCAAGGTCCATCAAGATGTTTTAGTCTAATAATTTTTCTCTCCCCTTTTAAATTCAAATTCAGAAATGTGTCACGTTCATCAGGTTTTAATGGAGGATAGGTGCTTAATTAGAAATGGACATGATCGTTACCACTGGCAGTGACAGAAGGAAGGTGAGATTTTTTATTTATATTATTCTTAATTTTGATTCTACCAAGATCCCCAATGTTCATGCCATCTACTGGCATTGCTAAAGGTTTTCCAGGCTTGTGTGATTGGGCCACATGAACTCGGCTTTTGACATGCAAAATTTTGGATCTAATCATTTTTGGCACATTTTATTTTGTTCAGTTAGCATAAGTTAAAGCTATATAGCTGTTTTTAGCTGTTCTGGTAAAGCTTTAGGAATCCGGTTCTGCACATGTACTGATTTGGGCTATTGGTGTGGACTAGATTAACAACTAATAAAATAGTAAATAATACAGACACCTGAATGAATAGCAAGATTTGTAAAGTACAAAGTTGTCGCCATATGCAAAGTACAAATGGAAGGCAAGGCGGTTCTTATAGCAGGCCCGACAAATCGTACGCGAAGGCAGGAGCGGAGCATGGTTGATGGCCCGCGAGGAGGGATCAGGGGAATATGAATTTTATTCTTTGAGACCATGTAATAGGGTAGTATAAATACCTGAAGGTGTGCCGAGGGGATAGGGGAATGACAAGAAATCTGTAACTCGAATTTATTCTTTGAACAAACTACCCCGTTTGAACCTACCTCTCTGAATAAACTGTTATTTTTTGATTTTATATATACTCAAAACAATTGTGTAAAAGTTAAACTATAAAAAAATATTGGTTGCTTTATATTCATCTCCAAGTTAAAACCATAGCGTTAGCACGGGCATTATACCAGTTGTATAAGTCATGTAAACTTTTTTCTTTTTCTTTCATTTTTCTCTTTTTCTATTAAAAAGAGATCTTGTAAAATTAACCAAAAATCATAGGAAAAATATTAGACCAGTTTTGTTAGCTAAATAAAAATATGATATATCTATAATGTTATGAACCTTGTAAGGTTGTGTTGTATCTGTAGGTTTGTTAAATCTTCACCGTTGACCAAGAATGCATTAGAGATAGGTCCGAACTATGCGAAGATGGCCGAGGAGTATGAGGAGCAATCTCCTCGTCATCTCAGTTTTCTTGAAGCCTTCTCTAAAGTTTCATGCTCTGGTCCAAGAGTTATTTGTACATTAAATTTTGAGGAGAATGATTTAAACCATGTAGTGTAGTTTTGATTAAAATTATAAATAAAATTTATTTTCATCAAAATATAGATAGTTCATGGTACAACTAATTATTTTGTGAAATAGGCTCTTGGGTGCATGTCGGGGAAAATATTTTTGAGAGAGTGGCCCATCGACCCATTGACCAGTTAATACGGGCACGGAAGCCCGGTAACCGGAGGGCCAAGGGAGGTGAGGCCTAGATCTGCGAACAGCTAGCCAGGAAAGTTGTGACGCCTTGCCCTATGGCCGAGTGGATTGGTCTTGACGTGGGCACCCGATGACGGGCGTCCCCGATGACCACCAAGTTTCGCTTCGCTCGTCCTCACAAAAAGGGGTCAGGCATGCGGGAGGGGTCCCTGTTCCCCCACGCGAGGGGGCATATATATGATGATTTCTCCGCCCTTGGGTCACCTACGGTGGCCGACCACATGGTAACGAAGGCCACAAGAAACGCAGCGGCGGAAGCCAATTGCGCCCTACGATCCTAGGAGTGGCGAATGGTAACCTCTGACCGCAGACACGACGGCGAAGCAACCATAACCACCACAGTTCCCTGAAGGAGACGTCACCTCCAAGGAAGCCATGACCGGTGGCTTGTCGACGATGGAAACTTGTACCGTTGTCATCAAGACTGAAGAACCTGATGTGATGTATTGCCACACCAATTTGAGGCAGAAACGGAATGATAATAAAGTTTTATTTGTGTGTATAGGTGTCCTGTAACAATATGTAATGCTTCTCTTGACCGTGGGTCTACTCGATTTTGTACGAGAATGAACCAGCTGATAATAGCAGCCGAGAATGAACGAGATTTTGTACGAGAATGGACCAGCTGATAACCCTTATGTATGCGTACAAGCACAGAATTGGAAAACCAATATAAGATGCAACACGAAATCCAGTATTTGTTTCATGATGATAAAACAATGTTCTCGGAGTTTTGGTAAAAATATGTGATGTGTTACTCGGTTTTGATTCGGGTCGGATTTCACCTTTCAGATCGATTAGTATAAAAGTTGAGACGGTCCACCGTCTCCAATAAAAGGGATTTGGAGACGTCCAGATCCAGCACCGTCCTCGCAATCGATCCCCAAGGGATTTGCGACGATGGAGTCCAGATCCAGCACCGTCCTCGCAGGCGGCGCCGGCGCCGGCGCCGGCGCCGGGCGCGACAAGCTAAGCAGCCTCGGCGATGCGGCGCTCGGCCACATCCTCTCTTCCTGCCAGCCACGGAGGCCCGCGCGCACGGCGACGCTCGCGCGGCGGTGGCGCCACGTCTTCCCCGCCGTGCACATGCTCGCCTTCGGGGAAGCCGAGGGCCCCTTCGAGATGGGCTACGAGTACTGGCGGCAATGCAGCTCCTGCGGCTACAACGACGAGTCACGCGCCGCAGTTCGTGCCCGGCGTCACCACCGGGCTCAACGCGCGCCACCGCGCTGCCGGCGCCGCCACCGCGCCGCTGCGCGCGCCTCCGCGTCGCGTTCGACGAGTTCGGATTCGGCGGCGGGGA
>JAENPR010002158.1:0-74388 GCA_018135685.1 Themeda triandra
TAGACATTGTCGTTTCTCATTTTATATATCATATGCATATCCATGTTTGCTAGATCCTTAACTTCCATGCCTTCCCCGGCAACGGCGCCGAAATGCTTGTTGGCATTTCTTAGCGCGATTACCAAAACTAGACTTAGAGCCCGATCGATACTTGACGCCGAAACGCTAAATGGCTTTACTCGACGTAATTACTAGAAAGCGGTTCTAGCAACCACGCGAAGTGTCGCCAAGAGATAGATCACATCTATTAGAATAAATATCCGCAGCGCACGGATCGTCAAGAAACATTTCACCCCGAGGAAGTATTCAGGGGTATCGTTATTTATAATTTCCCAAAGGAAGGCATGGGGTAGTTAAAGTAATCTAGCATGGGTATGAATACAATATCTAGCATGAGGAGAAACCAACCAATGTGCTATACGGGGGTAAACATCTGGTAGTTTGGATAGTGGACACACACTTAGAGCAACCTCAAAGGAATAAAGGTAAAATAAAGAATAAAGAATAATCTACGTGGAGCCGGGCGGGTCCTATATAGTCAATGCTAGAACGGCTAATTCCACATGTTATACAAGTCAAGACTCGACTATAGACTAGGAATATGGGGAGACCGGCAACCGGGTGCTCGATCGATGGCGGCATTTACGAACTCCTACTCAACATGCGAACGTGGGGGATTACAAAGGACGGACGGTGGCCGTCACCACCTACCACCTCAACCGTGGCATGCCGACATATCCGAAGGTTTCTCGCATCCGGACACCATGTCCGCATACTAAGGAGCTACCTACATCCCCCGGGACTCCCGCCTACGGGATGGACGAGCTAGGACATAGGCAAACCCGAAGGCACATCGAACCGCTATTCCTCTCCCTACAATCTAATCTAAACAAGTAAAACATATGAACGATGAAGAACAATGTAGAACCACGATGAACAACTCTCACAAGAACTATGGCCTAGTTCTTGATCATAGAATATATCGTGTACTAGACTATACTCGAGTTCATATGCATGACTATATAAATATAATGAGAACTTGACTAAGGAAGAACGCTCCATAGATTTATACCAAAGGTGTAGCTTTTCCTCCTGGAGACAAACTCTCCAAGTAGCTTTGCCTAGCTCCAAATGACTAACTCTAATGCTAAAGAACAAGTATGAGGAAGCGAGATGGCTCCAAATGGTGTGTGTGAAGGTGGGGGCCTCTCCTCTTCTTAAATAGGGGCTGGAGGGCGGTTCGGGGTAGTATGGTCAAAACCACCGGCGGAACCGTCCTTCTTCGATAAGCGAGGAGGCAACCGCCTTTGGCCGGCCCACAGTCGACCAGGGCGCGCGCGCGCCCCAGGCGCGCCCGCGCATGGGTGGAGCCGCCCCCTGACCGACTTTGGCCAGTGGGCCCGTGCCACCTCTTGGGCGCATCCATGCCGGTGTTTGGCCCATGTAGCCTCCGGATGGCCCACTTGCTCTTCTAGCTTGTTTTACGCCTTCCGAAAAGTCGTACTTTTATTAGGAAATTCATGCTTGGTGTACATTCTGCAAAACAATATTTTCTCCAAGCACGGGTGGAACTAGGTCAATAGTAAAGATATATGAAATGAAATAAAATATTTATTTCCCCCATAATGACCTATAGTTGGCGGGTAAAAATCGAGTTAAGGACCGTCAACAATAATATTCCATATTTTTTTTGTGCTCGTTAGTTTGGTAGGTTATAGAGGGCATAAGTGTACTCAAAAGGATCCACATCAAGCCTAAACACCATTTCTTAGGAAAACCTAAAACACCATTTGAAGAGTTGATTTAGACACTTTATAACATACCTAAGCAAATCGAGCTCGGGGGCTCGGTCCGAGCCTATTGGGTTTTGAACCGCCCACCATGAACCTTAGTGGTCGGGGTTTGAGAACAAATCTTCTTTCTTGAGGAAAAAAGACTTGGCCCGAGCCTAGTGTGAAATATTTAAATTAGTTGTTTTACATTGAAAATTGCAGCCGCCCACAAGGGCCTTGGCCAAAAAATTGTCCAAAGTTGCTCGATTGGGACGATCATGAGCAGGATTATTTTGCCCAAAATAAGCATTTTTTGGTCGACCCACAAAATGCTTTGGTCTACTCTATAACCTAGATACCTAATGTTGATGTTAGATAATGTCAATTACTAATCGTTAATATAACTTTTATAAATGCAAAATGATGATCACCAACATAGACTCAGGGGTTAAACTAACATAATTCCATGAGTTTTGGTGAATCTTTGGTTTGCAGGGACTAAATAGGAGAAGTGCCAAAAGGACCCACATGTCGGACTAGTAAGCATATCTATGTTGTTGATGGATATACAATTTAACACCACATAGAACTATCTCAATGATGAATTGGAGTACAGAATTGGGAAGAGCTCATCAAGACGATCGTAACAGATATATTTTTTGTTATATTTGGAGCCCAGAATCAAAAGATATTAAGTATATACAACGGGCACCAACACTGTAAGACTTTAGAAGGCTCTAGAGGACACCATGCCAAAGCAGACCCCGCACCTATAATAGGTGGGGCTGGCCAGCCATAGGCTTAGGCTGGTTGGCCATAGAGGTCGACAAATCGACCTGCGCTTTGAATGACGGTTCCCACCGCCATTGAGGTCCGGTCTAAGTTGTTGCTTAAGTCGGTTTGATCCAAGGGCTCATGTTTCACCCTCTAGCCTATATAAACAACCTTGTGCAGCCTGGAGGCAAATCCACCCCGAACCCCTAATTCATATCCTCTAGTCTAGGATCAATTGAGAGGTGTTCCTTGAAAGGTTCTCCTCTCAAGAGCTAGCATTCAAAATAAGATTAGTCTTGTAATCCTCCGAGAGATTAGGACCAGTCTTTAGAAATAGTGAGATAGAGTGTAACATTTTAAATAGTGAAAATGTGGAAAGATTTTTATTTTTATTAATAAAATGTTCATTCATTTTAGATAATTGGATAAATAAAATAAATCAAATAAATGATATTGAGGTCTAGATGGATCTCATGTGCTGCAAGCGACATGCAATATTTGCTGGTATAATTAATGCATTGCCATTTATACAAGATTTTTGTTTGCTTGCAAAATCTGCCTCCACGAACGGGTTTTAACGCTCCTTTAAAAAATGGGTTTGAACGCATTTTTGAGATGCGGGTCTTTAAAGTTCAAACCACTTATTTTTCCCGAAAAAACAGATCTATTTATCACTAGATATACCACCGCACGTCGAAATGTATGGGCCAGAAAATGTATGTAGACCTCATGTTTGGTTGGCTTAAATTGGATTTACTACTTTGCATCTATGCAAGTGTGCGTATGCGACCATCGACATAACAAACAAAAGATCAAAAAATCACTAGCTGTAAACTCCTTACGTCAAGCTAATTCACAGCTCATCCTAGGAACCGCTTCTAGTACTTGTTCAATTTTCAGTTACTTGCATGTGTTTAATGAGTTGTCGCATAACGTTAAAATTTTCAATCATGAAAACGAATGTGCATATCTTGACCATTTGAACTTGGATCGAAGTTTTGAACCATGTTGTATTCACATAAATTGCCATTTTTTCTTTATTTGAGAAATTGAAAATCTAAACTGGTGCATGATAACAATAATCAAAGAACCCACTAGTCGGATCCATTGCATATGTGGTGCCACAAAGTGCATTGCATTATTTCTTATTCTTTTGTCATCGTAGTTTCGTCTGCATATCATGAGGTACAACACAAACTTGCAATTCTCCTATATTTTGTTTGTATTCACTACAAGATATGTGATCTTTCACACATGATTTTTTCATTAATAATTGTAAGTGCATTCAACACCTATGTGATATTTTGGTGAAGATGACACAATAGTTAAAGAACTAAAGAGAATTTGTTGTATTTTTAAGAAAATGCATATTCAAGCTTAATGTATGAAAACAGTTAGCTCTTTAAATTGAGTTTATAACATAGTATGCCAACTTTTTTTGGCGCTCATTAGTTTGGTAGGTTATAGAGTGTGTAAGTGTACTCAAAAGGATCCACATCAAACCTAGACAACATTTAAAGAGTACATTTAGACACTCTATAGTAGACCTTAGGTAATCGAGACCAGCTCGGTCCAACCTGAGCCTGTTTGGTTTTGCTCGCTCATTAACATTAGTTTTAGTTCTTTTACACTATATAAACTATGCATGCGGCTAGTTCAGAATTTAGGCCAAGTTTAGAAGTGTGTTATATTCAGATGGATTTGGTTCCACTTCATGAGCAAATTTAATGATCTCAGCTAGACTACCGTAACAATAATCAAAGAACTAGTCAAACCTAGTGTGTATGCGCTAGGTTACATGCATTGTTTCATAGTATTTCATCATGACTAATTCATGTACATATCATGAGGTACAACATGAAGTTGAAATGCTCATGCATTTTTTTATAACCACAACATGATTTGTGGTCTTTCTATAAAATCTTTTATGAAAGATAATATGCTTAGTGATTTTATTTTTTCTTAAGTGGATGATACCTTTTCTAGTATACGTTACATATTACCCAACAATTTTATCAAAAAGTCTAATATTTAATAAATCAACACCTACATGTAGGGTGTATCAACCACTGATTTCTGAAATCACATGAATTTTAGAAATTGCGCTGGTTTTTGAAGCTTGTTGCAATCACATGATTTTTTATATGATACCAACAATAATCAAAGAAGAAATAGTCAAATATAGTGTAAATGCACTTGTGCTACATATACTTATTTCAATTAAAAATAGGAAAAATAACTACTTGAAAAACTAATGGTTATGCAAAAAACAATATAGTTGTAAGATGCCACCATTGTAAGTAATAGTAGTGCAAATGACAACTGGGTAGAGGTTGGTCTCATGTGATGCTAGGTGACATGAAAAGTTGTTTTAATTATTTTTTAGAATGTTGGGAACATGATATTCTTTGTAGAAGGACTACACCAAAAGCTTTCATGCCATATTAAGTTGATAAAATTTAATATTCCTTTGTAAAGTTTTAAAATTGGCAAAACAGGGTGGGCAACAAAGTCCAAGTTGGAGGCATGGAGCCAAAGATACAATCATCAGAGCATCATATAATTACATGCCACTAATAATGGATCTCCAAAAACTAGATAAGACACTAGAGCTTCTCGAAACCCGGCATTGCTAGAGGGTTGTCGTGCTCATGCAGGTGGTCCACAATCTTTCTTCATCTAGAGCCATCCCCCTGAATCCGGCAGTTCTTTATAATGTTGAAAAATTGTGAGTAGCATATTTTTCCAGTAAAAACTAATGGAATTATTACCATATTTACTGATTAAAATATAATTTCACATCATTAGTCAAATTAATGTATTTAGTTGTTGCATGCTTTCTAAGCAGTCACATATTTGTGTTTGTTTATGTAAAGTCACCTTTGTAAGAGCTTGCATGTTTATATTTTGAGGGCATGGCCTCTTTGGCCTCCCAATTATGATTTAATTGCTCATGTCAATGATATGCGTACTGCAAGTGAGTTTGGCTCAAAATGGACCTACAAGCATGGGTAACCTAGTGACATACTCTCTCCGTTCAAAATTGTAGTTCAGTTTGATTTTTTTAGGCGCATGCATTTTACTATGTATCTAGATATATTATTTATCTAGGTGCATAGCAAAATGCATGCACCAAAAAAGTCAAAGTGGAGTACAATTTAGAAGGGAGGGGGCAACAAACAACATGTTAAACTGATTCATAGCCCGTTCTTTCTGTCACTGCTAGTGCCTATTTAGATTTCTCATACTAGCGTTATAGATTCTAATGAGTTGTTGATTTTTAAAGTGTATTATAAACATGAATTTCTGATAACAATGTTCAAAGAACCACTAGTCAAATATAATCCACGTGAAATGCCCTTTCGTTATGTATGTTATTTCATATTTCTTTTATCATGACTAATGCATGCACATATCATGAGGGATATCATGAATCCGTAGTTGTTATGTGAAAACTTTATATTCATAATTCGTATGTGAAAACTCTTGTATTCAAACCATTGTTGGACCATCAAGGAAAATTATAAGTTCCTTTCTTTTTTTTTTTTTATAGAGGAAAGGGAGCTTTATATTTTACTCAGAACCAAGTACTAGTAGAGAAACAACCTTTCATCAATTGCAAAAAAAAAAAAAAGTCCCAAATTATTCTACCGTTTAGTCCTTGTGACAGTTCCAAGACGTATAAGTGCGGAAGGCTTTAGTCCCTGTTTGATACATGAACCCGGACTAAAGATATGACTTCTTGTCTTGGTTTGAGACACAAAGACTAAAGGTGCCACCAAAGTGAATTTAAAAGAAAAGCGTATTTTGTCTTAGTTAAATATGTGGTGGAGTTGAGTTGGCAATGTGAGTAAGGGCTAAGTGAGCAGTCTTGAGTTCAAAATCCCCACGTTGATTATTTTTTTCTACCCAATAAACATGTTTAGTCTATCAATCAAAACATTTAGTCCCAATTGCATAGGGGGTTGGGACCAGGACAACAATCACGTTCTCTACTAGTGAATGTTAATTACAATCTCGAGCAATATAGGTTCTTTTCCTAACACTACCTTTGTTCCCTTTTATAAGGCGTAGTCAAACATGGCATAGTCACCCAAATTACAAGTTGACCATTCATTTAGTATGTATTATTATTTAAAAATAAAATTATGATCATTGGATAATATATTTGATCCTTAATCTAACCATATCAAGTTTGTATCGTACACTAGTTAAAATTACTTGCTAAATTATTGGTCAAATATTACGAAGTTTGAATCTTGTTTTGCGTATTCGCCTTATAAAAGGGACCGGAGGTAGTAAGAACCAAACTGCGATTAGCATCAAAATGAAATTGTCATGAGGGTACAATTAAACACAATCATAAGGGTTTTTTTTAAGTCAAAGAGAATCGTATCACCCAAAACGTCCAAAAGTCTTACAATGAGGGATCAACATTCAGTGGAGATGAAGACAGAACAGGGAGAGTACGAACCAATTACCCACATACTATGTTTTATTCAGATAGCCACAAAGTTTAAGAATGATTGGCCGCCTAAGAACGCATTCTGGATGTCCACTCTTGTCTACAACTGCTGAGACGAAATGGGCCATAGTACAGCAAGATGTTTGGTGAGACGCATTAGAGCTCTGGTTTTTCTTTGGCGCTCACAGAAACGACAGATATCTGCTTTTTGCCATCGCTTAGAAAAATGGGAGACTGCGCTTATAGAATTCTGCTGTCATATACTGCAATCGCATTTTGGTGTCAGATACTGTACTGCAATCGTGTCTGCATCTGCGTATAATTTAGAACTGACGTGGCCAGCCACGTTGGGGTTTTTCTGTCGTTCGTATTCGCATCGATCCTTGTCGTTGTCGGCTACGTTACGTTTACGTTGACGTTTGAAGTCGGCCGGGAAAGATTATATTTATATATAGGATGATTCGGAGTAGATAGATGTACAGACTATTCTGTAAATTACAAACGAGAAATGTCCCGATGTTGTATCAGGTGACAAAAACTATATTCTTAAATCAGATTTAGAACTAGAAGGACGAACAATAATGTGCTGATGTATAATGCGAAATTTAGAATCTTTTCAGATGTAGTACTCCGCAGCAGAGTCCATGACAAATGGAGAAAAAAGAAGTACAGTACATACGTAAAAATGCAGAATCCTTGGTTTTTGAAATATAGCGAAGGATTCTGCATTCTCCAGTCTGGATTCTTCAGACTGCTAATAGGAGAACTATAACCAAAGTTGTACTGGAGGTTCGATCAGTACACCGAAAGTCAGGCTTTGTTTTTCTGTTGCTAGGACTAGGAGAAAGAAACCCTGGTGTTCAGTATGAGATCAGGTGGAGTCAATAACTATTCTACCACGATCTGACTAGTTAAAACTGAACCAATCTCAACTGTGCCTCCGATCCTCCCGTATCGAGTGGGCACGTACCGGACGACGCAAAAACCAAAGCCGGGGGCAGGCAGGCACTAGTCGTCGCTCCGGCCAAGCCAGCGCGCCCTGCGCCCAGCCTCGCTCGTCGGCACCAGGCGACGCGGACGTACGCAGCAGCGCGACCGCAAGGACGCGCGTGGAAGATGCCGAGCTGCGGGGCGGGGCGGTAGCGGACGAAGCCAGCCGGCCGGCGGGCGCCACAGCAGCGGCACAAGCGGCCAGCGCAACCGACGAGCGCGCGGGGCGCGGAAATAATACTAGACTGGAAAGGCGAGCTGTGTTGTTACGCTGTCCCGAGCCGAATCGACGGCCGTGCTCTGCTCAGAGGCCCTCGCAGTGACGCGCAGAGCGATGCGACGTCTAGTTCGGGCAAACGGACGAAGCTTGACTGGCCTGGCCATGGCCATCGGCCAGTTGACATTCTTTTAAGGAAAAGACGGCGCCTGAGTGTATAGCTTATTGTAATCACCGTATCATTACGTGATTGCTGCTACGGCTATCTGGGAAGGAAGTGATTAACGGCGCGCCCCGCCTATCTTATAAAAAATAATAAGAAAAGGAGTGAGTAGAATGATTGAGTCAGCAGGGAATGATATGAACACGGTAATTTTCCTTTAAATAATTTACTACCAGTTATAAATATAAATTATCTCCATGAGTGAGTCAAAAGATTTCTGAGTAAAGGGGTAGGAGGTCGGCGCTTTTGGTGGCCCGGGTAACCTGTTGTTACTGTCGGTGGCCTGTTCGGCCTTTGTTTTGTTTCGGTTTTCGTTTTGCTCGCTTTGAGCTTCCTGTTGCCGCGTCGCGGCTGTTGTTTGACTTTTATCCTCGCTAATGAAATACGCGCAACGGCGTGGTCTCGAAAAAGAGTGAGTCAAAAGATGTGCCTTTTTCTGAACTCTCCAGTGGGCTTCAATTCCTGTTGATCCTGCAGATTCAGTCCAACTCGATTTAGGCGCATGCCCCGGCCGCGGCGAACCGTCCGTGGCTCCGATTGGTTTTGTGTCACTGCCTCGAACCACAGCTCTGTGTCTACCCGATGGAAGCGGGCAGCTGCAGACTCTTCCGCGCAAGTGACGAGTAGGAGCATGCATGCATGCGCGAACTGACATGCGATATTTGATCCATGGGCGAAGCTGCTAAGATGACAGGCACAGAACGTCAGGATCTCCAGCTAATCCCTAGAAAAGCCAAAGATAACTTATAATTCAGATTCTAACATACTGCCATCTAGATCGTCGAGCAAACATGTGAAAATACTTCACAAAATCCTATCCTGTGACCCTCACGGTGCAAGATCACAAGGGTGACCGGATTAGGAGACTTGCTCTCCTAATCGCCAATGTACACAGACGTTTGGGATGGAGAGACAATGGCGGCGATGCAGCAACAACACAGAGATGTTCGGGATAGAAAGACGGAGAGCGACGCGATAGTGGAAAGAGGCAAAACCCTAACTTAAATAGATGCGTTTTGGTGGTGGTGGTGGATATGTCATATGTATAGGGAGGATGTTGTGGGCTGAATTTCGATGGAGCTTCCACACTAGCGCCTACGCCATTGCCTTGGCTATCACGGTATGCTGAACGAGCGAGCCCCGTCTCTTCCACACTAGACTTGGTGAAGTAGAGAGACCTTTTATTTTTAAGCATGTCATCAACTTGTTAAGATGTTCCACCATTTTCTTCATAATATGTATAGAATGGATATTTTGAATTCTGTTTAGAGTAATTGAAAATTCTGTACCGATCCAAGATTATTTATCCCAACACTTTGTGCCACTAGAATCATACTTCCACTTTCACCTACAATATGTATCAATCCTTCGGAAACCACAAGGGTCGCACGTGATTTGACATTTGGCAGTCTATTTGGGTGCTTCTCCCGATAGTAATTCATTTGCCACAGCCCACAGGAGTCGCTTCAAATTTGATTCTCACTTGTTCTCCATCTTGCTTTCCACCAGAGTCACTCCTTCGAAGAATGAAGAAGTAAATCTCAAGAATAAAGAAGTAAAACTCTACCAAAGTAGCCCTGATAAATATTCATGTTTTGAGCTCGTGTTTATGTTTTGAGGGGTGCACGGTTTTCATGCTACGCAATACACAAGGAGCTTGCATGAATTTGCATTTGGCCCTCTCACGTGTAAGGATGGCGAGCGGTCGGGTTCGGGCGGGTATCCGCGGGTTTCGGGTCCAGCGGGTTCGGGTTTGGGGCTAGTTTTTCACCCACGGTTTTCGGGTTCGGGTACCCGAAACCTATCGGGTTCGGGTTTGGTTTTTCACCCGTGGATATCCAATGGATATCCGAAATATGTATATATATGTGAAATATGTGTGTGTATATATATGAATATGTGAATATGTGTGTGTATATATATATATATATATATATGTGAATATGTGTATATATTTTCGCGGGTTTCGGGTATTTATTCGGGTTTCGGGTATCCGTTCGGGTTTTGGGTACCCGCGGGTTTGGGTTTGGTTATGAAATTCCACCCGAATCGGTTTCGGGTTCGGGTTTTGACTTCGGGTTTTGGGTTTGGGTGCACGGAGACTCCACCCGATCCGAACCCGACCCGTTGCCATCCTTCACGTGCCGCCCAACGCAGGTGTTCTCGGTGGCACTCGATTGACAGCACTGCTGCCGAAAGCGGGCACGAATTGGCAGGCACGGCCGCAACGGTCATCGTGTGCCGAGCACTGGCGCGCTAGTTATTTGTTTTAGATTCGCCAAACAGGCCCGATCGCACGAGGCTCGGATCCGCTTAAGCGGACCGGCCCATACGCGACTCAAACGGGAAAGGAAAGCCCGTCGTCGGCCCCACCGCGCCGAGGAGGGCCTGCCTCACGGATGGGCCGGCACGCGCGGCCCAATTCGTCAATTCCTGAGTTGCTTCGTCGCGAACCTCTCCTCTTCACCTCCGCGTCTCGGCAACCTCTTCCTCCGTCTCCACCAGTTTTCCAACCAGACCGCGTGATCCGTCCGACCTCGCTCCGCTCGCTCTCGCCGGAGTCCCGGGAGCTCTCCACCTCCAGCGTCCCAGTCCACCACCCCACCCGCGCGGACAGCGCTCGCGCCGCCGATGGACTACGACTTCCGAGGGAGCCGCTCAGGCTCGGGCCCCTACGGCGCGCCTCCGGGGCCGCGCCCGGGGAGGCTCCTCGCTCTACCCGCGCATCGGGCAGCCCTCCCACGGCGGGGGCGGGGCCTCCACGGCGTCGCCGCGGGCCGCGCCGTACCACCACGGCTCCGGCGCCGGGTCCTCGGCGCCCGTCGTAACGCCGCTCGCTCCTCCAACCTCCTCCTCGTCGTCGAGTAATTCTCCCCTTTTCCCGCTTGGTACTCATGGTATCATAGTATCCGATTAATTCAAGAGTGGTTGGGCTTGGTCCTAGATTGAAGGACTGCTTGCTATGTACTCGATCGAATGTGGCATGGTGAATCGACTATCAGCTTAATTGGATTTTTTGTCTGTGGCGGTTAGGTCAACAGATCTCTTTTTGGTTCAGGTTCTAATTGTTAGTATCACGATGAGGGAACTTAAAATTTACCTTTACACAGTCCAATCGTAGCAATTGCCATTGTTCATCTGTTAATTGCCTGCAAGTCGACGCAAGCTGTGTTACTACTGTAGGGCACGCTGTGCAGTAGAAATGGCAGCAGATTGGAATCATACAAGCTGCCCCTAAATTTAGTTGCATCTTGAATGTCTTGCGACAGGGCTTGGTTGAGTGTTTTCCTGGTGCAACAAAGTTGCAGACTAAGACATGAAATGGTTAGGCACAAATCAAAATGCTTTAAGGATAGGGGGTTTTTTGTGTGTATTGTACTATTGTATCTATGTTCGCATACACTTGGCAAGGAACACAGTGGTGTCAGATGCCAAATGCTTATCAATTGGTTGGGTAAATATTTATTTCACATCCTCTTGTCTGCATAATGGAAGTTGATAAGACACCAGACTTTGCTAGGCTTATGGATGTATTGTAATTTTGCCATTGATTACTGAACACTGAAAACCTGTTGGTAATGCGTTAATCGTGTTTCTATCTTTGTTTTACTCCTTCCATCATGCCAAAAACAGAAGAGACAGCAAACTGCTTTATAGTGTTTTCTCTTTTTGTTTTGTCAACAACAGTTTGTGTTCTAATAGTATTGTATTCTTATTGTGCAGAGGTGGGCATACAAGTTACGATAAAGCCGAATTCGCATTACCCCACCAGTGAGTAACTTAATTTAATATTGGATATATTTTGTCTTGTCTTGTCAGGAGCTACTAGTCTGTGTTAGATACAAAAGTGTTACTTCAGTGAGATTACACTCTTGCTCAGCTGTTAGCCAAATGTTGGTACACAACTAATTCATATGTCATCTTGAAAAAAAGGAAATATGAAAATTTTGAACTGCTGATAAACAAATCCAGCTGGAGATGTTTTTAAAATAGTTTTTGGTTTCATATGGGACAGTCTGTGGAATAATGGAAGGCATATTTGCTTTATCTGTTGTTAGTCAAGTTTAGTCAAGTTTAACCGCTCAGTGACCTTTCATCATCATCATCTTGATCTTATTAAGAACCATTAACAAATCTTACAGGTTTATCTAATTCTCAATGGACAATAAACCCTTTTCTCGCAGCCTGTTGTAGATCTACCTAGTGCACCTTATATTCCATGATGAGTGGACAGCTTGGGATGAAATTGTGTCTAAACAATACATGCAACTAAGATCTGTGCTAGTAGTTCTGTTCTCTGGAAAATCTGCAGATGGTTTCTGTTAATTTGTTCAGCAGCTGTGCTATTCGTTGGTTGTATGTAATATTGGTTTTATAGTTTGCAATCAAATGAGTTGAAATGAGATTGCAATTCATACTATATGCGGGTCTAAGTGCTCTATTGTATGTACTATGTAGGGCCTGTCTAGTGTTTATATGTTCCTAGAAATGCACTCTACCATTCTTCAATTCCATTTACATTTCATCGTTATTGAGATAACTATGTCGGTTGGCATTGTGTGCTATTCAGGCTTAACTCATGGACCTGTTGTATGTAAGGAATTCATTATTATCTTCTGATTATTGTTATCTTTTCAGCCTCAGTTGCCACCACAGATGGTAGAAATTCCTCGCAGTACCTTCAACTTTGATTTTGAGTATGAGAGAAGAATTCTTGCTGAGGCAGAGAAGGAGAACCCCAACTGGAATAAATTCGTGATAGAAAGACAGGCCCCACCTCCTGCGCCACAGCAGGCAAGATACATAGATCCTGCTATTCCTTTCGTTCTTTCATAATTCAATCTGTCATTAACCACTACACGGCTACCATTAGCTAATGTTTGTATAAGTTCCTAGTGTGGAAAAGGGTTCCAGCCTTCTCATGTATGGTTCCGGCATGAGTTGGTAATGTACTCGGACCTTTGTTTCTTCTATAATACAATGATATGCAGCTCTCCTGCATGTTTGAGAAAAAAATGTGGGAAAGGGTCGTGTTTATAGACATATTTTTGGTTATTGCTATTGGCTAAATTGCAAGCTTTCCTGGTGTGACTTATACCCGCTGCTAGAGTAATTTTGCCTTTACACGCTTTTATAGAAAGCATACAAGAGGCTGTACAATGCAATCATGATGGGGCTACCAGCTTCCAAAAGAGAACAGCAGTGCTCAAAACATGAGCAATAAAACCACCTCTTTACACACCATAACACAAAGCTAAACATTAACTACGTAAAGGTATCTTCAGAAGATATTGTATGGTTTGGCAAATGGGATGTTGCCATCCTAGAGCTCCTTTGGTCTTGGCAGAACTTGCCGTTTCTGCAAAAAATAACAAAAGTTTGTGTAGACTCTCAGGGTGATTTGGGAAATTTATGCTCAATTGCCATTTATTTCTAACAGTCCAGAAACCCCAGCGATGATTGTGTAAATAAAAGGCTTATAATTAGTAACTGCCTGAAAAGGCAGCCAGGACTCATTAAACTATTTCATGTTAGATGGCACCATATCCCACCCCAGTGCTTCTTTGATGCAGCACCATGTGATGGTTGCCAAGAGACACTGCAAAAGAACTTGGTCTATATTTGTAGGTTCCCACAAAGGACAGAATTGCTGCACCCCTTCCACTTCTTTTGTTTTAGCTCAGTACCTGCAATCTGTCCTGAAAAGCCAACCATAGGAAGATTTTGATTTTCAGGAGCATTTGTTTTTCCTTAGTTTCTTTGTTTTTCCTTAGTTTCCTGGCACTCGTACTGTTTCTCCTCATTGTCAATTTTTGTTGATGTTTGGCTTGCTGTATAATGTGCGTTAGTTGAAAGACTAGAAGTATTTTCAGACTTGATTGTTGAAGAAACAATAAATTGATACTGCAAATGACATATTGACATATCTGAACCTGTTGAAAGACCTGAATTTCTCTTCTCATAAGTTTTTTCGACCACTTAGTGTAATTTGAGTAGTCCTGCCTAGTGATTCATTTTAGGTTCCTCACTAACCTTCATCCATTTAACTGATTTGTGGTGCATGCCAGCCAGATGTTTGAAACAAATTCTATTGAAAGAATTACTGACATTCTCAGTTTCATTTTGCAGGCTAGACCAGCATCTTCAGGGACATCTTCAGGGGATCCAGTTGTCGACAGGTATGTCTCAATGGGGCTTGGGCATGAAGCTGTCTCATTTGCGGTGCTGAATTATGGAGATAATCCAACGAAGGTATGCTCTCCCCCCTTGTTGTATTTTCTTTAATACTGCATTCAGCACCACCTAATCATGAAAAATTGGTTCTCTAATAGCTAAAGTTTCTTCAATGCTGATTCTTTTCTTTCCAAGACTACAGTTGGCTTGTCTTGTCAACATTGTTATGTTTTGTTTCGTCATGATCTTCAAAGTGATGAATCATTGAAATATTAGCCTGTTAAGACTTTATGTTGTTCACTCATTCATGGTTATCAACTGCCATTTACCAGTACTGCTCATTTCATTAGTTCACTTAATATGCTTAGCATGTTTTTGACATTTACATCAGTTAAGCTGAGACAATTCTTGGTTTGCAATTTAGCAAACTTACACTACAAAAATAATGAACGTGGAACATAGAAGCAAGGTCTTTTTTCTGAATAGTTTTTGTAGGAATAAGAAAAGAAATGCATGACACATCAAGCCAATTTTTTATGCAGTAAAGAACATTTTGCTGTTTGGTAGTTGCACATAAGTGGGGTAAATTGTTTGAATAAATAATATCAAATTGACATGTACGAACCTTCTTATTTTGTGCTCAGGTGAAGGAGTTCGTGAAATCCTACAACATCCTCCACGAGATGGGCTTCACATCTCCAAACGTCCCCGAGCTGCTAGCCATCCACGACAACGACCCCGACAAAGTCATCCAGCGCCTGCTCTCCTCGCCATCCTGATCCTAGAACAAGACGGCTCGCATTTGTATACTGCATCCATGTACATAGTACAGCCCAGTGCTGGCAACCATCAACCATCACAGATGATGTGGTTCTGCATCGATATACGTGTTAGCTGCAGCTAACTCTGAACCGAGTAACACGCTTTGTATGTTCTTGAATACCGTCACCCGTTTGGTGTTTTTTTAAAAAATATTTCAGCACTATTCCATTCACGTTTGGATCTTTTCTCAGCCTATATATTACATCATGATTGTGATTGCTTGAATGATGATTCTCATCGAGAAACGGCACTTGTCTTCATCAGTATCTCTATTGGCTGACTAGCCCATCGTTTTACAGCAGTTTGGACGACGTGATGATCTGCGTATAGTCCCTATTGCATGGACATTACCTGCTTGGTCAGACGGTACAAGTGTACAACGCCATATAGCAGCGTCCGAAATCTCAATGGTTGAGTGTCCAACAAAGTTGAAAACATCTGTCGGTCGCTGGACTCCAGTTCACAGTGTTGACACCAGTGTAGTTGATTGGCATTTCTCTGACAGGCTGGACAGCTTGAACAGCAAATACTAGTAGACGTTACCAGTATCTCCAATGACGGCACTGCCGCTTTGTCATGGCGTCTCGGCGGCGGTGGGCAGCGGTGGCCGTCCTCTCCTTCACCGTGCAAGCTCCAGCTCAAAGCTAGCAATCCCAAAGATACTTTCTATACTACGGAGGAGACAAATTTCTTCCAGCTCAACAGCAGGAATTGTGCCGCCGCCTACATGAACGCGCCATGTCGCCAGACCGTTCTGGCGTTCTCTACACATCGACACGCACCGGTGCACGATGAAGACTATCTGGCCGCTACTCCTCGTGGCGACGGCGCTGTTTTCAGCTCCGGCAGCGAGGGCCGGGAGCTGCAAGTTCCCCGCCGTCTTCAACTTCGGCGACTCCAACTCCGACACCGGCGGCTTCTGGGCCGCCTTCCCGGCGCAGCCGGGCCCGTTCGGCATGACGTACTTCGGCAGGCCCGCCGGCCGCGCCTCCGACGGCCGCCTCGTAATCGACTTCATAGGCACGTAGTACCATTTCCATCGCTTCTGTTTCTGAATTTTCTTTTCTGAAAAATTGGTGTGTGATCTGACCAACAGCGCAAGCGATAGGGCTGCCGCTGCTGAGTCCGTACCTGCAGTCCATCGGGTCGGACTACCGGCACGGCGCCAACTTCGCGACGCTGGCGTCGACGGTGCTGCTGCCCAACACGTCGGTGTTCGTCACCGGGACCAGCCCCTTCTCCCTCGGCATCCAGCTCAACCAGATGAAAGAGTTCAGGAACAGAGTGCTCGCCTCCAGCTCCAAAGGCAACAAGGGTATGCCACCACAATACTGAACCCTTTCTCTTTCAGTCAAGCCACTGAAGAGTGAAGGCTACTGTATACTAGAAACGCGCTCTGAACTTCAGAGTTCAGACAGGAATGTTCAGAGATGCTTGGTTGCTTTGCAGGCCAACTCCCTCGCCCGGATGTCTTTGGCAAGGCTCTGTATACAATTTTTTTTTTTTTTTGAAAACGTGCGCTGCACGTACCGCATTAAGAAGAAGAGAGTGGCCAATAGGCCGTACAAAAGGATTCGCAGGTAATCAAGGATTACCAACGAAATTGACATTGGACAGAATGATTTTACCTCAAACCTTGGATCCCTCGGTGTCGAGAGCGTCAAACGAAGTCTACCTTCAATCGTCAACCAGATCTCCTGGACAATACAGGTAAGGACTGTAGTAGAATCATCTGCTATTTCAAGTTGAATTATTGAAATGGTCAGAAGAGCAGAGGAGATTCACTCCATTTCCATGGTTCATCTACATTTAGGACTTGTATAACATCGGAGCTCGCAACTTCATGGTGTTCAACATGGCGCCCATAGGATGCTACCCGGCATTCCTCACGGTGCCTCCTCATAACAGCAATGACTTGGATGAATTTGGATGCACGAAAAGCTACAACAGTGGAGTGATATACTACAATGAGTTACTGAACAACAGCTTAGCCGAGGTTAGAAAGAAGCTCCAGGATGCGTCGATTGTGTATGTCGACAAGCATACCGTGATGCTTGAACTGTTCCAGCACCCAACAGCTCATGATAAACTCTTTCTAAATATTGTCACTGCAAATTTGGGTCATATTTACATCCAATGGCAAAATTGACTGATCTGGTGTTCATCCCATCCCAGGGCTGAAGTATGGGACTAGAGCTTGCTGTGGATATGGAGGTGGAACTTACAATTTCAATCAAGATGTTTACTGCGGAAACAGCAAGGTGGTGAATGGCAAAACTGCAACGGCAGGGGCCTGTGGAGACCCCCAAAACTATGTCAGCTGGGATGGGATACATGCCACTGAAGCTGCGAATAACAAGATAGCATATGCAGTGATCAGCGGCTCATATTCGTATCCACCTTTCGATCTTTCAAAGCTATGTAGCCCTTAGGCATCACCTAGTCAAGCATGCAGTGTTGTTTAAACCATGCTATCACACAACACATATCTTGTAAAAGACGATGAAGGTAGCAGCACTGATGTGTTAGGAAATAATCGGGTTTAAACTTCAAGCACTGACTGAATGAGGATGGTAGTTGTTTCAGCCGTACAGGATTGCTACATCTGGTACTTTAGATTGAATAGAGAAGTATGTTGTTAAGAGTTCAGACTTTAGATCACAGTTCACTCCCAAATGCAAGTGAAATTCCTGCATACAAATTCCGGGTTCATAAAAACCACTTACATAACACACAACTGTGCTCTAAATGCTAGCATAATTTCTAGACAAAGTTTTAAGTCATCAAGATACACTCTGAAATTAGATATAAGCAGATCAAACAACCAAATCTCAGAACTAGTTAAAACCCCTCAGCACTCACCAAACATAGCAAAAGAAAACAAGACATCACAATTGCAGCAGAAAATTCTGGATAGTAAAAAAAAAAAAAAGCTAAACAATAGGCAAGGCCATACCATTGCCAGACTGTTTTGCTTGTACTGAACCATAAACAATTATACTTACCTGTTATAAATAGTAAACCGGAACCAGTTGATACTGTTAATATTACAGATCTGAACATCACGTTTTACCATGAATATTGCAATGGCTGCAAATAAATCTCAACTTCCCACTCTGAAACCATTGCAAGCAAAAAGCAACCACCAGCCGTGATTTAACAAGGCTCAAGGCACATTCAAAGCATGCATCAAGAAAGCAGGCACCATCATCGGTAACCACAACATGAAGACAATCATATCAAAGATGCATTTCTCTGAAACGGGTAGGCATAGTTCATTCATTGATAGCATTAACACACAGGACGAAACTACAGACTTGTGAACAACTCAGACCTAGAACATGACGAGAACACAGATCCTAAACGCAGACCTAGAACATGACGAGAATAGATAGATACACTATAGTAGTGATAACCAAGCGTGGCGCGAGGTAAACGCCTAAGCGCGCTCCCCACGGATGCGGCGTGCGAGCTGGATGTCCTTGGGCATGATGGTGACGCGCTTGGCGTGGATGGCGCAGAGGTTGGTGTCCTCGAACAGGCCCACCAGGTACGCCTCGGCGGCCTCCTGCAGCGCGGCGACGGCGGAGGACTGGAACCGGAGGTCGGTCTTGAAGTCCTGCGCGATCTCGCGGACCAGGCGCTGGAAGGGGAGCTTGCGGATCAGCAGCTCCGTGCTCTTCTGGTACTTGCGGATCTCGCGCAGGGCGACCGTGCCCGGGCGGAAGCGGTGCGGCTTCTTCACGCCGCCGGTGGCCGGGGCCGACTTGCGCGCCGCCTTCGTCGCCAGCTGCTTCCGCGGCGCCTTGCCGCCCGCGCGCCGTCTGCTTCGTGCGGGCCATCGAGGTCGGAGTGGAGGGGGTGAGTGGGTGATTTGGGCTCGGAGAGGAGAGTGGTTTGGGAGAATTTGGTGTGGAATGGGGATTCGGCGTGGGTTGGGGGCGTTTAAGTAGCAGTGGGGTTTCGGAAATTGGCGCGCGGTTTTGAAATTTGTTTGCGGTTTTGGGCGAAAATTTGGGAGTTGGAGGAATCCGGGGAGCGCGGCCGCGACGCCAGCGCGGCAGCGCTCGCGTGGGGGGCGGAAGAGGAATTGGGCTTGCCTCCTGCAGCGCTACCACGGATCGCGATCCGCGTTTGTGAGTTGTGTGGCCCCCGTGATGGTTGGTGGACTGGTTGGGTGGTGGTGGACTGGTTGGGGCGCGCAACAGCGTAAGAATCGGGTCCGTTTGAACGGACCCCTTCTACGCCAAGATGTTGGATGAGCAAACTTTGGCGCACAATTCGGCTGTCGCGGAATTGCTCACCATAAAAATGAATTGCGCGTGCTCACGAGGAACGGCAGAACTTCGCCTGGCTGCCAAAGTGCCAATGGGCCATTTCAAACGTGCTCATACTATCTTGATGCTAAAAACAGTGTAACCGGAGGTTTAGACTAAGTCAAAGGTCCTCAATCTTGATTACATTTAAAAACAATATTTTTAAAAAGTATTAACATTTGTCTTGACATGGGCTTATTTTGAAAATATATTTTATTATCATTCCAATAATAGTTGTACTGTAACATAAGTATTATTGTTTTTTAATAAATTTAGTGGGATTAACTAACTCATCAAAAAAGAACTACATTATTCTAGAGATGGATGGGATATGTCTGATAACTAAAAGTCAGTTTGGTTCCCAAACAAGCTTTGCCAACCCTTGTCAACAGGAGCTAGGCTAACCTTGCCGACATGGGTGAGCCAGATTGGCTCTCCTATGATCGACAAGGATTTTTATGATAAACTCCATGTAAGCTTGTCTAGCAACTAGATTGTTATCTTTTATCCCATTCTAATTGAGCGGGGTTAGTTGAGCCTAAATTTACTTTGCTAGGCAAGCTAGCCAGCCGCAAAAGCAAATCTTACACAAGCTAATAATTCCGTTCTCTTGCTAAAAAAAAAAAATCATCAATCAAAGCTCTCCCATCGCTTCACGATAGCATATTGCCCCATAATCCAACTCCATAGTTAGAAGCCATTTTTTTTTAAGAAATAACAAGAGCTCTGCTGTGTCATAAAAGAAGAATAGCAAACAAATGTTTTACAAACTAGTGAACACAAACGCTACATAGGGATGTTTGAGACCCTCTTATGGAACTACTGAGCGTCCACGAGCCTACGGAGAGGCCTGCAGACAGAGGGTGCTACGACTTCATTTGACAAAAGCAAGAGGCCTCAAGTGGATACTGCGTTGTAAGCCACTCCGTCGTTCAAGATTATGTATGTTTTCCTTGTTATTTTTGCGCTGGGCTTATGAAATGAATAAAAACGCATCGTGTCTTTCTAGGCCAAGCGTAGGAATCGCACAACTTATTGCAGGCAATGTACGTAAATCATGAACCAAATGCGATGCTAGCCACGTTGCATGATGTACTACCGATGCATGGGCCATGCTAAAAAAAAGGCTTCAATTGCTCCTAATGCGCCCAATGCAAAGCCTCCACATGTTCCAAACGACCCAAACTCCTCAACTTGCAAGCCATTTCACCTAGCTTTATTTGAAAAGAGAGAGAGGGAGGTGTGGATAGCTGACTTTTTTTTTTTTTGAAATTGTGGATAGCTGACTTGGATGAAGGACCCCTAGATGATCAAGAGGGACGGAATCCATCATCTCCGGGAAGATCAACCTCATCACCTCAAAGAGATGAAGTCCATCGATTCCAAGATGGTTAGACCCACTATCTTCATGAAAGGGAACTTAGGCAGATCATAGGTCTCAATGTTGCTCCTTCCAAGGGGCAACAAGAACCATCATCACAAAGGTAATGCATATCTTAATTGTGTTACAACAGGTAAACCATGTATGTCGTGTAAGAGCATGTTTGACAGTATTTGTGCCTCTCTCTCCAACTACATTTCGTATGAATTAGGAGTCAATCAAACCATAATTTGTGGCTCTTAAGCTTCAGCTCCACTGATATTGTAGCGTGGAGTTGGCACCAATGAGCGTAGTCAAATGGACGTAGATGAAGTTTCTTTTTAAAACTAAATGGACATGAAGCTTCAGCTCCACTGTGAATCCGTCGAAAGAAAAAAATGCTGTGAATCTGTGGTCTTGTTTAGATACCAAAATTTACCTCCAGAATTCACTATGCAAAAAGAAGATTTCTATCACATCAAAATGTGCACATGCATGGAGTACTAAATTTAGACGAAATCAAAAACTAATTGCACAGTTTTTATTGTACTTTACGAGACGAATATTTTAAGCCTAATTAACCAATGTTCGACAAAAAATCATAAATACAAATAAAATACTATAGTAGGGAATCTTTCACTATGCAAACTTTGTATGTGCCAACTTTGGCTATATCTTACCAAAGTTGGTATCCCAACGTGCATAGTAGGTGTCCATCATTAATCAGAAGAATTTTGTTTTTATTTGATAATAATTGTCCAAACATTGATTAATTAGGCTTAAAATGTTCATCTCGCAAAGTACAATAAAGCTGTAATTAGTTTTTTATTTCATCTATATTTAATACTCCATATATATGTCGGCATTTTGATGTGACGGGAAATAGGAATTCTGCATAGTAAATTTGGTGGCCAAATTTTGGAATCTAAACAAGGCCTAAACAAGGCCAATTCCATTTTAGGTCCAGTGGTAGGCTGGTAGCCTGGTAGCGCGTACTGTAGGCACGTGTACTCCGGTTTCAGCTTCCAGCTGTGTGGCCGCATGCAGCCGTGAACAACAGCAAAACGAGTCCGGCGCGGAGCTGCCAGATGGTGGTCTGCCATTCGCTATCATTCACAACCCACGGATCGCGATCCGCGTAACGCCTGCCAAATCAATCGTACCCCTCCATTCCCACGCGATCCGACGGCGTCCGTCCCACCTCCCTCCCCACTCGTCCCCTTCCGCGCTCCGAGCGCCAAATCCCCCCGCCTCCTATTTATACCACCGCTCGTCACCCCAAATCTCCCACCTGCAAATCTAGAGCCCCGTCTCCATTTCAAACACCTGAGCAACCCCTTCTCCCCAGCCCAATCTCCGGCGATGGCCCGCACGAAGCAGACGGCGCGCAAGTCGACGGGCGGCAAGGCCCCGAGGAAGCAGCTGGCGACGAAGGCGGCGCGCAAGTCGGCGCCGGCGACGGGCGGCGTGAAGAAGCCGCACCGCTTCCGCCCGGGCACCGTGGCGCTGCGCGAGATCCGCAAGTACCAGAAGAGCACGGAGCTGCTGATCCGCAAGCCCCTTCCAGCGCCTGGTCCGCGAGATCGCGCAGGACTTCAAGACGGACCTCCGGTTCCAGTCCTCCGCCGTCGCCGCGCTGCAGGAGGCCGCCGAGGCGTACCTGGTGGGGCTGTTCGAGGACACCAACCTCTGCGCCATCCACGCCAAGCGCGTCACCATCATGCCCAAGGACATCCAGCTCGCCCGCCGCATCCGCGGGGAGCGCGCCTAGGCGGCCGGCCAGATGATGGGTCGTGGTGCAGTTGCTGCTGGGTAGTTTGTAGTTGTGGTCTTGTGGAAGGAATGGTGTAGCAATCTGCATTCTGCAATGTCTGTCAAATCTCTGTCAACCTCTAGTTGTCATCAATGGAAATTGCGTTTATGTGCCTAATCTTTGGGTTGTCTTTGTTTCATACTATCATTTTCAATTTGATGGTTTCTCTTGAATGGGGTGCTTGTTATATTTCTCGATTATCATGAGAACATGTGAAATAGTAAGTTTATCTGGAAATTTTCGTTCTTTGTAATTTTAGAAGAAATACTGAATTCTGGATCTGGCATGTTGCTTCCTGCCCTTCCACCTTGGGCAACTCCTCGCTTGTTTTGGGCACCTTTTTTCTGTTTTGGTCCAATTTTGTGCATCATTTTTGAATTTTTGATCGAATGGAATTTCATAGTCAAGTTAAAGTTGTAACATGGTTGCATAGTATACTCTGGAATAACACAAGGTGGAAATTGTGCCTCTGCGCACAAATCTTCAAGAAACTTCTTGATGCGGTATGGATGAGATAAGCTTCCATGTGCTTCATTGATCTCATCATCAACAAAGATTGTAATTCGAACCCTCTCTCTCTCTAGTCTAATCTGTACTTGGTGAGTTTGAGCCTCGGAGGACCCGTAAAGTTTGGCCACAAGTTTGGACATCATAACATTTCTCAGGACGTGGTAAATCAGCGCGAATTGTAATGCTCAAAAACATATTCTCATATACTGGTGCAAAAATCAGTTTCAGTATACAAGAGTCGAGATGTGCATTCTTTTTAGGATGATCAGAGAAATAAATTAGTTGCAAACAGGATGGTTCTTTTGAGAGTTTAACCAGGGAAGAAATAAGAAGTAAAGTTCATCCACCTGTACACCATTACCCCCACATAGTACACGTAAGCAAGGGTCGGCAGTCAAAAAGCTAGGGCAAAACCGTTTAAAAATGTAACAACTTCAAAAACTAAACTAGAAAAGAAAAACTACCAGGCTACAAAAGATCAAAAAATATAACTCAGAGATAAGGGATTCCTTTAATACAAGGCGAATGCAAGGAGAAGTATCAATACAGCAGTTTTGGTCGAATTCCATTCCAACTGATGATGAAGCTCCTGCAATCTCACCTTCATCACTTCTATTCTTAGTAACATTTGCTATTACATAAATCAAATACAAGAAATCACCAAACTACCCAATAACGATTCACCTTACAAATAGGCTAGTCAAAGGTTTTGTTTTTGTTTACATACATAAAACTCAGCCCAGTCTTGCTTCTCTGTGTATAACCTGAAAAGAATATATTTAAATCAGCTTATTCAATAGTATAGTCAAACAAACAGATGCAATTACAAATGCATGCGATAAAAATTTCTGGGGACCATTGACAAATAGATATGCTTGGAATGCTTCTTTACTGTTGAAATCAAATATCTTTAGCAAGGAAGGTAACACGAATTAGCTTATTGTAGACAGATGATAACTTTGAATTAACTAAGTCGAAGTTTAATATTGCAGCCTACATGCCTGACAGAAAGAAAATTATGTTAGGCTTCTACATTATGTCCAATTAGATGAAAAGTTTCTAATGTATTTTAGTGACATGACAAGTGGTTGACTAACAGCATGGCATTTGTATAATTGTTGTCACCAATAAGAACAACAGAGATAATTTAAATTGCTGTAAAAGAACATAAATCTTCTACCTCTTCAGCAAACTTTATCAGGATTGTTGTCCTTGGCCTTTGCTGTCCTTCAATTGGCACAAAATGTGCAGTAACTACGGCAGGAAAGCCAGCATTATCTAATACCCCCTGCAAACAGTTACAAAGTAATATTGATATATTGCTCCAATAAAATGATAAGGACAGTGGTCAGAAGTACTGGATTTCGACCTTTACAATTCCCGCAACAAAAGCTCCACAGTTGAATGCTCCCATGTCTTTTGGCACGGAAATGAAACTGTCCAAACAGAAATAATATCAGTTAACACTTGTACAAAAATAAATGCATTACGAAGTCCACAGAAGTTCACAAACCGGTTAACAAGAAGCTCCTTTTCACTGATCATGTATTCATCCTCATGTTCTGTTCCCTTCTCAAGTGAATCAGCCACCTGGTACATAATAAACCAACTACCAGAATTAACAAACAATCAAGTGAACAAAGTCCAGTGATAATAACAATATCACAGGTTAACATTTCTGTAAACCATATTAAGAAAGTATAAATTCTTATGTAACACAGCCATAGGAAATTTGTTTACATGTGGAGACCAAACTTAAGCAAACTGACTTGAGAGAAATATCAACCCTGTAAAACTATTATCCAGCAGGTGTCTAGAAAACATGCAGCCACCCATATTAACTTCTAACATGAGTCCAAGAGTACTCATTGCATGCTACTGCACTATAAGCATTGTTCAAGATAATATCCTACTAAACATAATAATTCAGTCTTGTCCTAAATATGCTTATACTAATGAGCAAGCCTGGTAGTGTTCCAAAAATGGCCTTCCTGATAAATATTTAAGTGTTAATGTATGATCACTGGTTAAACAGCAGGATCAGTCCGGTTAAGCCATATAGCCACCACCAGGCAGGTAATTAACGAATACTATTAAAGATTTTAAAACCATGGTATTTGGAAAAGGAATCAGATATTGGGCATATTTAAAAGGAATGTGAGGCACAATGAGTGGTTGCGCTAGTTATGCACAAAGTGGCTACAAACATTGCCATCACTAGAGCTCAGGACAAGCTATAAAGCAAGGGAGGGATAAGTTGTCATGTATGACCGTACAAGGAGATTTTGATATGTTTTTAGTATAAGAACATGTGTTGCCCATGAGTCAGCTTACAACAAATCAGGGAAAGTATTATCGGTTTCAATGTTTCTTATTCCTTTTTGGGTACTACCTACATTTTAGGTATGTTCTTGAACAGTTCCAGTTTTAGGCTTGCTGCCTCTACTTAAGTTCAATATTGTCATAAAAAAGAAGCACAAACTAATAAAGTTACTTAGTCAATAGACTTCTTGAGTTTGGAGGTCCATCAGTCATCTAGTTCATGACATTGTAATTTTACAATCTAGGATCATTGGTAGTAAAGCTTTATGAATAACAAATTGTAATCACCCAACTGCAAGAATGGATATGAATCAGAAAAGACAGTCACAGGAAGAATATAATACCTTTCCAAACAACACTTTCCAAACAGTACTGTGGATGAATGATAAAATACCCAGAAGTCGTGTCTCTCGTCTATTTCCCTGAAGTAACAATCTAATTATCTTCCAGACATGACTGCCGCAAAACAAGAAATCTAGGAAAAGAAAACAAAGAGTACATATAATAACAAAGAGATCACATTTTTTTTTTTTTAACTGGAACATACATGAAGTCATTGCACTATTATGCCAGACGAACCTTTTATCCTATAAAATTCAATAAAAACAAAGAGACACTACAGTTGTCATTATTCGATTAGTCCAAGAAAATCTATAACTATGTTTATGCTGAATGTACAGTGCTTGGATACTCGTATACGATATATATCAGATTTTTGAGCTAGAAACAATTATCCAAGCAAAATTACTTTTGTAAAAGTAAATATGAGTATATATAAAATATTATTTGCAAAAATGGAGCATCAAAACCGGCACAGTATTTTAAAATAATCGTTATATAACCAAGCAAACACACAGGTATCAAACCTTCTCCCTGTGACAGAGTAGTTCAAGCACCCTTGCACCAACCGCATAACCAGCATCCTCCAACCTGTGCATGAAATAAAACAAACAGGCATAGCCCAGAGGAATTTATGGATCAATTTACTGAAAGAGTTTATCTGATCTGGGTATAAGTTAGTAGCATGGGCAATAAGAGCTATACCCCATGTCCCCATATTGATCAAGGCAAGATAAACAAAGGCACATGATAGAAAAATAATCAATCAACCTAAATACAGGTTCATCAAACAAGATAAGACAAGTATATATACACAATAGAGATACCTCCGTTCCAGCTCAGTAATGTTGTCAACTTGAGTCTGGTTGTACTGAACCATCTCAGAGAACAAGAATGCAAATGCACTCAAACTGACCTACAAAAGGAAAAATACTCAATAATCCTGTATGGAAAAGAAAAAGACCATGCATAAAGCAAGTTTCATTGAAAACCTAGAGATCACCAAGCATATCAGAAAAGCTTATCATATCTTTGACCTCTCATTTTGCAAAATTTGCTAGGAATTAATTAACGTCACCATAAAGAAATAATCATTTAATGCCTGGCTTTAATAAGACCATCACAACTAAACCTTATACTATATAAAAAAATGTCATGTCCGGCAAAACATATTCCTGCAAACAGGTAAAAATCTAAGATTGCTGGTTGAAATAAAAGGGTGGAACCACTCAGGCCCAATGTCATAAAGTTTAGGCTTGACAGATTGTGCTGTAATTAGAATGGATTCTATCTATAAAGAATCAAGGAGTCAATTTTGTTGCCCCTACAAATACAGAGAGAATGATCAAAGGTTAAAGCTGAATTTGGGTAATTCCCCTAAGCCTTCTCGTGTCCCGGCGCCCGCTTCTCCCAGTGGCTGCACCTAGCAGCCGCCTCCTTGTGTCATGTATCTCACCCATGCGGTTACGTCTCAACCCTAGCCAAACCCTCCCCCCAAACTAAGCGCGTGACAATTTGGTATGCTGAACCAGATCTATTTCCACTGCAATGAGACCCAATTCTGGGCAAACTGGAGGAAGAAGAACAAAGAACATATGTGGCCTCCACTGGTCTATGCCGCAAAAATCGAGTAGTAGATGAAACATGAACCAACCACAACACCTCCAATCTATGTTCCACAGCCAAAAAGGGGAGTAACGTCACCAAAAGACCCAATTCAGATAGACCTGCTTCTGGTGGAAAGTGAAATAACCTCAGATGGATGGGAAGGAATAATAAATTTGATGCCAACGGCCAGGAACCACGGTGTAAATCCAAGTATCCAACACACCAATCAAAATTCGTACAAATTATTATTTCCGGAGTATGATGGTAACGATGACCCCTTACCTGGCTACATAAACGCGAAAACTTATTTTATATCTCAGAGAATGAAAAAAGACGAAGACATGTTTATGTGCCCAGAACTAGATTAGAGAACTGCTACATGGCCCTGTTTTTGTGCAATTAACAAATTCCTCAGACTTTTGCCAAGAAAGGACTCTCTGGGACAACTGTCAAAAAACTCAACAGCTGGGATGACAGGAGGCATATTCAGATGGGCCTATTCAGATCAATATAACCTACCTAGATCTCTCTGGTGAGAAATCTATGTCTGGCCCAACAATCACTGCTATTCACAGCAAAATTAACAGATCTCTTGCGTCTCTCGCATAAGTCAGACTCTGCGGATCAGTTACCTTGCCACTCCCTGAACAAAACTGATCAGCAGTAATCCATCAAACAAGTCCCGTGAAAATGCAACTACATCTCACTGCACTGCTCCCGCAGGCCGCAAGACTTGCCTACAGATTACAGGCTACACCCCAAGTGCAGCCTATGTGGGAGCAAGGAACTAGAAGGGATCACAATTGAGATGCATGACAAAAAAGATCGACATCTCAAGGACTAATCTAGGGAGGCAGTTTGCGCACAGATCCGATGGGAATTCAAGGTGCAGACAGCACATACCTCCTGCTTGCCACGGCTTAGGGGCTTGTCAAGGACATTGGCGTACTGCTTTGCCTTTCCGACACCGATCATCTTGCCAACCCCTTCAAGCTGCAGATAAATTAAGGTACAAGTTAGAAAATGTACCATGAACATCACATAGTGAAAAATCCCCACCCATATTCAAATAAAAACCATTATATCCAGGGATCAACGATATGCATATACAGAGACACACAATTGTTATCGAGACTTCTACAGTTCATGTTTGAACCCATAAGATTTAACAAGCCAGTTCATAAAAAAACATTTCAATTTTCTTCGGCTAATACTAACTAATCACGAATAGCGGACCCAGTACCGGACATGGGTGTACAACACCCAATATCTTTTACAAAACAAAACGGAAAAGAAGTTTGTAGGCACAATACATGTATACTGCACTTGTAATTGTAATTGGATCAGATCAGATCCGAATACAGATAGCTCAGGCCTGGGAGCTCCGTTTCGCACAGCAAGAACGGAAAGGGGATGACCGTACCTAGTGGGCGCTCGTCGGCGGCGAAGGTGAGATCTAGGCACCTGGCATAGGGCGGCGGCGGTGGCCCAGTCGGCGCCACCAGACAGAGCGGAGCGCACGCGACGACGCGAGGGAACGGCCTGGAGGCAGAGAACCGGGGAGAGTGTGTGCCCGGGCCCCGGGGCGAACTGGAGGGTTAGGTTATTTTCACTAGAAAAACTCGATATTCACTAATTAATTCCGTATATCAATGGGTTTATTTTAATCACTAAAAAACGTACAAAACATTAGAAACTCCTGCGCTTTAATGTGATTTATTTAAACTTGTGTTTGATACACAAGTGTCCGTGGACAAAAAAAAAACTCAATTTACACTAGAAAATTCGATCAAGACCTGATTTTAAGTTTTTTTTTTTTGCCCTTGCCTCTACCATATTGGTCTGAAGGGCGTGTTGGTTCGTTAGCTTATTATAAAAAATGCTCGCCTCGCTTGACTGATGGAAATTAGATAGGAAAAGCTATTTGGTTCACAAGTCAGATCGCCTCGGGATTTGCGCTAGCAAGTTTTTGCTTGCTTTCTCGGGAGAGATTTTATTCTTGCTCGCCTATTTGGGCAAGACGAGGCTTGCTCACGCAGGCAAGATGAGACCAGCTGAGCGATAGAACCAAACCTTGTCTGTTTCTCGAGTTATTTTTCTTGCCTGCATCTACCATGTCTAGCCTAGCGGCCACCTAATAAATTAGGGAATGTTTGGTTCCATAAGACTAAACTAAAGTAGACTAAAGTTTTCTCTCTTTTCGACTAAACTTCCAAACAAAACGACTAAAATAGGACTAAAATGTATTAGTCCTCCTAGCCACCCAGGAGCTAACTGGACTGAAATGCTATCTGGACAGTGCCTGCCCTTCCGCGGCCCCTCCTCCCCCGATTCGCCCCCTTCCACCCCCCCGATTCGCCGCCGCCGCTGCCCGGTCGCCACCGCCGCTGCTGCCCGCGGACTCGACGTCCCAATCCACGACGCGCCGCGGCCCAACCCTAGGACTTGACGCCCGCGGACTCACTCCGTCACGGAGCTCACCAAGTCCGCCCGCGGGACGACCACCCCAATGTAGCTCGACGTGCGGGATCTGTCTACTCATCACTCAAGTGAATTTGGCCCTCTGCTCACTCGAATGAGCGGGCACGAGGAATCACTCGATTCCAAGAGGAAAGGAATATTCGAGTGATTCAAAAGCTACCATCACTCTAATCTTAGAGGATCAAAATCCAACAAATCAAATAAAAAGATTTCCAGAACAATAAAAAAATACAAATATTCACAAATATTTTCTATAGAAGGCAAATAAGAAGAGGATCAAAATAATAAATCAAATAAGAAATACAGATAATGACAAATTAAAATTTAATAAAAAAACACATATTTGAAGATTTACAAACCATTTATTCAAATATAAACAACATTTTAAAAAGAAATAAAAAACTTACAACCCTATACCACAGAAGTTACAGTGCATTTACCGGTGTAAAATTAGAAAGACTGTAAAGACATGATCTGATGACTTTGAACTTAATTACAAGAGCAGAAACAAATATTAATAGATATTTTCTATGAAAGCAAGGTATAGAAGATGATAAAAAACTAAGAAATACAGATAATAACATGTTCCAAACGAGTGAATAAAGGCATGGTTCAAATCGGAATGAACTTGCGCTGACAGATGGGGAAAAGAAAGAGGAGACATGCGAGAAAAGAAAGAGAAGGAGACGGACCAGATGAGAGGGAGGCAAGACGGACGGTAGAAAAAAAATCGAGTGACCAAGTCCAACCGCTCACTCAAGTGAGATAAGACTACCCGCACCGGAGGACGCAAAAGCAAACGCAAAAAGCTTTTGCGTAACTCAATCGCTGCAGCGGCGTACGCAATGGGAAACGCAAACCTTGCGTTCGGGGTGGGAAACCCCATCTCGTGGCGTCTCGTACGGCGCGAACCGCAAAGGACGCTGCGCGGGGCCGGACCGGGGAGAGAGAAGGACGGGGCCGAGGAGAGAGAAGGGGAGGGCACGGACCGCCGCCGGACCACCTCCGTTCGCCGAAGCAGCGCAGCGGCGGCCACACTGCTACCCATGGCCGGAAGCAGCCGGAGGAGGGTGGCGAGGCAGAGGAAGCGGGCACGACGGGGTCGCGCCCCGTGCCTGCGTCCGACGGCGGCGCCTCGCCTCCGCGGGCCACCTCCGCGGCCTAGCCATGTCCGCCGACCTCCGCGAGCCACCTCCGCCTCGCCATCTTCTTCTTCTCCGGCGTGGAGAAGGACCGCCACCGCTGCCCCCGCGCGCTCGACGGCCTCCCGCGAGCAGGGTCCCACCGCGCCCGCGGCCGCTGAGCCCGAGCTCGCGTGCTCGCCTGCTCGCCGCGAGCTCCACGCCGAGCTCCGCTGTGCTCCCTGCCACGAAGTACCACGAGGAGCTGCGGCGGAGGAGACGGGCGCCCGCACGCCTGCCGGGGAGGTCGCCCGCTGCGCGAGTGAAAGGCCCTTGTTTGGTTTTGATAATTGAGTGACAACTTTAGGTGGACTAACATGTGTGATGGTTGAGATACACAGGAGTTAGTTCACAGGTACATGTGTGTGAGCAACATATGCCATGGTGGAGTTGGCTTGGAGATGTTGTGAGGCTCAACACATAAGTTGATGGAGGAGCTCATTGCAAATGAGACATGACATGGAGTCATGTGACCAAGAGGTGAAGATCAAGATGAGGCTTGGCTTGATGGACCGGTTGCAAGTGTGAAGGGCAAGTTGAGGCTGCGGGCGAAGGACCATGCGATGGTGAAGCTTGGGCAAGACTTGGCGCCGATGGATCGACGCAACGGTGAAGAGCAAGTGAGGTCAAGATCGATGGACCAAGAGTGTCACATGATGATATGAAGTGGATCATATCATTTGATGATCGTGTCGGTGCATGTTGTTGCATTGGCACAATGGAGGAAGACAGTGGAGATGGAAATGCGCAAGGCAAAGGTATAACCTAGGGCATTTCATTTCACCGGTCTAAGGTTGAGTAGAGAAGTACTTGACCGGATTTAGGATAGATGGCCGTACTATCAAGAGGGGTAATCTTGTTTGCATATCGGTCATCTAGTGCCACTTGAGCGATCTAACATTGCGATGTGCTAGGATCGAGTGGCGTTGTGAGATGAAGAGAAAATCCTTTGAAAATGATTGTGAAAATGCTAACACACAAGCACATGGAGTTGTACACTTGGTGGTGTTGGCACATTTATAAAGGTGGCGAATGTTCGCGCTGTGGTTTGTAGGGTTGAGTTGGGCTTGGGTCCCTCTCTCCCTCCCGCCGAGCTTGCGAGGCGGGATTCGGCGCTTTCGGGAAAATTGGAAGCATATTTTCCATTGCCCCGGATGCAAATTGTTGTTAGAAACATGCTATCTATGGTGGTCAAGTTGGTATACTTGTTGGATAGCATGGTGGAGAAGATTGCGTTTTCGGACGGGTCTGTAAATCATGGATTTACAAGCGCCGGACGCTGGCGGCCGGGGCGCGCGGCCGGGCGGGCCGGATGCGTCCGCGCGTGGAAGGTTGGTGTGGGCGGGCCGGGTTCGGGCGGCGGCGAGCGCGGACGCCGAGGAGGCGCGTCCGCGCACGCGGACTCGGACCAAACCGGTGCCGAGTGCCGCTTGAGCACGTTCGCCAGACGCGCACCGGACGCAGCGGCGGACTCGGCGAGTCACCGTTTGGCGTCCGGCGGTTCAGGCGCGCTGGCGGGCGGGCGGTGGATGCACCGGCCGGACGCGGCCCGGCGGTGGTCACCAGGCGCGTCCGGCGCAGGGTTTCTGAGCAGATCGTGAGGTAGCCGTTGGGGATCAACGGTCGACTTCGAACGGTCGGTACACGTGGCGTGATGAGGAGCGCCGGACGCGGCTTGGAGCGTCCGGCGGTGGAGGCCGGACGCGTCCGGCGCTCGTGTTTCGGTTGCCCGAGGTGGCAACGGCTAGTTTCAGCCCTTGGGGCTATATATACGTGGTTTGGCCGGGTGGCCGGTTGCCGAGCACACCCCGGCTATGTTGCCTTGTGTGGTGGTGCTTGGAAGCCCTCTAACTCACATATGCTTGGTAGTGACCATCCGATAGTGTGAGAAGAGCGATTCTAGTGCGAGTGCTTTGTGAGATTGCATTTGTGGCACTAGGTGGTTGTGTTGCAAGCCGGAGAGCTTGTTACTCTTGGAGGTTGCCACCTCCTAGACGGCTTGGTGGCAAGAGGCTCCGTGGTAGCACGCGTGGAGATACGGTGCTCGGAGAAGAGATTGTGAGAGGTCGGTACTCACCTCGTGGGGATCGCGAAGAGTAGCCCTATTGGATTGCGCGTGTCATTGAGTTACCACCCTTGAGTGTGTGGGTTTGCTCGGTGCCTTGAGGGGCTCACTTGAGAGTGGTGTCTTGCGGTGCCTTGCGGGGGCGTGCCTTGAGGGGCAAGTGACTTGAGGGTCACACCGAAGAACCATCTAGGTGAAAAGACCGGAGGAACCACCGAAGGTGTTGGTCGACACAACGGGACGTAGCTTGGGGGCAACCAAGTGAACTGGTGAAAAATCGCCGAGTCATCTTGTGTCCACACTTCGCGGTGGTTTGCAATCTCTTTCACAAGCTTTGTATTTACTTTTCTTACATTCTTGTATAGCTTGTGTAGTTGCTCTTGTGGTTAGTTAGCTTGAGTAGCTTGTTAATCACCTTCTTGCTTGTGTAGCTAGAAGTAGAGTAAGTTGCCTTGCTTAGCTTGTGTAGTTAAGTAAGATTGAGCTCTTGGGTTTGGCTTGTATAGCTTTGTCCATGAGCATCTAGTGAGCTTAGGTTGGCTTTGTGCTTTTGCTCATTAGAATTGTGTAGGTGCACACCCGGTTGCTAAAGTACTAGTTGCTTAGGTTTGTGTGACCTTGCAAGCTAGACTTGTTTAGTGTGCACTAGCTAGATTGGCACCTTGTCTTCTTGTTTAGGATCTTTACAAGGTGCATCTAGAGACATAGATAGAGGGGTGAAAGTCTTGGTTAGGCCGATAGATTTAATTCCGCACTTATATCGGTTAGCCAGAGCGATTAGTTTTAAAAAGGACTATTCACCCCCCCTCTAGTCCGCCATCTCGACCTTACAGCGAGGAGGCCGACGAGGAGCGGCCTCGCCCTCGCCCTCGCGCCAATCCGCGGAGCAGGGGAGGGAGCTCGCGGCCGGGGCCCCGGAGTGGGGAGGGAGAAGGGGCGCCGGGGGACGCGCCGTCGGGGCTGGAGGACGCCCGCTCGCCGGCACCGGCCACCTCACAGCCGCGCGGGGAGGGAGGCCGCCCGCTCGCGCGCGGGCGCGCCGCCGCTTTGGCTCCGGCCGCTCCGCTCCTTCTCGTCGTCCCGGTCCGCCGGCGCGTGGAGAGACGTGGATGGGGAGGTGGAGGCGGAGGTCGCCGCCGGCCGTCGAGGGAGGCGCGCCGAGCTCACAGCGCTGAATGGGGTGCGCCGGCGAGAGGCCGGCCTCGCTCCCTCCGCCGGGGAGCCCGAGCTCGCGGCCGATGGATGAAGTAGGTGAGGGGAAAAAAGGAAAGGAGGAGAAAAAAAAAAGAAGAAAAGAAAAAAAAATAATATGTGGGTCCCATTTTTTGGTATTGAGTAAACGGTAAAGGATTGATGAGTGCGGGAGAAAGTTGTATAGAGTAAGGAATCTAGGCGGCCGGGACGTAATATTCCTTTAGAGGGATGAATATAGAGGTTCATGAGTGCGGGTAGTCTAAAGATCATCGTCAAAAAAAAAAGTGAGATAAAGATTAACCGCGCTGGAGCGCCGAGGGGAGCCACCGCCAGCCGCTAAACACCACGCTCCTGCCCCCAGCCGCCGCCGCAACCGAGGCAAGCTGCTCCCTACGCCGAGGCCGCAACCGAGGCGAGTTCCCACTCCTCCCCACACGCCCCAGCTCCGAGGCGAGGCGAGCTGCTCCCCAACCGACGCACCAGCTCCTCCCCACGCCGCCAGCGACGTCCCCGCTCCTCCCCACACCGGAACCACCTCAAGGTACTTAGGGCAGGTACATTGGTGTTGCCTCATAACCTGTCTCATAGAGTGCCACGTAATTTAAGACGACTTAATGTATTACATGTACAATGGTTGTCTTTTTAGGTTGTTTCATAGCAATTCGCAATTCCTTAATTTATGGAGAGAGTAAAAATAGAATTGTGAGGTGAATGACAACAACAACTCATACAATGGTAAAATAGTTGTCTCATAGTCCTAAATTTTAGCTCATAAGGTGGTTGTTTCGCGAAACAACTACCTCATTCTCTCTCACCTCTCTCTTTCCTCCACATCATCAAAAATCCTACGTGGCAATGCATGAGACGACGTATGAGACCGCTTATTTGTAGCAATGTACCTGCCCTTACTGCTATTCCTGTTGTACATTAATCATATTAGATCATATCCTTTTACTGATACTTTGGGCTTCTGAAGTTTCTGTGCAATCTATTACATACTTGCCTTCACCATGGTCATGTGGAATTGTATTGCATTTTGCTTGGTTCAGTCAAGATAATTAGGCCTACAACTGTAGGCTGCTGTAGACTAGACTTTGGATCGAAGCTAACAAAAGAACCTGTTATGTCAATCTGTGCTAGATAGACCAGTTTCCAAAAGAACCTGTTTCCCGGATGTGTGTTTTTGGCATTAAAAGATGAATAAATAACTAATATAGCGCATTCTAGCTATGTCCGTAGCAAGAACTATGAACCAGCTTGCAGTATGGCCATTTGCCCTTTTGCAGTTTTTCGAACTTTGAATTAACCAACACCTGATACTTTAAAAGCCCAACAGTTTTGTAGCTCTGGTGTTCCCTGTGTACCATGTCTTCAGTGACTCAAGTGATCAAGTGGCTTAAAATGGATCCTGGTGTCAAAAGTAGATAAGTAGAATTACTTTAGCAGATGGATGTTTAGTGTTCCAGCCCATTATATATTTTTTATACTTTCATGTTCTGTTGTGAGATCTGTTGTGCTGAGTTTCAGTATAAGAAGCCATCATTGTAGGTCAGTTTTCAGTTTCCATTCAGTCTATTGTCAGTAATTCTTGTTTCTAGAGTATCCTCTCAGTTTGCATTCTTGGTTCCTAGGTGCATTTCTTCTGACAAATTCGACTGGATTCCTTGTCTGCTCTCTATCAGATCCACCATGGACAGGCACGGCAGCGGCTAGCCGGCTACCGCAACAATTTCTCCGAGGCGAGTTCTTCGGCGGCGCCCTCCTTCCGTTCTTCCGCCGCCGGCCACGACGATGAGGACTACGGCATCTTCCCAGGCGACGTCGTATCCTCTGACGGCCCCGAGCCTCTCGACTCCTAGGGTTGGTCTGCAAAACCTAGACCTGAACTCCCAGGCCGAAGGCTTCCCGCACATCAACTCCTACACTGAGATCCTGCAGTCGGAGGGAGGTCACGGTGACCCACGGTGCTCTTGGAGAACTGGAGGCAGTAGTGGTGGAACACCTGACTATTACGGCCAATAATATGGGTCAATTTTCTTTTGGCATACTACTGTTCTGGTGGATCCGTACAGTATTTTCAAGGAAGGAACAAGCTGATGGGTGGTGTTAGCAGCTAACCATTTATGATTAGAGTTACCTGATTCAGCATATGCAGTACAATTTCTGAACTTGACAAAATGTGTTTGAGATGAATATCCCTTGCGGTAAAGACCTAGGATACTTACTGACTATTTTCTTTCTGAACAGGATTACTTTGAGTTACTTGTTTATGGGCAGCTTGGGTCTTTCACATGAGGTATAGCTAGCACAGAGCAGTTCATTTTGTATGTACAAGTCACCGATTATGTTTCCACTTGAATATACATACCTTTAAACGATCTGCTTTATACCAATTTTTGGTTGCCCTTGCAATGTCTTGTGAAACTACATATCCTGGTCCATGTGCCCATGGTGAGTATTTCTCTTCAGACCATTCCTGAAGAACATATGAGAAATGTTGTGCTTGTTTATATGTCACGTTTTCATATGGAGGGCACTGTGCTGAAGAAAATGGCGGAGCAGCCAGAGGCAGCAGCAAGGGCGATGTGTTAGAGCAGCTCAGTTTTGCCTGGGCGATGTCTTGGAGCAGCTCAGTTGTGCCTGGGTAATCTTGTAGCAGCAAGGCTGTGTTTGTGCATATTGAAATGTATTGACGACAACCCTTCCTGAAATCATTTCGATTGACAATTAGGGTTGGTATATGGATTTAATTATTTGTTTGCGATTGAAGTTTTGCCTTTTGCTGTTAGTAAAACGTAAGATCCTTTAGTGCAAATAGTGCTCATCTTGCAACACAAAATCTATCCTAATTATTGTCTGATACTCTGATGTGTTGCTTGAGTCATGATGGTGAAGGAAGTTTTTTTTTCCCACAACGGTAACCCGAATTTCATTACCAAGGCAACATAATTACAAAAGTTCGATGGTGACGGAAGTTATGGAACCAGAGAGAAATCTTCTGTACACGCCCTGAATCGCCCAGAAATCCTCCGGCTCCATTCATTGTGGGATATCTGCAAAAACTAAACTAAATAAATCGGCCAACCATAGGCTCAAAAAAAAAAAAAAAAAATGGGCCAACCATAGATGCTTATAGGGCTAAAAATTAGTTATATTTATTTTGAACATTGCACAAATAGATGGTATTCAAAGGGTATATTGTATGAGTGAATAAGAAAAGCCAGGTCAGTATTGTCTTTTCGATAGCCTTATAGTGCTATTAGTCCTTCAGCTGAGCTTGACCAACTAGTTGGAAAATAATAATGAGAATTTGACTAAAAATTACTTTATTATTTAATCCACTTGGTTGGATTTTAATTAGTCCTATGTGGTAGAACATAAAAGAATAACACCATGATCTTTTGTTGAATGGAAACTAAACCATCATATATACTATGTTATTGTTATATGCCAGTCATTGCTTATATCAAACCAAAATTATGTTCTTACTGTACTAAAGAAGAACCGGATCAATAAAAGTGCAAGATAAAGCATAGGAATACCTAGAACATTACTGACGACATGGAGGAGCAGTACTATCACAAATAGCGATTGGATGCTCATCGTCAACAACCATCAATATAGAATGGATAGAGCGTCTAGTATCCATTGCTGCCAGAATGCAAAAACGAGCCATGTCCTGATGCTTGTTCCACTTCCGCCAATAGATTTGCAAGGATTGAGGACGAGATCGTGTAAGATAACTCACTGTCGATCGGCGGAAGGTATGAGTGGACGCGCAGGCAGCAACTGTAGCCGACCACGGTCACCTCTCTGTGCATCCTCACCAGCCACGGCAGCGTCGCCGCCGCACGCGCGGCGTCCTCGTAGCACCGAGCGCAATAATCCGGCTCCTCGAAGCAGAAGCCATCCATGAGCGTCGCAGCCGTCGTGTCGGGGTCGGCGTAGAACCATCCCCGGAACGCCTCCTCCCGGGCAGACAGGTCCTCGGTGTCCCCGTAGCCCAGGAAGCACCCCGCGCGCCACACGCCGGCGCGGCGGCTGGCGCCGCATCCTCCGGTGGCATCCCTCGCGGCGGCGGTCAGGCACGCGCGGCAGCCGGCGGCGGCGGAGGAGGAGGAGGGGTTTGATGCAGCGTCGAAGCAGAGCGCGCGCGCGAAGGCACGGTCGCGGCCCGCCCTGCCCGACCGCGCGGTGGCGAAGCCCGCGGGCTCGGCCGCGGCGGCGACGTCGCGGAGGACGGAGAGGAGGTTGGCGCGGAAGTCCCTCTCGCCTGCTGGCGCCGCGGCCGGCGCCGGGCCGCAGTCCAGCAGCGGCGGGAAGCGCGTCAGCGTGGTGCTCGGCTCCGGCTGCTCGGAGGCGATCCCCGGTTCCGCCGTCGCGAGGACGACAGCGACGAGCAGTACGGAGACGGAGGGGACGCGGCTGGGGAGCTTCAGGTGCGCCATTTGAGCAAGCGTGAGTGTGGTGCGCGGCTCCGGCTTGGCGTCTGGCGAGGGCGTGAGGTCGAGCAGGCGAAGAGCGCAGGGGTTTTTCAGACGACGGCGTTGCCTGTTCGAGACGACCGAGACCGAGGCAGAGATGGGTGGTGATGGGGAGCGTCATGGGCTGGGCGCCTAGAACTGGGCCACGATCGTTTGCAACAGCATACAGCCCAACAGACACTTAGCGTGGCAGTGTCCCAGCCCAGCGGCCTTAGGCAGCGCTTGCCCACCTCCACGGTACAATGAGCGATGGGTAAGGTTTTTTTTTTTTTAATTGAAGAAGAATGAGAGATTGGTAGCTTAATGACTTAGTGGTGGCGGAGATAATAAACAGATCGAGATCACTTCGCGCTTCGAACAATTTGGGCTTGGCTAAGTTGATTCTAACAAGTGGTTGGTATATATGGTGGGAGCGAAGGAATTTCGTCCATGACGACGAGACACTCCAAGTCTCCAACCAATAATAAGAAGTGCACTATCCATTGCGACATTGACGACAAACTATCAACGAGCTCTGAAGAAGAAAGCCAAACATAGAGAGGGTTGGAAGAAGCCGCCGGAAGGAGCTTTGCTTTTAATATAGATGCGAGCTATAAATCAGAGTTGGGCATTGGAGGTACTGGAGGAGTCATCAAAGACTCTGACTGGTTCGTTCATAGCTGTGTCCTACTATTATTTGATCATGTCGTGGATGCCCCAACAGCGGAGGTGTATGCTCTTAGAGAAGGGCTCTTGCTAGCCCAACATATTGGCTGCCAACATCTGATTATTCATTCCGACTGTTTGGAGGCCGTGGATACAATGAAGCAAAGAGGGTATTCGGTAACAACAACTGCCCCAATATAAGACGACTGTATGGTGCTATGGCAGAATTTTAATTCAATCTCGATAGATCACTGTAATAGGGATATAAAAAGAGTAGCACACAACTTACCTAGTTTAGCCATTCAGTCAAAAAAATCTTGTATTTGGGTCGATGAACCCCTAGCCTCATTATCGAAGCCCCGGTGAACAATGTAACCTTGTTTTCAAATTAATAAAGTACACCAGATAGCTTCTCTCAAAAAAATGAAGGAGATTTTAAGAGGACTTGATCATGAGAAAATTAAAAGCACTTCCAATCCATGAAACATCCAAAGATGACTTTACCATCTTCAAAACAGCCTCGATGTTAGTAGTGTTTTGGAAAAGATATGTTTAGATGTCCTTAGTTTTTACATTCTTCAACACTTTTATGATTAATAATGTCATTTTGTAATTGTCCTGTCTTCAAAATCGACAGGTTACGTGTTGTATTTATGCGTTGAAACATGTGTTATTGGTAATTCCTCTACTAATACGTAGCATGTTGATTATTAGTGGTTAATCATACGATTTTACCCTTAACATGTATGTTGGTGTCGGTTCGCTAAAACTTTAGGCCATTTCTCGAGATGGATTCACCACTGAGGCGATCACCGGTTCTGCCGTCACGAGGACGACAGCGAGGAGCAGTACGAAGACCGGAGGGAGCACGGCTGGGGAGCTTCGTCAGGTGCGCCATTTGAGAGGCCGCGACGTGGCGTCGAACACCAGAAGCTGCAGCAACAGTGGCTTGGCCTGATCAAGCGAGCATCCGCGGCTTGCCACGGCCGCGTGTAAGGATCTGGGCCAAGATCCTGACGGGATAGCGAATTGGAGTACTTGTGAGAGGATATATTGATAGCAAGAACGAGGGATAGTTCGGATAATGAAGAACCAGAGATACCAGGAAGTTCAAAGTTCTCAATTGCTATTCATTTCTTTGCCAGCTGACCGATCGAGATACTACGTGGCAAGCACGTTACTTAGTACTCCGTATCTACTAGTTTCGAACTCCTTCCCCTTTCCCTTGCTATTGTACCAAAGGGTGAAAAGAAGGCGACACCGCTTTCCGGCGGCTATTTTGCTGGCTAACTTCCTCTTTGGTCACCGAGTTGGTGCTCAAGAGGGAGGATGCCCGCGAAATCGCTGCATTGATGTGTATAGAGTAGGTTTGAGTCCTAGGTCCAGGGTTTGTTCATCGTCGTTTGGGGCGGAGCTAGGGTTTGTCCGGGCGGCGAGGAGGAGGAACTAACGACGGTGGGGAATAATGTTTCGCGGCCTTTTCTGGAAGAACAGATTCAAGGAAGATTTTGGCTTAGTGTGCACCAAAGCCAAAGGAGCCAAGAAACTACAGTTAAATTCATGGCTAGCAAGCTACTTGTAATCCTTTTTTTGTTCTTCTTCTGTTTGGGCTTTTCAGCCTTGTACTTTTCTCTCTCTGTTTTTGCTCCTTCTTTAGTTCTAGCTCTAGCTTTTTGTAGGTGCTCTAACCTTAGTCCTAGTGCTAACCTCTTCTTCTGTAGTTGCTTTAGTTTTAGACTTAGCCCTAGTCTTAGATCTTCCTCCGGCTCCTTTTGCTGCCTCTGTTGTAACTTTTGGTTTTTGTTTTCCCATATTTATAAAAAGAAAAAGTAGAGGTAGGGGCCTCCCCTGCTGACCTTTTCAAAAAATGTTTCGCGGCCTTTCCTTCACCCCTATGGCGTTCTTCCCCGATGCTTGTGGCAAGGTCGGCGAGGCATGTACAGGAGACCAGGGCCGACACTTCATTGTCTTCGCGAGGTGATGTTGGTTCTGACCTCTCTTCATCTTTTGGATACAGAGGCATCTGTGGGTTCTGCAGATGGCGTTTGGTTGGATTTGGCGGGGGGAGAGAGAGAGAGAGAGAGAGAGAGAGAGAGAGAGAGAGAGAGAGAAAGAGAGAGAGAGAGAGAGAGAGAGAGAGAGAATCACGGATGGATAACAGGGTCTTATTGAGGAACCCATCTTGTTGATTTGGAGGAGACCGCCGCCGACCACCATGGCAACAAAGATGAGGAGGACAAAGGTCCTCAAAACTCCCATGGAAGAGCTTATTTCTCTAGAGTATATTACAAGGAGGAGGGGGAGGGGAAAGGGGAAGGGAGGGAACCGGTCCACCTGCCCTGCCACCGACGAGCTCGCCAGGGCGAGGAGGGGGCTGGCGGCGGGTGAAACTAGAAGGGGTTGGATGGAATGTTGGGGAAGAGGAGAAGGTGACGGTATTTCTCCCTTTACTACTAAGAGCAATCGGCCAGCTTTGGATGCTAAGAAATACTATGCACCTTTGTTTCAACATAGAAAAGTTGCTCTCATTCATGAAAGCGCTGAGCAGAGGGACGCCGATTCAGTACATGGACTTGTATTTTCACGGTCTCCTCTTGCACAGGACATGCCTAATAAGACTAAATACTAGCGTATGCCAATACTGGCATGGACAGCCCGAGTAGCAGATAGCACTATAGCAGCATGATGAAGCTCCAAATCTTCTGTACGCGGCGTCAACGCTTGAACTGCATCGCCTAGAAACCCTCCACACGAATGGCTCCATTCAATGTATCGGCTGTGGGATATCATCTGCAAAAATGTGAACTAATAAATCCACCAACCATAGATGCTGATGATAGACTGGGATATATAGACCCTTGTTCAACTTGTTAGTTGCTCCCTCTATACTTATGTCTAAATACATAATAAATCAATTAATGTCTTATAATTAGTTACATTCTAATTGGATCATTGGACAAAAATTAGATAGTGTTTGTGAGGAAAGACATTTATACCCATGCAATGTACAAGTGGATAAGAAAAGTATGGACAATATTGTCTTTTCAACCTCATGCTATTATTAGTCATTGTCAGCTGAGTTTGACCAACTAGTTGGAAACCAATATTTAAGATTTGACTAAAAATTAGTCATCATCTTTTCTGAATGATCTTTTTTCTGAATTGAAACTAAACCATTATATTATTCCCTTGCTTATATTCAAACCAAAATTACGTAAGTCAAAGAGAAACAGGATCACTAAACCTCGTAGAGTAATGTCGATCAAGACCACCAGTTCTGTCAGAAGCAGCATCGTTACCAAGAACATCGTCCACACCATCATGAAAAAAGGGTAAAAGCGTCGAGCATCCAATACTGCTAGGCATCGAGGACGATTTTCATCAGAAAATGCGCGCCACAAGATTTGCGATTCAGGACGAGATCGAGCAAGATAACTTACGAGGGATCGGCAGAGCGTACGTCGGGACCCGAACGCAGCATGTGTAGCCGACGATGATCACGTCTCCCCGCAGCCTCGCCAGCGACGGCAGCGCCTTCGCCGCGCGCGCGGCGTCCTGGAAGCACCGGCCGCAGTCCGGCCCCGTGCGGCCGTCGCCCCAGCATACGCGGTCCTGCAGCGTCGACGCAGCCGTCGTGCCGGGGTCGGCGGCGTGGAACCATCCCAGGAACGCGTCCTCGCGGGCCGACGTTTCGTTGGTGTCCGCGTAGCCCAGGAAGCAGCCCGCGCGCCAGACGCCGGCGCGGTGGCTGGCGCCGCAGCCGCCGGTGGCGTCCCTCACAGCGGCAGACAGGCACGCGCGGCAGCGGGCGGCAGCGGCGGAGGAAGAAGAGCGGTTTGATGCAGCGCCGAAGCAGAGCGCGCGCGCGAAGGCACGGTCGCGGCCCGCCGTGCCCGACTGCGCGGTGACGAAGACAGAGGGCGCGGCGGCGGCGTCGGAGGTGATGGCGCGGAGGATTGAGAGCAAGTTGGCGCGGAAGTCGTCGCTCTTGCCTTCGCCTGCCCGCGCCACCGGCGCCGGACCGCAGTCGAGCAGCGGCGGAACGCGGCGGAGCGTCCTGATGGGCTCCGGCGTGGAGGCGATCCCAGTCTCCGGCACCACGAGGAGGATGGCGACGAGGAGCAGAACGCCGGGGAGCTTCGGAGGAGTCATTGCAGCGCAGGATGATCAAGATCAAGCGAGCGTCACGACCCTTCTGAGGACCGGACGGATTCAGCGGCAAGAAGACCCGGATAACAGAGAAATCGCAGAACCAAGAAGGAAGAACAGAGCAGTGCGGGGAAGAAGCAGAGAGCCTTGAGAGTTGTGTTGTCGCCTGACCGCGTGGCGTCCGACTACTTTTTGACTTGTGGCAGCATTCACACCCCTTCCTAGGCTTACCGTCCGATTTAGGTTTGGCATGGCGATTGCTCGGAAGTTATGCAGCCATTACAGTGGGGTTCAACAGATTTCTTGTGAATGAGAGTAGCCTCATCATGAAATTATAGAACAATTTTTCATGTTTACTTGACATAAAAATTATATTTCTAATGGATCATTTCTACAGCGAATCTTTACAACTTGATTCAGTGCTTACCTTAACTAGTACTACCGTCTACATCCTACATTTCTTGTTTGGTCATTGGAACATGGAAAATCCGTGATTTAATTTTGATAGCATATCGACAGTCTTTCTTAAAATCACTCTCTATACATATCTTGTTTTTCGGTGTCATACTGTCATCCCTGTTCTCTATATTTTACTAAAGAGAAATCAGAAATAGACAATGACAATATTTAGAGATGTAATTTGAAGAAGCTATTGGAGAACTTTTTTCACCAAAAAAATCTAGGGGTTTTAGTGTTTCTACCCCTATTTCAAGACGCAATGGTGATTTTACCCCTCTTTTTTTCACTTTACGATTTTGCCCTCACTTTTTTTACTTGAAGCTGCCGTTTACCCCTGGTTTCATACACCGTTACAAGTAATTGGAATAAGTGGCGAAAAAAAAAGAAAAGGAAAAAGACATGAGATCAGAAAGACTTGGATACCCCTCCCTCCTTCACCTGTCCATCCGCCCGCACAGGAAGAAGACCGAAGCCGCTGGACTCGCTGGATATCCGTCCGTCCTTCACCTGTCCGTTCCCGACGCTGGACTCGGCGGGCGGCGTTCCTCCGGCCGCGGCTCCCTCCGGGGCGCGCCTCCTGGGGCGCCGTGCCGGGACCAAGACCCTGGTGAACCTGTTCCGGAGCTCACCGTGGGCGACCGTGCGCTGGACGCCCCCCCCCGCCCCGCGGACGCCGCCGCCCCCACCTCCGCGGGTGGTCCGCGCGGTGCACGTGGCCACGGTCCGCATCCGCAACGGCCGCGGCGCGCGGCTCGTGGAGACGCGGCAGCTGCTCTCCGACGGCACGGTCCGGCGGCGCGGCCCGCGGCCGCTGTCGGAGAAGATGCGGCCCGGCGAGTCCCCCGAGGCCGCGGCCGCGCGCGCCGTCCGCGAGGAGCTCGGCGCCCGCGCCCGCGTCCGGATCCTCGGCGGTGCCGGCGCGCGCGTGGAGGAGCGCGAGTCCGCGTCCTACCCGGGCCTCCCCGCGCGGTACGTGCTCCACGCGGTCGACGCCGAGGTGGTCGACGGCCTCCCCGAGGACGGGGAGTTCGAGACCGAGGAGACCGGCGAGGACCACGACGGGGACGTCGCCGCCGGCGCCATCACCGTGAAGCGCCACTACTGGGATTGGATCGATGACGACGATGACGACGGTGACAGTGAGCGCAAGGAGGTTGCTGCTGCCGGCGCGGGCGCGCACTAGAGGCTGCTCTGCTCTGTCAGTGGTGCATGCCGAGCAGCTCGATGAATTGAGGGGCGCCTCTGTCTGCTAATGATTTTGTTGGCAATTTCTCTGCTTCGCCGGATCAGTTCAGTTCACATGTAGGTTTGCAGTATCATATCACATTGTTGTTTCAGTTTCAGAGATGAAATCGTGAACTGCTCGTTCCTCCCAATCCTAAAACCCAATCAGAGTGTACCCTGCTCTGTAGTCTGAACTCTGAACACTGAACATAGGGAGTATTGAACTGTATTTTTTTTTTTTGACAGAAGAACTGTAGGTTAATGGCTGCACTTTTGTTGCTTTCAGTTTCTGTGCAACGTCATAGGACGATTAAAGAACCGTGCAATGCAATGGATGGTGATGAAACTACACGAGTAATCAACACCGTTTTCATATTACAATTTCATTAAGTGTTAGCAGATCGAGTACAAGTAGCCTAATCTCTGCACCTACACAATTTTATTTTATTTTTTATTTTATTTTTTGAGGAAAAAAGACTATCTACATGTCTTAAAACAGGGGTAAAATCACAAAGGACATAATAAAACAGGGGCAAAAACGTATGGGCAAAATTGTCGAATTCTGCAAAAGTTAACACCGTTAGAGGCAATTAACTGAAGAGGGGTAAACTGATCCTTCGTTTGTAAAAACGAGGCGTAAAAACACAAAGTGAAAAAAAGAGGGGCAGAATCACAAACGGTCGCGAAACGAGGTGTATAAACGCTCAAGCCCCAAAAATCTATTATATTTGTACCAATATAGGAGGATATAAAAAGACTCTTGGAGTTGGTTTGAATATCTATTTTCTCCATGACAAATACTTAATTTTTTCCGTGACATGCCAACTTGTCCAACCGAAAGCTGCTTCCGTAGTATAGCCCATGCCCTTCCACCTTAGACGGTTACAAGCCACTGTAGTTTAGAGCACTAGTTTAGGCATCGCCCACGTACATACTCCATATATATCCCATCCATCCACTTTCGTGTAATTAGCCAATAAGCACACACGTAGCCACGTGCTACATGGACACTTAATTGTACTGCCACTTCGTCACTGGTCCTGTTTGATACTCTAACTTGGTTAGAGGTTAGAGTTAGTTTCTAACTCTAAACTAACTCTAACTAAAGAGATGTTTGGATGCAAGAGTTAGATTGATAATAAATATATTTTTAATATAAGATTTTTAAATATAATATTAATCATGAGATAAATGTTCGTTAAAAATTTTATCAAAACATATTCATGTGGGGTCTTGTTTGAAAGAATTTATTGTAAAAAAATATTATGGTGCAATCAGATTTTAATTAGAACACATGTTTTAGGAGATATGGCTTTTTTACATCCAAAAGCATGGGTTACACGATGATGTCATCAGTTTTGAGTAAGCCCATCGGAACTAACTCAAATAATCACTTCTTGGTGGGGATAATTTTTTTGAGTGGCGGATTAGATGCAACTTACCCCAACCTAACGCTCCTGTTTGGATACTTTAGGGTTAGTGTGAGCCCTAAATAACTCAAACTAACTCTAACTTATGGATCCAAACAGGAAATCCTGCACCGGAGATATATCAAGGTGAAACCTGACGAACAAGAGAACAATGTGCTCTACACATGCGGTCGTGGTCTCCACATTGCTCTGGTTTCACGGCGCTATGGTTGCATGCTTTGATGTTTCATGTCTTAATTCAAGTGTTCTAGCTATACAACAGGTTCTCGACTTATTTCGTACACACGTCCTTTTCAGATAGAAAACACGAAACGAAAGCAATGCAAGAGAGATTACTCTCTGAGATGCCGCCTGCCAGAAGCGAACTACGGAGACAGCATAGTTGACTTCCCTGTTCCTGGTGTTCGTGCCACCAGTCGGCTATCGCGGCGGCGCAGCTCCGACTTGGACCGGCCGACGTCCAGCGACGGGGGCGCCCGTGTGCCGTCGACGATGTTCGGCACGGGCGGTGTGCCGTCGTGGATGTTCTGCTGGTTCGGCACGGACGGTGTGCCGTCGTTGTCCCGGGTCGCGGCGCTCGCAAAGAAGCCCCATAGCTTCTGTACGAGCTGCACCGTGTAGACGACGTAGATGACGAAGAGCACTAGCGCAGTGAGCACGACGGCAACCATGTTGGTCTGGTTCTTGCACGTGCTCCACGCCCAGTAAGCGGCCATTAGCCCTATCATGTCGAGGACCACGATGATCTCCAGCACCGTCACCTTGGCGTAAGAGCGGTAGAAGGACCAGTTCATCGGCAGGATGATGATCGCCAGCGATGTCAAGAACGCCGTCGTGTTGGAGTAGAAGAACACCTTGAACCTGTAGCGGTATAATAATTAAGTTTAGGCCCCGACAACCGAACTCAGGGACACTAGCTAAATAAGACATCGATCGATCCTGTTCTCCTTACTTGTTTTGGCTTGCTTCGACTTATTCTTCCTCATAAAATACTATTAAATAAGTCAAAAATCTGCTAGCATATAGATCAGCTGAACAACCCTATCTACTCCCATTTGGTGTTGAGAAAATAAAGCTTAATCCCCCTAACTCAAGTCTCAATACTGCATATAGGAGCTCCTATCTTTTTTTCAAAACCGTCTTAGCACGTTTTTCATTAGGGAAGATAGAGTTTTCTGAGATCGGCTAGCGAGCTGCCTTGGGTAAACGAACACACACATATAAAGGTCAGCTCGAACGGTGGTGCTGTGGACCGTAACTTTCTAAGGAAACCAATTTGCGGCTTGGAATGACGAAGAAGAGTGTGAGCTCTAAGCCGCGAAGAGCGGGGCGATCTTTGCGGAAGCCCGCCGCTTGACCAAGCGTCGGCCTCGTCGTTGATGCTCCTCAAGATCTCCGGCGGCGTCCGTGGATATTGTCAAATGTTCTCCGTTGCGCTCCTTCCACGGCACCCAAGAGATGAGAAGGACAATGGAGTCGAAGCCCTTCGGAAGGCGGGGCCGGTATCCGTTCCCTCGCCGCCAACCACCAGTCGGATAGGTTGACATCCGAAGGCGGGACCAGGTCAACACGCCCTGCTCGCAACAGCATGCGGTACCACACCTCCCGAGAGAGGACACAGCCGGCGAGCAGGTGGTCCGTGGTCTCGGCTGACTGGTCACAGAAAACACAATTGTCTCGCTGTTGTAGGCCGTGCCGTTTCCTTCGCTCCGCAGTCCAGAGGTGGCCCAGTAGGGCTAGCCAGAAGAAGAACTTCACCTTGCGCGGCGCGGAAGCCTTCCAAAGCTCAGTGGCCCCAGCCAGCTGCGTCCTGCCCACGAAGAAGGCCTGGTAGGCAGAGACGCTGGAGTAACTGCCGTCAGGCGTCCACCGCCAAACCATGCGGTCCGGGGTGGACGGGTCCAGTTGCATCGACTCCGTGAGGTTCCAAACCTGTGCAAACTGTGTGACATAAGTCACTGTCTGCGCGCCCCGGACATCCTGCGTCCAAGTCCTGTTGTGCAGTGCCTCCCTGACCGTGCGTTTGCGGCGGCACACACCGACGTGGCCAAAAAGCAGTGGCGTGGCGGCGCACAGTGGGCCGCACGGTAGCCAGTAGTCTGTCCAGAAGCGAGTGGTCGCCCCGTCTCCGACTTCGAAGTGGACGGAGGAGGAGAACATGTGCTGAACCATCCTCTCGGCCTTCTGGGGCAAAGATGCCCACGCGGAGTCGGGCTTGGCTCGGCGCAGCCACTCCCAACGTAGGCGTAGTGCGAAGCCTTGGATCCTGAGGTCTGGGAGACCAAGCCCGCCAAGGTCCTTAGGCGCGCACGCCCGCGTCCAAGAGGAGCTCCCTATCTTTTAGTCTGTATTTTTTTTTGCTACACCAACTCACTCGTGTGGTTATTCTTTGCCCGGACTCGATCTCTAGCTCTCACGTCACCCCCCTCTCATGCGCCAGCATAACTCAATCAATTGAAACATGATTCGATAACGAGTTGCTCTCATATGCTAGCTACTCGACCTGAGATGCTAAAAAACATTCAAGAATAGGGATTCCCTCAGATCGTTGGTTGTCCTAGTTCTTAGGCCGAATATAATCTACCAACTAGTTGGAGAGAAAAAAATGTTAAGATGCGCACGTTCATATATATCTTCCACGCGTCTAGGACGCTATGGGCTTATGACGTTGTGTGCTGCAGTGTACAGAGTGTAGAAGCTTCTTCTGTCCAAAAAGAAAGGTGGTAACAGCCACGTATTACCTGATATAGACATCGCAAGTCAACTATTATACTACTATGGTGTTACACTGTTATTGATCGATCGAGTTGACCAACAAAAAATCAAGTGATTAATAACCAGGTGGCAATGTGGCATCCGTGTTGTGCACTTGTATGAGCATAGCATGCAGCTCGAGCGCGGCCCTGCTCGACTGCTCCAAAGTCCAAATTGATCAACCGCGCGCCCCCACTTCGAGCGACGACCAACCCAGCAACCACCAACCATGCCCAAAGAGGTTTCCTCACTGAACAAGGAGGCCTCCGGGGAAGCCGTGGACGGCGGCGCTCCCCCGGTCGGCGGCCCCGCGGCTGCTACGAAGACAAAGGGCAGGAAGAAGTGGTTCAAAGAGATGCGAGGCTGGATTATGATGCTCGCGGCGCAAGTCGCCGCCTTCATCAGATGAGGAGGAAGGTGGAGATAATTAAAGAAAATCTTGATCTGCTAGATCAAGAAGAAAAATACTGGCATAATAGAAGTCATGTTGAATGGCTGTTAAAAGGAGACAATAATACTAAGTTCTTTCATAGAATATCTAGTGGGAGAAAAAGAAAAAACATGGTTCTTTCATTAGAGAGTGAAGGAGTCACCATTGAGGGGGATGAAAATCTTATGAAACATGCAACTGAATATTATACTGAGCTGTTTGGACCTGGGGGACAACATAATCTCCATATTGATGATAGTGTTTGGGAGGAGTGTGAAAAAGTATCAGCACAAGATAATGATCTTCTATGTAGGCCCTTTGCGAGTCTGAAATTAAAGAGGCTCTGGATCTAATGGAGAAAAATAAAGCTGCAGGACCTGATAAAATCCCAATTGAATTCTATCAAACCTGTTGGGATATAGTAAAAAGTGATATATTGATGTTATTCAAAGATTTCCATGAGGAGAAGCTAAATGTTAGTAGAATGAATTATGGAATCATAACTTTGTTGCCCAAGGTTACTGATGCTAATAGGATTCAACAGTTCAGGCCCATTTGCCTGCTCAATTGCATTTACAAACTGTTGACCAAAACTTTAACCTTGAGGATTGAAAAAGTAGCTGAGAAATTAATACATTCTAATCAAACAACCTTCATGAAAGGCAGAAGCATTATGAGTGGTATTATGATCTTGCATGAGATTTTGCATGAAACCAAGAGGAGTAAGCAAACTGGTGTGATCCTTAAGTTGGATTTCGAAAAAGCTTATGACAAAGTAAGCTGGTCTTTCCTATTTGAGTGTCTTGCTGCTAGGGGCTTTAGTAATAAATGGTGCAATTGGATCCAACAAGTGGTAACAGGAGGGACAGTAAGTGTCAAACTCAACAATTCTATAGGATCCTATATTAAGAGTCATAAAGGGGTGAGGCAAGGGGATCCTCTGTCCCCCATACTCTTTAACTTTGTGGCTGATGGTTTAACCAGGATGGTAAATAGAGCCCAAAGAAGGGGGTTGATTTGTGGACTAATTAGTCACATTATACCACATGGGGTTGCTATGTTGCAATACGCTGATGATACGATTGTGTGTTTGAAACATGATGCTGAGAGTGCTAGAAATATGAAAGTGTTGCTGTATCTCTATGAGTTAATGGCTGGGCTCAAAATAAATTTTCATAAAAGTGAGATTATTACTATTAATGATGAAGAAGGGTGGGATGAATTTTATGCTGAATTGTTCAATTGCCAAACTGGATCCTTTCCTATCAGGTATCTGGGAGTCCCAGTAAGCCCTAGTAGGCTTCATGTAGTGGACTGGCTACCACTCACTGAGAAGAATGCTAAAAAACTTGATGTTTGGCAGGGAAGCTCTATGTCTATCGCTGGTAGAACTACTCTAATAAGTGCTAGCCTGAATAACACACCCATTTATCATATGTCTATCTATCTGCTTCCTAAAACCATTGTGGGGGAGCTAGATAAGATTAGAAGGAGATTCTTTTGGCAAGGTGGAGGAAGTAAAAAGAAATATCATCTTGTTAAATGGGAGAAGATCTGTAAGCATAAAAAGAAAGGTGGTCTAGGTATAAAAAATATAAGAAAGATGAATATCGGTTTAATCGCAAATGGTGGTGGAAACTTGAGAATGAAGATGGGCTTTGGCAGCAAATTGTGAGATACAAATATCTGCAAGATAAAACTGTTACTACAGTTCAGCATAGGCAGAATGACTCGCTATTTGACCGACTTATTAAAGGTGAAAGATCTTTACCTGCAAGGGAGGGAAATGAAAGTGGGAGATGGTAAACTTGCTTTATTTTGGGCTGATGCTTGGCTATTTGATAAGCCCCTGGCCTTGCTTTTTCCTGACTTATATAGACTTTGTTCAGTTCCTAATATCTCTGTTCATGATGCTCTAAATGATGTGGAGGCCATAACCTTTTCAAGGTGGCTGATAGATGATCTCAGGACTAGTTGGGAGGGAATAATTGCTAAAATCTCTGTGTTTCAATTATCTGATACCAGAGACAGGGTTTCATGGACATTGAGTCCCACAAGGAAATTTTCGGTGAAGTCTATGTATAATGCTTTAACAAAGAATGACAGTGGTAGATATCATAAAAGAATTTGGAAAGGGAAAATCCCTTCCAAAATTAAGATCTTTATGTGGCTAATCCTTAATAATGCCATCCTAACTAAGGATAATCTGCTCAAAAGAAAATGGGATGGTTCACCCATGTGTCATTACTGTCATGAAGATGAAAGTATCCAGCACTTGTTCTTTACCTGTTCAACTGCTAAGGCAGTTTGGTCAATCATGGCTTGTACCATTGGTGCTAACAATATCCCTGCTTCTTTTAACCAATGTTGGGATTGGTGTATGCATTGGCTGCCCAATGGGAAACAATTCCATGTGCTGGGTGTGGCTGCCATCTGTTGGGCAGTATGGAAGACACGAAATGATATATGCTTCAATGAGAAAATTATCAACAGCCCTGCTGCGATAGTATGTTACATTTGTGGTCTGATGGGTTACTGGACAGGACTGTTCGCTGGAGTTGACAAAGACAATCTGGAAGCGGCTGTTGAGGTGGTGCTTCACATCGCCAACAAGCTTGTGTCCAAGGAGAAGAAACGCAAGATCCAGGAGCTGGAGGGCGCCCAAGATGATGACAAGCTGTGAAGATGGTGGCCTATGCCAAGCTGGAGGAGATCAAGGAAATTGGTGGAAACTCATCTCTGTAATAGCAGTAGTTGTCTTGCTTTTGTTGCTGCTTTGGTCAGCTGATTCACCCCTGCGTGGGCCAGGTAGTCTAAGTTGGCTGTTGGCTGTGCTACTCTCCTGAACTCTGTCTCCTCTAGGATGCTGAAACCTAAAACATTGTATTTCCGTTCATATGAATGGGAATGGGGTTTTCCTCGCGTCAAAAAAAAAAGTCGCCGCCTTCACTTACCAGGCTGGACTCAACCCGCCCGGTCGCTTCTCCAAGCCCGAGGACAAGGGCAAGAGCATCGATGAGACCGAGGGTCTGTTTAGTATGGCTCCAACTCCAGATGGAACATCTCTACTTGACAGACCTCTTCGACTCCTTACGGTAACTATGTACTCTCCTCCATCATAAACAAAGTACACTCTTTGAAAGCAACTTCACTAGGCGCTATTATATCACCATATCCTATACTCTTAGAGCATCTCCAATAGTAAGTATCTAAAAAACAGTCGGTAAATATCAATTAGTTTTCCAAGTGGCTAAAAAGTTGGGTTCCTCTAACGGTTTACAAAATTTCACTCTTGAAATAATTTTTGCATAAGGAATCAGTATTTTAAAAATCACGCCAACCACTTTTATACCTTCTTTCTCTCTTGTAAATTTGTATTGAAAACTTTGTTCTTCACTTCGTTCCCATCACGTCATTCCATGCCTAGATTGGTTGGCCGATGCATGCATGTATATTTAATTTCCACGTGGTTGGGGTTGATTCTCCCAAGTGTGTAAAGATTGGAAATTGAGATAAGGTGTTGGGGAGCATTTTTTTTAATATTTGCTAAAAAAGCAAAATTAGGAGTGGATTTTAGAAAACGCTTGGAGATGTTTCTTAGTTGGGTAGCTGGAATTGGCAGGACCAGGACCTAGTGTTTACCTTTCTTTTCTCTTATTCGTCTAATGCAATCTAATGACAAAGCTCTTGACTCTCTTTTTTTTTTTTTTAAAAAAAACTTAAGAGAATACCCAGCGTGTTGTTACGTGGATTCTAGATAATTTAAAAGAAATTAGACTATTATGTTTATAGTTATATGAACAAAACTATCTTAGATTAATTTTGTGGATGGTTTGATAAATCGATGTGGATAACAAAATGCATGTGAGTGGATGAAGAGATAACTATGATAATTACATGTGCTAGTTAGCTAGAATTGCAAATTCTAGTGAATAGTTATTTTTTTTAGAATATAGTGAATTGTTAATGTGGATATAGCTTACATGTTGAGAAAATTCTCAAAATGAGGTTTAGTTTATAAGAGCATCTCCAAGAGTTTGCCAAATTTTACTTGGTAAATTTTGTATTTTGGCAACTCTCAAAAAAATTTACCATGTAAAAAAAGTGTTTCTCTCCAACAGTTTGCTATTTTTGACTTGCCAAAATTAAAAATAGATACTGCCTCACGTCAAAGGAAAGAAACAGCGGCGGCGCGTCCCGAAGAAAAAGGAAGGCTATATTTGGCATCCGAACGAGAGGAGAAGAGTCTGTGCATGCGTGGGAAGTGAGTCGAGGGCCGAGAGGACGGGATAGCAACGCGAGTACGCGCGCGCGTAAAGATGCGCGTGCGGAGCCTCTCGATGGCAAGTTGACAAAAGATACCAAGTCATTTGCCAAACTGTTGGAGGGTGATTTTTCTGATTTTGCCAAAAAAAAAAAGAAGGATAGCAAGTGGTTTTAGCAAACTCTTGGAGATCAGAACGTCAGTTTCTATTTTTCTACAACAGAATAGTTATGTTTCTGTGACGGAAATATAGTTGATATCGATCAAAATAGAAAAAGCATACATAAACGACGGCGAAGGGGTGACGACCGGCCGCGGCACTCTGCTCGTGGCGATCGCCCACCGGCCTCGACCACCGGCAGCGGGAGACTGGGAACCAACCGGTACCCTGCCACCTCAGACATGGCGTGATAGATTGCGTCCAAAAGAGCTGCAGCGGCAACCTGGAAGTGATCCGGAATCAGCGGCCGAACGCCATATATGGCGCCTGCGCACGCATGTGGCGGAAGCATGCGCGTGAGAGGAAGAGGAGAGAGACAACACATGCAGTGGTGAGCCCCACAATTGTAACTAACCAAAAAAATGTTATATCTCACAAACGAAAACTCCAAATTAAATTCCGATTGTACCATTGAATTCGTTTCAATTAATCCTTAAAAACTAGATCTCACATAGCTATATTTAGATAAAGTGATAAATTGGTCCGATTTTGGTAGTTGACATGGAGTATGAGATATGAAGGTTCGTAGTGCGGAAGAAATCTATATGGAGGAGAGAATCTTGATGACGGGACGTATGGAGTAAGAAAATAGAGGTTGATGAGTGTGGATCCGGACGCGAGGATGTCAGTCGCGGCGCCAACAGATCAGAGCACGCCTCCGGCGCCATAACACAAGCGCCGCGATCGCCATAGGAGACCAGCATGGCACCATGGGGTGGGTCGATCTCTGGCCTGGCGTCCTGCTCTGCAACGTGCACGTGCTTCGTGACAAGCCATCTTCGCTCCGGCGGGCGTCCCTCTGCCGCTGCCACTGGACCTGATGGTGACGTGGCGCTAGGCGCATGGAAGATATGAACGACCTTAACACTTTGAGCATACCTTTTTCCTTGATAAGAACGTCATTTTCTCTTAGCAGAACAAGTTTTCTTTTGGCAAAATTTGCTGCAGGACACCGTAAAAACGGCTAATCGGCCACAACACACCGCAAATGCGACTCTTTCTTTGAGTACCATTACAATTTGGGAGTTCTTTGCTCTTTTGGACACCGCGTGGAATATTTTATTCATTTTCAGGTTTGGGGAGAGAGGGTAGGGGAAATGACTTTGTTGCCCTCATCTTCAACCTCCGGCCGTTGGTTTATTTTTGCCGTAACACATCCTCCTCCTCCATGACGGCCAAGGCGAGCACGGGCGGCCCCACCACCCCGGCTCCGTGCCCTCCGCCATCCACGGCGGCGCGCCATCCCCCTCCCTCCTCGGCGAAGCGGCGGCGGCGCGCGCCCTCCCTCCCGGGCGGCGACGGCGGCGCGGCGCCCTCCCTCCCCGGCGAGCAGCAGCGGCGGCGTGGCGCCCTCCCTCCTCGATGATTGCCTCTGTCCCAGGCCGGCGTGGACCTGCCCCGTGCACAGCGAGGAGCAGCCAAAGGTACTTAGCCAAAGGTTGAAGACAAGGCAACAAAGTCATTTCCCCCACCTTCTCTCTCCCCAAACCTGAAAAATGAATAATGTCGGTGTTTCGTACCCCGGGGGGTATAACACCAACGAGTAAATTTCTATGCGTGCTCCCTAATCCGGATGGTGATGCAAGATGGACACAAGTGTTTATCCTGGTTCAGGCAAAGAATGCCCTACGTCCAGCAGTGGGGAGAGATTTGTATTATCTTGCACCGGGGTGCTTGTACAGGGGTGAGTACAAGGAAGTCCTGAGACTTAGCGAGTGAGTGTGAGTGAAGGCGTAAAAACGTGTACGCGTAAAAAGCCTCTCCTGAACTAGGCCCTGGCATCCCCTTTTATAGGCCAAGAGGAGGCTCAGGAGTACAGAGTAGATAGGGCTATCGTGGGCGTGACGTCGAGGTACATGCGCCATGTCGTGTCGTCGAGACTGTAGACGTTCCCTCTGGTCTGGTTCGAGCCTGTAGCGGTATGGTCATTGATGGCCTGCTCGTCCTTCTCGGTCGTGGGGCGCGTAGTCGAGGTGCGCGGCCGGCGTAACCCGAGCACGTGCGCCGGGAACCTGCGGTATGGTCGTCGAGGTGGGAAAGACGGGGCCTTTGCTTGCTCCGCACGCCAATCGCGCGTCCGCCATTACTTCCTCGAGCGCTGGGTGCCGGCTCGAGGGTCGTCGACCCGAGTGATGGGACGGTACGACGTGTTTGACGGTGCGGGGCTTTGACTACGGTGCCCTAAAGGGGGGACGTCGCACGTGGCACGGTGCGTAGCGTGGCTCCACAAAGTGGCACCCTGTCATCCTTGAATCCGGGGGATGGGCGGTGTAATGGCGGAGCGGCCGAGCGCACGTCTCACCATTGCGGCCTGTAGCCATGTGGGTGCTCGTTCGGGCAATGATTGAGGGCGGACTCGGCGGGTGCTCGCTCGGCGTTCTCCGTCTCCGCTCGAGCGGTCGCAGCTCGAGCGGTTTATGCTACCGTCTCAAGCGGTCGCTCGCTCGCGGTTTACGTACTTCTTTCTCGAGCGGATGAGCGGCCCCTTTGCTCGAGCCGGAAAGGTTTCGAGGCTTTGCGGGCTGGTAGTGGGCCGGCCCGGTGTGAGAAGGATTGGGGTTTCTCGGTCAATTAGCTTTTGGGATTGTTAGAGAGGGATGAGGCTGATTTGCTCATCTCTAATTCACCCAATTTAGGACCCCCTAATCTAGGTATCCGACAGTAGCCCCCGAGCCCTTGCTTGATTGTGAAAAAACTTCAAGCAAGGGATCATGAAGTGGAGTTGAAGTACCTAGACTTAGGGTCATGTTGTCTCGAGGAGTCGTTCCGTCCTTTCTCCGTGGGGGGCGCGCGAGCGTCCCCCGCGGGGGTAGCCCCCGAGGCCCCAGAGGATTGAGGCATTCCTCTGGGGGCTTTGAGATGAACGGGTTTTGGGCAAGAATATTATTAAGCTGGAGTTGTAGCAGCTCGAGGTAGGAGGTTTCGATAAGCTGTTCGAGCCCCCGAGTATTTCTGCTCCTCTCGTGTCGAGGAGGTTGTTTGTGTGACTCGAGCCCCGAGCCTCGAATGGCCTGGGCCGGAGTCGTGATCCGGTTCTCGGCGGATCTCTTGGATCGAGATCCAAGTGGTGAGAGGTCGACACTACTCGCGACCGAGCGAGCGCCATACCTCCCTGTGAGCTGATGGCGGGTAGTCCAAGTGAGAGCTCGTCTCCTTTCGAGGGGAGACGGCTTCGTGGCCCGGGGGCGCTCTCATTAAAGCTGGGTGCTTAGTTTCCAGAGGACCGGCCCCGTTCGGGGACCGGCGGCTCGAGTGCCTCCGTCGGCGGGATCTCTTGGATACATAGTGCCCCGCCTTGGACACGCCATCGGGTTCGAGGGTTCGTTCTCGGCGGAACCTTTCGAGGGTTCCTTCCCATAGGCGCCCACGACTCGGGTGCTCGAGGGCGGCTGTTCGAACCCGTCCATGGGTCAGCCTCCGCTCCTCGAGACTTACTTGTGGGACCGGGGTCCACGGGTTTCTTACCGTGTAAGGGACCGTCTGTCGAGACGTCCCGTCATTACGCATCCGTCCGTTGCAAGCGGCGCGCCTTGTTAGGCGAAAACCGGCGCATCGTGGTGATCGTGTCTTGGCGACAGTTCCGCTCCGTCTCGCGACGCGTGCGCCCTGTAAATGGAGGTAGGTGGCGGTTTGTCAGGGCAATAAATGCGGTTACCGTTTTTCGTCGAGTCCGCCGGGGGCGCGCGGCCGTTGGATGGCGTAATCTAGGCCGTCGGATGCGATTCACGCGGATCGGCTTGGGCTCTATAAATATGGAGGAGTAGGCTCCGGTTCTTCTTCCCCGCATTCTCGCCCTTCTCGCTTGCTCTCGCCGCCCGTTGCGCCTTTCTCAGATTCAATCCGCTGCCCTCATTCGCAACCCCGCCGCCGCCGCCGCCGTGACCGCCGGTGCCACTCCTAGCCGCGATCGCGCCTGCTTCTGCGCCACCGTTCCCGCGCCACCGTTCCTCGTGCTCGCCGCCGCCATTGCTCCACCGTCCGCTCCCGTCACCGACATGAGGAGGTCGTCGGGAAGACGGGCCGAGCTCGGCCGGGGGTGCCGGTGGCAAAGGCAAGGGCAAAGCGGCGAGTGCCGCCAAGCCTCCCACGCCGGTGGTGATGGCGGAGGCGCTTCGTGGCCTCGGTCCACGGTGACCGAGGCGATCTTTGCTCAACTTGGTGAATGGTGGATTGCTTCCGCCCAATCCGGCGGAGGGTTACCGGAGTGGAGGGTGCCGGACGACGACCACTTCGAGCCCAATCCCCGCCCGGGCTACATCCCGAGCTTCATCGGGTTCCACCGGCGGGGACTTGGTGCGCGGCCGAGCCGCTTCATGCGGGCGCTCCCCACCATTTCGGGGTTGAGCTCCGGCATTTCAACCCCAACTCCATCTCGCTCACGGCTACTTACGCCGCCGTGTGTGAGGGTACACAGGTATGGCGCGCGATGGGACTGTTCACCCATATTTTTAAGGCGACGCTCTTCACCAAGGCGGTGAAGGACAAGGAGGCCGCCGACGACGACGGTGATGACGATGACGAGGAGGAGGAGGAAGAGGAGAACGAGGAGGAAGAGGAGAAGGCGGTGAAACCAAAGGTCGTCGCTACGTTCGAGCGGGTTCTGCTCGATCGGGTGAAGAGGAAAGAGTCTTGGCTATCCGCGCGTGGTCGTCGAACAACGCCGGTGGGATCGAGAATGGTTCTATCTCCGCAACGAGGAGGGCCTCTTCCGGAATACACCGGCGCCGTGCTAACCGCGCCGGCTTCAAGCGGACGCACGGCCGGCCCGGCGGCACGCCGCCCCGCATGGACTCTGCGCTCAACGCCATCTCGAGCCTCCATAGCCCGGAGGTCCGGCAACCTCTTCTTCAACATTGCGCATGTGGTTGCCGAGTTCCACGGCCCGCCGGGTGCTCCCGCTCGCCGAGCGCCGCTACGGCTCGACCCGGATGACGGAGGACGCCGTCCGGCGGCGCTCGCGGCCCGACGCGGGATGTCGGATGCGCCCCTCCCGGTCGCCACAATCGTGGCTCGGGTGCGCGACGCGATCGACGGTGGGAGGAACCGGCGAGAACCAAGTCGGCCTCTTCCGCATGCGTCCGGCCGTCAACCTTTGGGTTTTGTAAGTTTTTTTCGAGCTCTTCCCTCGTTATTTCTTTTACTCGGCGATCCTTATCGAGGCTGGCTTTTTCTTTTCGAATATCAATGACCACGCGGAGTCGAGGCCCCGGTGAAAGAAGACGCGCCCGCCGCGAGGTAAGACGCTGAGGGCGAACGAGAACACGGCGCCGTGGTCTCGAGGAGGGAGGAAAAGCGCGAAAGCCCGTGCGCTAGAGGAGAAGGAGAAGCGTAAGGCTAGGCGCCGCCGGGAGCGTGAAATACGTCGCGGCGGACCCGACCGCCCGAGCCCTAGTCTTGAGTCGACCGACGAGGACGAGGGCGATGACGACGGGGAGACGATGAGGCGGCGGCCGGCAGCGATGGCGCCACCGCCACCCGAGCCACGACGCCTCCCGCTCTCGCGTGCGGGAGCTAGCTTTGGCGCCGAGCCTTCGCGCATCGACTCGTCGGCCCGGTTCGGGCGAGCCCAGCGGAGGAGTCGTCGAGCCGCGGCGCTCGGCGCCGCCGCCGACGAAGCGAGCGGCGGGGGCGTCTCAACGCTCCGGCCACCGCGCTCGCTCGCCGTCACCGGCTCAAGCGGGCGGCGGAGGAGTCGCCCCGCCATCATTCTTCTTCAACGGGCGCGCACACCGGCGGCGTGAGGCGCAAATGTGCGCACTTCAACCTGCGCGGCCGGCGAGCAACGCCGGGCTCCTTCCGGCGGCCGCCGGGCCGGCGGACCTCGGCCCGCGGGACTCGGGATCATGGGGACCGTGCCCGTCCGGCCTCGGGCCGGCCGGAACGAGGGCGGCCGCCGGGGTCTCGAAGCCCCCGGCGGCGCAAGCGGCGGGCTCGAGGTCCCCAAGTCCTCGAGTGACTCGAGGGGCGGCGAGGCTCGACGGCCCCGGCGCTTTGAGCGGGCCGGGTGGCTCGGGCGGCGCCCTTCGACCGCGGGGTAAGTCTTACGGTCGACCTATCCCTTATTGTACCATTTTGTTCGTGTGTGAGTATTTTGTCACAACGAATTTTTGTTTTTCTCTTTCTTCCGGGACTAAGCGTTCCCTAGACGTTACCGTCCCCCCCCATCTTGCCTACTTTGAGGCGAGGACCACGGGAGGGTCGGCGGCACCCGTCGATGCCGGGTGGAGTGGCCCTTCCCCTTCTACTCCGGTTTGGTTAGAGCGGGCCAAGAATGCGCTTAGGCGTGGCGGGCGATGGCGGGCTGCGTCCGTGCGAGTGCCGGGGCCGTGACCGAGGCTACGGGGGATAAGGACGCCACCACCACCACGGCCTCGGCGCCCTCCGCTCGAGACCGACGCCGTCGGGCGCGGCTAGGTGACGCGGCGGTGGGCGACCAAGGGCGATAGCGCCGGCCGGCGGCCTCTATTCCGGCGACGGGGGGCTGGATCGGAGGCGGCCCATCATGCTCGAAGACGAGTCCGAGCTCGGGCGCCAAGTCCTCTGGCCAATCGGCTGCGCCGGCTCGAGGAGGAGCGGGGAGAAGGAGGAGGAGGAGACGCCGGCGGCCCGCCGTCGGCCGGCGGGGGATGTGGAGATGCGGGGAGGTGGGAACGGGCGCTCGAGCCTCCCGAGCGAGCCCCAACCCCTCCCTCGGGATATGGAGGTCGATTCTCTGGCTGGGCAAAGGGTCGGGGACGGGAGGCCCAAGGCCGCCGCTCGAGTGGGGGCGCTCGAGGAGCACCCCGCCGTCACGCAAGAGGAGGAGAAGGCGGAGGAGGCTGGTGGAGCAGCGACGGCGGAGCCGGTGGTGACGCAGCCTACCGCCGCGGGCGCGAAAAAGCATCGGCCGCAAAGCGGAACGGCGCGGCGCGCGGGTGGAGCGCGGCGGAGCCGGTGGTGCGCGGCCCTCCGTCACGGGTGGCGATGAGCGCCGGGACGTCGAGCAAGAGCTTCATCGGGTGTCACACCGGGCGCCGCCGCAGCCTCTGCGGGTTGTCGGGGACTGGTGCCCACCTTGTGCCCGGCTCGGAGACGGGCGAGGTGAGGTTCGAGGTCATGACCGTGCCGATCGGTGGGAGGAGGCCCAAAGGAAGGCGCGGCGGCGCCATCGTCGGCGGCCACATGCGGTCGGTCGGCCTTGGTCCCACCGAGCCTACGGACGTCTCTATCGAGGAGCGGAGGCGGATTGAGGCGCGGGCGCTCGCCCAAGAGGCGTCTTCCTCCGGAGTCGGCCGCAACGCCCACCTACCCAGGCGGCGGGTGGTGACGGCGGATGTCGACACGGAGGCGGTGAGGAGACTCCACTCCTCCGTCGACAAGGAAATGCGGGAGGAGTTCCCTCTTTGGGAGAGGCCGCCGCTGGTGCTCTCGACCCCCTTGACCACGAGGCTCCGATCGTGATGAACGATCGAAGGAGCTTGGAGGCGCACGTGGAGGCCGAGGAGCGCCGGCAATGGCTCGGGCGCCTTGAAGCGCTTTGTCGCTCGTCTCGAGAGGACATGCCCGGCTTCTCTCGGTGAGTACCCTCGAGTTCGGTTGCTTGCCTTTTTGGTCTATCGCGTTTTATGTTCTAACGTTTCTCCTTTGAGGTTCAGGCGACACAGAGTCGCTCTTATGCCAAATCCATGCACGTCGTGCCACGCAAAGAGCGAGCACGAGATCCGGCGGTACGTGCGGATGGGGCGGGGAGGCGAGGGCGAGCGGCACCGCTTTGCTCGGCTCCTTCGAGAGGCTAATGCCGCCCTGGGACGCCGCCAAGGAGGACGCCCGAAGGCTCGAGATGAGCTTGCTCGGGTGGCGCGAGGAGGCTAAGGTGGCACAGCGGGATGCGGGCGAAGCTTGCCCAAGCCGCGCGGAGAGGCCGAGACCGCTCGTCGGAAATACGCGCAGGCCGCACGAAGCCTTCGAGCGGCTCAAGAAGGACGCGGCTACGGCGGCTGCGAGCTACGGGGCCAAATCCGGGACATGGAGCAGCTCCAAAAGGACAAAGCCGGCGTCGAGGCCTATGTGAAGGAGCTTCAGGCAACGGTCACCCGGGAGGCTGCCGAGAAGGAGGCCCTTGCCAGCGCGCTTGAAGCGGAGAAAGAGCGGGCGAGCGGTCTCTAGACGGGCGGTCAACCTCCGTCAAGAGATGACGGAGAAGGACCTCGCCATCCGGGCGCCGGCAAGGCTTATGAGGAGGGCTGCGCGCGTGGAGAAACGCGACATCGAGCGCGCCCTCCGAAGAAAGGAGGCGAGCTCGCGGGCGCTCGAACGCGAGCAAGGGCTCTCGACCCATTGCACCGGTAAGTGCTCGAGTCCTTTAGTTCTTTTTTCGTGCGTGATTCATACGTGTTGCTCGAGTACTTGATTGAGTACTTGATTCTTGTCGTCCTTTTCGGGTTTGGAGGCGAACTTGGTGGACGCGCGTGAGTACGCAAAGTCAACCCATGCGCTGGTGACCGCGTGCTTTCGGCCAAGGCCCACATCACCGGCGCCATCGACACCCTTAGCGCCAAGCGGGGCTTCCCGCGGTGGTGGACGTCGAGGGCCGGATGCGGCCGAGCTATGCTAGCCGGGTCCGCGAGTTCGGCGCCTCTGCGGGGTCGTATTCGGGAAGCCCTTGTCTTTCTTTGCGCGCCGGACGATGGCCATCTTCTACTCGGGGTTTAGCATCTCGAGGAGGACGCCGGGCCGGGATGGAGGCCGTTGCGGCGGCTTCACCTACGCCGAGGGCGAACAAGAAGGAGGGTCAACCCCGGATCAAGCGACTTAAGGCCGAGGCAGAGGAGCCGGGCGCCCGTCTTGGAGGCGATCTGCTGCGAGAAGTCCTCCCGCCTGACATGGAGTAGTTTTTATCCGGCCTGCGAGCCAAAATCTGGGCAACGAGGCCCTTGTAAGAAAACAAGTATTTTGGTTATGGAAGTGGCCCAGGTGGCCTTGAAGTGTAATACTCAGATGTTTATAATCGTTATGCTCTAGTTTTTCCTTTGCGCTTCCTGCCTTTATTTCATTTTAGCTAAGTGTTAGCGCTGCGCTCGAACTACTTCGAGAGGGGATGAGTTAGGGCGCCGTAGCTCGGAAGCGTGGGAAGCCTTGTGCTCGATCGCCCTGGCTCGACGAGCTCGAGGTGACGTAAATACTTAGCTTACGAAAAATTTCGAGGCGAGGAAGGGAAAGATTACGTCGAGCACTTGAGAAAAAACTAGGTGCGTTTTTTCGAGGACTTCAGGGGGGTCCCCCCCCTGGTCTAGCCGAGGGGGCTTGACTTTGTGGAAACAAAGTCGAGCCCACCTTGTGTACGAACAATAAGTAAGAAACGACTTATTTATTCATACTAGCGGTACATTTAGACGAAATATGTACAAAACATCGAGGTCTAGGGAAAAAGCGCGTAGGCGTTCGATGTTCCACGCGTTGGTGAGGGTCGAGCCTTTCTCGTCGGCTAACTTGCGTCCCGGTTTCGGCACCTTGACCACGATGAACGGGCCTTCCCAAGGAGGAGTGAGCTTGTGGCGCCCCTTGTTATCTTGGCGTCGACGGAGCACGAGATCATCGACCTTGAAATCCCTCTTGCGCACATTCTTTTCGTGATATTGCCGTAGCTTCTGTTGGTAGCGCACAGAGTGTAGGAGCGCCGTGTCTCGAGCCTCTTCTGCTTGGTCGACGGCGTTTGCCAGCCTTTCCTGATTAGTCTGCTCGTTGTAGGCCTTGAGTCGGGGACCCGTACTCGAGGTCGGTGGGGAGGACGGCCTCGGACCCATAGACCAAGAAGAACGGGGTGAACCCGGTGGCTCGACTCTCGATTGTCCGCGAGACTCCACGGGACGGATGGGAGTTCAGCTACCCACTTGTTGCCGTGTTTGTTCAAGCGTTTGAAAATCCTTGGCTTTAGACCTTGCAAGATCATGCCATTTGCGCGTTCGACTTGGCCATTAGTTCGAGGGTAGGCGGCGGCCGGTTCACACGGATGTGGTACCGATCGCAGAAGTCCAAGAACTTTTTGCCTGTGAACTGGGTGCCATTGTCAGTAATGATGACGTTGGGGACTCCAAAGCGATGGACGATGTCGGTGAAAAACTCGACCGCTCGCTCCCTGCGCTCGGCCTTCCGCTCTCGGCGTGTCATCTGGGTGGTTGGGCCGCCGTAGATCATGAAGCACTCGGTGATGGGCGGGTACCCATCGTCGTCGTTGTCGTTGGCTTGATCGTTTCCACCTTTGTCCTTCTTGTCGTCGTCCTTATCGATCCCGAGCCGCTTGAAGTAGCCTCGAAGCATTCGACAGTCCTCGAGGTTGTGCTTGACCGGTTCCTTGTGGTATGGGCGGGGCGCCGTCAAAGCATCTTGTCGAAGACGCCCCCATCCGGTGGGGGTCTAGGCTTCTTGCGTTCGGCCGCGGCCACCTCGTCCTCCACGACCGCACGCTTGCCTTGCCGGTTGCCTTTCTTCTTCTTCCCGTTCTTCTTCGGGCCTTGCTCGAGCCCTCACCGCCTCCGGGGACGGCGCGGGCTTGTTCCCGCCCCACCAAAGAAGGCCCCCACGGCCTCGTCGCCGGCGGCGTAGTCGGCGACGACGTCCATGAGCTCGTTCACCGTCTTTGGGCGTGCGTCCGAGCTCCCGCACGAGCTCTTTACAAGTGGTGCCCGAGACGAATGCCGGGATGACGTCGTGATCGGAATGTGTGGCAGCTCGGTGCGCGGCTTTGAGAAACGTCGAGCAAAGTCCGGAGAGATTCCGTGGTATTTTGCTTGCGATTCTACGGAGATCCACGAATTGCCGGGTCGGATGTAGGTGCCCTTGAAGTTCCCCTCGAAAATCTGGACCAGTCGGCCCAATCGTAGATCGATTGGGGGAAGCTCCTCGAGCCACCGTCGAGCGGTGTCGGAGAGGAATAGAGGAAGGCGGCGTATGATTGCCCTATCCTCTCGAGCCCCCTCCCCGGCGCGCGGCCGGCCGGAAATCAGCTAGCCAGAGCTCTGGCTTGGTTTCTCCATTGTACTTGACCACGCTCGTGGGGGGTCAAAACGGGTTTGGCAACGGCGTGTTGTGAATAGCTCGACTGAAGACTCGAGGGCCTGGCGGCTCGGGAGCCTACCGGTCCTCGTCGCTGTCGTAACGCCCCCCTCGATGGGCCTTGTAGCCACGGTCCTCGGTACCCGCAGCCTTGCGTCGTCGGTTGTCGTTGATGTCATGACGCGCATCTTGAGGCGCGCGGTTGTCGAGGATGCTTTCTCGAGCAGGTGCTCTACCACCTCGAGGGGGTGCCTCCTGGTGGACGGAACCCTCCCGCTCGTGCCGCGGTTGTTCTGGGGCTGCCTCACGCTGTCTCGAGGCCGAGCTTTCGGCCTGTTGGACGGCCGCGACTTGGAGGAGCCCTTGGATCTCATCTCGTATCCGCAATGCATGCGGATTCGTGGGGCCGGCATGTCCGCGGGAGCATAGCTGCCGCAAGGACATTTTGGCTTGCTCGGGGAAATGGGGCCGGCTCGATCGGCGCCTCGCCGCCCGTCGTTGACGATGCGGTTGAAGACATCTCGGGCCCTTCCTCGAGCGCCAAGAGGTCGAGGTGGAGGGGCTGGTTTAGCTCAAGGGTCCTCTTGAGCAAGTCCAAGTTCGCGCGCTCCGCCTCCATCTTGGTCTCGATTTCCGGATCGGGCCCATTGAGCTGCCGGCGTCGTCTTCGGGTCGCCGATTGTCTTGAGCTTGTGGTGGCGGTCCGCGCGGCTCGATCGCTGCGGGGCTCCGGTGCCGATGTCCCGACCGGGGGTCACGTCGCCGGTTAGGCTGCGGGGACGGCCATGGCGGCGCCATCTCGGGTCTCTTCATCCGACGGGACGTCGTCGTTGAGATGAAAACACTCGCGAGCCGGGTCGTAGAACCCCGAGTACGAGTCGTCGGAGTCCGGGCTAGCGGCCCGGGCGGCGTCCGGGGCCTCCCGTGCTCTCCTCCTCGATCCGGCGACGCATATTCCCGACCGTGTTGCGGCGTTGTGAGCCCGGTGCTCTGTCAAATCCGCGGTCCACCGTCGTAGGCCACACGATCTCCAAGTTTATAGTGGCACGCAGGAGGGGGCCGGGGCTCTCCTCCCGCGGTCCCATGACTGGCCGGATCGCGTTGGCATAGGTAGTGGCGGTGTTGGCGAGCCCAAACGGGAGTCTGCGCCGAGCTTGGTATAGCCCGTGTGGCAACAGGTTGGGCGACGTCGGCCGTGCGCGCGCTCGAGGCGCCACGCCGGGCTCTCTCGGCGAGCGCATGGCGAACGTGAAGTCAGGGTCCACGTCAAGGACTCCCTGTCCACGTGCCACCCCCTGCCGTACGCTTGGCACCCCGGCTGGGTGCATCGTGGCGTACGGGTTTCGGGAGGGCACACGGCCGAGGGTGCTCAAGGCCCCGTGCCGCGGGTGGTGATGCCGATCCGGTGGCGTCGGCGGCGTGGTGGCGAGCCGTGGTGGCGCGGTCGGCGCGCGGCCCCACCCGACGCGTGGGGGTGACGGCGTCCCCTCCCGGTTCACCGATTGAGAGTAGAGCCATGTCGTGGCGGGCCGAGCGACACGAACTCTAGACTCCCAAACCCGGATCACCGTGGCGAACGGAAACGAGGAAACGGGTGATGCCATCCGAAAAATGGCGGGAATCGAGCGAAAAACACGCGGTACCCCTACAGCGCGCCAGCGTCGGTGTTTCGTACCGGGGGGTATAACACCAACGAGTAAATTTCTATGCGTGCTCCCTAATCCGGATGGTGATGCAAGATGGACACAAGTGTTTATCCTGGTTCGAGGCAAAGAATGCCCTACGTCCGGCGGTGGGGGAGAGATTTGTATTATCTTGCACCGGGGTGCTTGTACGGTGAGTACAAGGAAGTCCACGAGACTTAGCGAGTGAGTGTGAGTGAAGGCGTAAAAACGTGTACGCGTAAAAAGCCTCTCGAACTAGGCCCTGGCATCCCCTTTTATAGGCCAAGAGGAGGCTCGGGAGTACGAGTAGATAGGGGCATGTCGTGGGCGTGACGTCGAGGTACATGCGCCATGTCGTGTCGTCGAGGCTGTAGACGTTCCTACAGTGCAGTTCGAGCCTGTAGCGGTATGGTCATTGATGGCCTGCTCGTCCTTCTCGGTCGTGGGCTGACGTAGTCGAGGTGCGCGGCCGGCGTAACCGAGCACGTGCGCCCGGGAACCCTGCGGTATGGTCGTTGAGGTGGGAAAGACAGGGCACTGCTTGCTCCGTACGCCAATCGCGTCCGCCATTACTTCCTCGAGCGCCTGGGTGCCGGCTCGAGGGGTCGTCGACCCGAGTGATGGGACGGTACGACGTGTTTGACGGTGCGGGGCTTTGACTACGGTGCCTAAAGGGGGACGTCGCACGTGGCACAGTGCGTAGCGTGGCTCCACAGTGGCACCTGTCATCCTTGAATCCAGGGGATGGGCGGTGTAATGGCGGAGGCGACCGGCGCACGTCTCACCATTGCAGGCCCTGTAGCCATGTGGGTGCTCTGTTCAGGCAATGATTGAGGGCAGACTCGAGCGGGTGCTCGCTCGAGCGTTCTCGTCTCGCTCGACGGTCGGCGCTCGCGGTTTATGCTACCGTCTCAGCGGTCGCTCGCTCGGCGGTTTCCGTACTTCTTTCTCGAGCGGATGGCGGCCCTGCTCGAGCGGAAGGTTTCGAGGCTTTGCGGGCTGGTAGTGGGCCGGCCCGGTGTGAGAAGGATTGGGGTTTCTACGGTCAATTAGCTTTTGGGATTGTTAGAGAGGGATGAGGCTGATTTGCTCATCTCTAATTCACCCAATTTAGGACCCCCTAATCTAGGTATCCGACAAATAAAATATTCCGCGCGGTGTCCGGTGGCAAAGAATCTCCAAATTGTAATGGTACTCGGCAAGAGTCGCGTTTGCGGTGTGTTGTGGCCGATTAGCCATTTTACGATGTCTGCAGCAAATTTTGCCTTTTCTTTTTTACTACAACAAAATAGTTATGTTTCTGACGAAAATATATCTAATCAAAATCAAAGCAGAAAAGCATAGACAACCTGCATATGTCAATAATGTAAAAATATATTAAATTAATAATTGAGTGAATAATGTAAAATAATCCTTGTGCAGCACTTGAAGAGATGGACTTTTTTTTTTGAGAATTAATGCGATGGACTGATGGAGAGAAGCAACGGGCTGGGCAGGGAACGCACAACAAAAGCGGAAGAATTTGGGCTTGTACGACTGGATTAATGGGCTTCATTGTTCGATCCTTAACTTGTTCGCATCGCATCGCATCTCAATGGACCACTTCTCCCATCCCTGACAGGAAAGGTCGGCCCAACAACCAAGCCAGCCCAAGGCAAATTGAAAGTCTGAAAACAAGTTCAATAAACATATGCCTGAACGACTGAACATGGAGCGAGAACCATTAGAATGAAGTTCATACTGAACTGTCGCATACTGGTCGCAATGATCGTCAAATAAAGTATTTTCTAGCCTACACACACGCTGACTACCGCAGCAAGTTCATGGCCTACTTTGTTACAGGAACGCAGGCAATGTTGGACATGCTAGGAGATTGAAATTAAAATGTAACAAGCTACAAAGTTCAGCAACCAAAATGGTTACAGCGCTAAGCTCAAAAGCCTCAGAGTAGACATGCTTGCACAACCAGACAACCTCGACTGCATCCGTCTCAATCATGACATGGCCTACACCTGCATACCTCGTACAGCAAGGACGATCGCATAGAGCAGTTCTGCCAGAATTGTCATTTCAGCTACCATCGTTATCACCACCATGAGAAAAAGGACATAGCGCCGGGCATCATCTACTGCTAGGCATTGAGGATTTCCATCAGAAAATCTGAAAATGCGCGAGATTTGCGATTCAGGACGAGATCGAGTAAGAGAACTTCTGTGAAAGTACGAGGGAACAAGATGACCCTTTGGGCCTCTTGGCCGTGTTATATAGGGCAGGAATAGCCCCTGCTGTGGCGATTACAAGGAACGAGATCACGCCGTGATCTCGGTTACATCATCTTGATACACAAGTCAACTTGTCCTACAAGTACAAGTCATATCTATCCTGTACACCGGATGATGATAATCCTATACAAGAAACTATATTGTTTAACACCCTCTCTCAATCTCGGCCACTAATAAGGTTGAGATTGCGCTAAACCTGAACATGCTTGTTCACGGGAAGAGCTTTGGTGAATCCATCTGCGATCGATCCCTGGTAGATATGAACCGAATATCCAATTGCTTCCGCACCACCTGTTCTCGAACAAAGTGAAAATCAATTTCGATATGTTTAGTTCGAGCATGGAAAATGGGGTTAGCTGATAAATACTTAGCCCCTAAATTATCACACCAAAGCCTGGATCTTGGATCATGCCGAACACGTAGTTACGTCAACAGTTTTGTACCCACATCATCCCTGTTGACGCATTTGCTAGTGCCTTATACTCAGCCTGTTGATGACCGAGAGACTGTAGCCTGCTTACGAGCAGTCCAGGAGACCAGATTTCCACCAATGAACGCTACAAATCCTCCTGTCGAGCGTCTGTCATCAACACACCCGGCCCAATCCGCGTCTGAGAATGCACTAACCAATGTACTTTTTGATTTCCGAATATGTAATCCATAATCAAGTGTACCACGTATGTATCGGAGAATATGCTTAAGAGCACTGAAATGAACAGTAGTTGGGGCATGTAGGAATTGACACACCTTATTAACAGCAAAACTGATGTCGAGGTCTGGTGAGAGTCAAATACTGAAGTGCTCCAACTAAGCTTCTGTACCGAGTAACATCATCGGCTCCAAGCTTATGACCGTCCATGACACTCAGCTTTTGTGTGCTCGGTAGAGGGGTGTCTACTGCCTTACAGCGATCCATCCCTGACCTGGCAAGAACATCTCGTGCATACTTTCCTTGAGACATAACTAGACCATTTGCACTTCTTTTTACTTCAATCCCGAGGAAGAAGTGGAGATCGCCCAAGTCCTTGAGAGCAAAGTCTCGCTGCAAATCAGAAAGAAGCGCCTTGGTTGCCTCTGTAGATGAGCTTGCAACGATTATGTCATCTACATAAGAACAAATAAAGTATTCCCTCCTTTGCTATAATAAAAGAGTGAGGTGTCGGCCCTTGAAGGTTTAAAACCTAAAGAAATCAGCTTTGCACATAACTGAGAGTACCACGCTCATGGTGCTTGTTTGAGTCCATACAGGGCCTTTTCTAACTTGCAAACAAAGTTAGGGTGAGCAGTGTCAGCATAGCCAGGAGGTTGATCCATATATACCTCTTCTTCTAGCACACCATGGAGGAAGACATTTTGTACATCTAGCGACGTAGTGACCATCCACTCGACACTGCTATGGACGGGATAAGACGAATAGTAGCTGCTTTAACAAGCTGGGTGAAGGTATCCTCATAATCTATGCCATACCTTTGCTTAAACCCCTTTGCTACCAACCGTGCTTTATACTGTCGATGGTGCCATCGGCCTTGTGCTTAATCTTGTAAACCCACTTGCATCCTATTACATTTTTCCCTCGGGTCCGGGGAACCAGCTTCCAAGTATTATTTTTTATCAAGGCTTGATGCTCCAAATTCATAGCTTCTACCCATTTTGGATCCTCTAGAGCCCTTTGCACCGTAGAGGGCTCACCTGTTGATGACTCGCAAGCATACCCCATCTAACGGTTCCATCGGTATGGATTTTGGGCTTGGATATACCTTTGTAGCCGTGTAGCGGTCGTGCAGCCTCGAGACGCATTTGTTGGTGCAGGTAAGAGCCTCGGCCTGCACCGGATCCGTGGGCAGCCGCGGTGGATCTTCCAAGATCCACCTCGACGTCGATAGCCGCGGCGGTGTCGGCGGTGTCGTACCCCCTAGGATCCGGTGCGGCAGCCACCACGAGGACTACCACGAGGGGGAGCGCGGGGCCGCGAAGATCCCGATGGACCCGCCCGATCCTCTGCGCCGTCCGAGAATGGAGCTGCCGCGGCACCGCTCCCGGCCCGCGATCCGAAGACGATGCGAATCCGGCGGCGGGTGCATCCGCCTCGATGTGCGCGCTGTCTCATCCGGAGAGACACATGCGATGACGCCCATTCACGGGCGTTTTGTTCATGGATTGATCGGCGTTTGGCGCTGAATTTTTTTTTGTTGCTCCATTAGACCTGCAACTTGAGGAACAATTAGTAGACTCGGGAGAACATGCAACGTGGTCACGTGCTACCGCACCCCAAGGGAAGAATCTGGATTTTTTAGGGACTCGGATAGGAGGCGAGTTCGGCCCGAAGCCGTGCTCTGCATTAGGATGGAGGGATGCAAACGGAAAAATGGACTCGTCAAAAGTCACATCTCGTGAGACATAGACACGTCCATCTTTTGGATCTAAGCACTTATATCCTTTATGAAGATTCTTGAATCCAAGGAACACACACATCTTAGATCAAAATTGTAACTTCCTTGTGTTGTAGGGCCTCAAGTTTGGCCAACAAGCACAACCGAAAATTTTGAGATCATGATAGTCGGGTTCACGGCCAAAGAGACAGAAAAAAGGTGTTTCATTGTCTATAACTCTAGATGGCAATCAATTTATGAGATAAAGTTTGCATGAAGGAAGGCTTCATCCCAAAACTTTAATGGCATGGTTGCATGAGAGAGAAGTGTGAGTCCTACCTCCACTATATGTCTATGTTTTCTTTCGGCTGAACCGTTTTGTTGATGTGTGTGTGGACAAGAAACACGATGGTGAATCCCAACGTGTTGAAAAAAGGAATTGAGTGCTTGATACTCTCCTCCCCAATCGGTTTGCATTGCTAAGATCTTAGCATCAAATTGTCGCTCAACAAGACTTTGAAAATTGCAAAAAACTTGAAACACTTTGGATTTATGACGCAAGGGATAAATCCGGACATATTCTTTGTGATCATCTATAAAACTCACATAATAATCATACCGACCCACGGGAAGTTGGTGCCCGGCCCCCACATCGGAGAAAATAAGTTCAAAAGGCCTATTTGAGATGTTTGTAGACCTAGCGAAAGGCAAGCTGTCTAGCTTGCCTTCTTGGCATGCATTACATACATGACCTTTATTGGACTCTTTAACAAAGGAAATATAGTGGCGATTAAGAACACGTTGCACCACAGGTGATGAGGCATGTCCTAATCTATTGTGCCACAGAGATGCCGTCGACCTAGCAACGTCGAGGACTTGTTTGTTCGATGATGATGACTTAGATGATCGCAGCGGGTAGAGGCCACCTTCACACCTGCCTCTGAGGAGCGTTCTCCTCGTCTCCTCCTCCTTTACCGCGAAGTGATGTGGATGAAATTCAAGAAAAACATTGTTATCTTGTGTAAAACGATGAACAGAAAGCAAATTTTTCTTGGCTTTAGGAACATGAAGGATATTGTTTAACTTAAGGTCGGTGGAAGGGGAGCTTAAGGTACTATGACCGATATGCATGATCTCCATACACAACGCCGTTGGCGGCATGGATCTGATCTCCACCGTGATACTTGTCACGGAAGCTCAGCGCCCAGTCGCCGGTGATGTGGTCGGTTGCCGGTATCCATATACCGTTCGTGTCGGCAAGTAGTTGGAGGTGGTTTGAAAGTCCCTAGTTTGGTTTTGGCTAATTGATGAAACCTAGGACTAACCTTGTTTATCTAAAGTGGTTGATTTAGAGAAAGGTTGTCCACATGATGAGCTTAATGCATATGAAGCATGACACGTGTCATGTGATCAAAGATGAAGATCAAGACAATGCTTGGCTCCATGGACCGGTGTTGAAGGTGAAGGGCTAGTCGGGCTCGTGAGTGAAGGACCATGCGATGGTGAAGCTCGGGCAAGACTAGGCGCCGATGGACCGATGCACGGTGAAGGGCAAGTGAAGTCGAGGTCGATGGATCGAGACGGTCACATGATGGTGTGAAGTGTTCATATCCTTTGGAGAAATAAAATGGGCTCAAGGCAAAGGTATAACCGATAGGGTGTTGGCGGTCCTTAACTCGATTCTAACCCCGCCAACATTAGCCTAGGCAACACTTGTTTTCACCTAGAATAGGGCTCTACTCTAACTATTTCCACGGTGTGGCGTTGATTTCTTGTTTTGCGGGTCAACACTGAAATACATCTAAAATGGGCCAAGAAGTGGAGAAAAACTATGGTATGAGGAGGTGGCCCACTTACCATAATATCTGGGCCATGAACATGGTCCAAAATGCCAAGCATGGACCCGAGGTGGAAGCCCAAAGTCTAGACCAATTCTATCTTGGGGCTGCCCGAGGACCATGTCTCGATAAATTGGGCGCCACGGATGCATCCGGACTCCGATTTGGACAAATCACCGGCCCGAATCGAAGCCAGCTGAAAGGCCCACACACCGACGGCAAAAGCAGAGGCCCAAAGGGCCCACAATGGGTGCGTGTGCGCTGAGGCGTGACGCGCCTCTGGGGTGGCTCCGGGGCCCATCTTTGGTCGGTGGGTTGCGGTTACGTGAGGATGTTGATTTCGGTGGTGCTTACGGTATGGAAGGTGCGAAACCGCCTATGGAGGTCGGTTTTGGCCCTTCCATGTGGGGATGGCATATTTCCAAGGAGCCCCCTCTTCTTCACCTATAAAAGGAGGCCATTCCCCCTTCTCTCAACACACAATTCAACCAAGGATGCATACACAAGAGAAATAGAGAG